>JAZKJV010002934.1:0-544335 GCA_037367405.1 Ottelia alismoides
TTGCTACATCATTCCGAAGCCACATCGTCCAGGCGAGCTTTATCTCTCAATCAAGGCGCAGATCCGACGCATAGGAGGCAGCGAAGGGCTGATTCAGCCCGCTCGCAGCCCACACGAGCCCCAGCCCCAGCCCAATCGTCGCACCTTCATCATGGAGGCACAGAGCTCTCCAGCCGCTTCGGACTCCTACTTGCGCGCGATAGTGCAACCCTCCTCTCCTGATCGCCGCCCTCGTCTGCAGAAGCCCTGAAGTCCAAGCATGAAGGCGGCGCTCCTCCAAGATGCTTCAGTGGCGGTGGGTTCCCAATCTGGGAACCCTAGAGAATGCGAGAGAGATATCGAGCCCTACATGGGCTCTTAATTATACATAGCATATACAATAGCCCTAACCTTAGCACACTATCCATTAAAGAGTTTGTGGATTGTTCCTAAAGAGACAGATTTGAATGTTGGGTAAAGAGAAGATGTTAGGATAATTAAATTGGAATTAATCATCCTGGATAGCATTGTCCTAGATAGTGTTCTCTGTAATTATCTAAGAATAATGTCGATAAGATGTACATTATTTTTAAATATATGAACAAGATAAATAAATTGGATCTAATTATCCTGGATAAGATTAATGTGAATAGTGTTATCCATAATAATCTTGAATAGTGTGGATAAGATTCACATTATAATATTCAGACTTATTATGAATAGGATTCACAATTTTAATGTTAATGTGAATTGGATTCACATTATATCATAAATGTAAGCGCTTTTATCACGTGTACCATTCTTAATTTCTGCAATATCAGTTATGCCCCTCCCTTTTTTGCAATATCATTTATGCCCCTACATTCTTACAAATTTCATAGTTTTACCCTTCTGTTAAGGTAAAGTAGAGACATACTAATATTACAAAAGGGCAGAGCCGTGAATTTTGTAAAACTATAGGGGCACAAATGATATTACAAAAAAGGGAGGGGGCACTATCTCGTGCTTTAATGAAAGCTTGAGGTGAGCCCCAACTTGGGGACTCACCCTTTACATTCTCAAAAAAATGAGGGGGCATAATTAATATTTCAGAAGTTAAGAAAGGTGTGAGTGATAAAAACTCTGAATGGAAATATGATTTACATTTAGCTTTGGACCTATAAATATGATTCATATTTGTCAATAGCCTATTAGCAATAATCACATATAATTTAGAATTATTTAATGATAATCGAATTTTATAATTAATTAATAAATAACAATATGGTTGATGAAATATTACAACCACGATAATTATATAAAAAGGAAAAAATAAAAGGAACTCCCCTAAAAAGGGGGGAACGACCATGGTTGTTGCAACTATGGTGGTCGTCCCCACCAATTTAGAGAGCTCCTATTATTCTTATTCTTTTTATGAATTAATTATTTGTTGGTTAATTTGTTGAAAGATTAAATAAATAATTCACTAATGTTATAAAATAGAGAATGCGGAAGCGGAATGATAAATAGAGCATAAAAACAGAAAGATAAAACATAGAACACAAAGATTTTTACGTGGAACCCTACTCCTTAAGGAGCGGGATGAAACCACGGGAGAAGCCCTCAGAGGGGCGGATATTGCATTCCTTTTTCTCATTTGACTACAAGGGTGCGGGGCTCTATATATAGCACCCAAGGAGTCTCCACATCTCCAAGCTGGAAGATGTGGGACTAAAGACTGGATGTGGTAAATGGATCCTGGAGGTATCCATTTACCCATCTACAACTTAACAGGCGCACAACCAAATACTCGAACACTCCCCTTCAAGCTGGAGCATGCAATGCTCAGCTTGGACAAACAGAAAGAAACTCAACTCACGCTACATCACACTACAGACAATATCAACTCAACGCGCACAATTGTCGGCTGATGTCGAGGACGTTGCTTCTCATGACGTGACGAACGGGCTGGAATGTGAGTCAAACTGAGGACTCGGAATCTGACAATCGAGTCTGAAACTGCGCCTGGAGTCTCCTCGTCGGAGAACTGGGTCTCCCCCATCTGGCTCAGAGGATGGTACTCTACTCTGGAGTCCCTATGATATCACATGAAAACTATGGCCGACAAAATAAGAAAATATGGGGACCACTACAAAAGATGGCAAACATCTGCACATATGAATGAAGATCGCATACATGTGTGTGTCTGAAAAAGAAGACTCGGAAATATCTGACGTCGAGTTTGAAACTGAAGACTCGGAACCAATCGTCGAGTCTGAATATATGTAGAGTCTGAAAGTGAAGACCCGGAACCAATCGTCGAGTCTGAAGATCTGTAGAGTCTGAAACTGGCTTGGTTTGTAATCTGGAGTCTGAAATCTGGAGAAGACCTGTGACTCTACATATACTCCCCCTTTCTCTCATACTAGTCAGAATATATGTCATCGACTATATTGGGAGAAGGCAAGAAAATAGGGGTGAATAAAACATGCATAAGCCGATAATCATCAATCATTTTTTTCGGCTTTTTAAACATTTTTTTCTCGGCTATTTCCTTTTCTTTTTTATAGATGTCGCACCCTTTTTTAAATCAATTTTTTAACTTGAATCTTGGCCCAAAAAAGGGGCCCAATCTCTCTCTCTCTCTTTTCTTCATCCACGCATTTGTTAAACATAAAACACTCGGCCAAAAATGGGCCTCAAACTCGGCCCTTCTCTCTTCTCACATCAGGCCTCCCCCATTCCTTTTTTTACGTGGCCTACTGTTGGACTTCTTACACGTAGACTCGATCTCTCCCCCCCCTTTTTTTAAAACGGCGCTAGGGTTCCCACCCTGGGAACCCTCGTTACAAAAGCATGCCGCCCTGATGGGGCCCTGCCCCGATTGCGAATGATGCCGCCGCCAGAAAGGACGGAGCTCGTCGCCTGAATTTGCAGAGAGGAGGCCTCCGCCCGGACGGTGCGCCACACAGGGCGCTGCTTGGAGCGGTTCTACGGCTGGGCGATCGCCTGTAGCAGGAGCACTTCTGGTGATGCGCGATGGGGCGAACAGAGCAGTGCATGCTGCTAGTGGATCACGCTGCCTCGATAGAGACTTCTTGCTGCTGGAGTGGCGCTACTGTGGCGCGAAGGTCTGGAAGAGATGCGATGGGGAGATCTGTGGGCTAGCATGAGGTGGCTTTGTCAGGGCTTTGCGGGGGGACACGTCGCTGGCACTTGGAGTTGTGCCACCTTGATTTGGAGGCTGTTGCACGACACGACTGAGCAGCCGCTTGGGAGGGCTACTGCTTGAATACTCAACAACGCTGGAGGTCACTGCGATGGTGGGCGGGAATGGGGCGTCGAGAGGTCTTATGCGGGAATGGGGCGTTCGTGTGTTGCTGGAGCGCAAGGCGCAGTGCCTCCGCCTGGAGGCACTGAAGCCCTGCCGCCTGGAGCAAAGTCCAATGGAGGCATGCGAGGGCTGGGAAGGATTTCGATCTCTGCCTGGAACTGTGCTCACGAGGAACTAGGGTATAGAAAACCCTAGATCTGAGCTTGGAAATACGCGCCCATGAGGATCTTCGTCAGGAGAAGATCTGGATGATGACAGAAATATGGAAGCAAACTAGGGTTCCAGAAATTTGAACCATGAACTTTGATAATCTCGAATCTTGAGCAAATGAATAAAATAAAAAAATCCTCGAGAATCGAACCCGCTCTGATACCATGTTATAAAATAGAGAATGCGGAAGCGGAATGATAAATACAGCATAAAAACAGAAAGATAAAACAAAGAATACAAAGATTTTTACGTGGAACCCTACTCCCTAAGGAGCGGGCTGAAACCACGGGAGAAGCCCGCAAAGGGGCGGATATTGCATTCCTTTTTCTCATCTAACTACAGGGTGTGGGGCTCTATATATAGCACCCACTAAGTCTCCACATCTCCAAACTGGTAGATGTGGGAGTAAAGACTGGATGTGGTAAATGGGTCCTGGAGGTATCTATTTACCCATCTATAACTTAACAGGAGTACAACCAAATACTCCAACAATTAATAATTGTTATCTTATTAACATGTTATCCTGAAGGTAGTTGTGAGCTCCTTCAATCCTAACGATTGATTAAACAAAGAGGATTACAATATTGACCGTCCTAACGGGCATAAAAGGAGAGGCAGAGCCTCCCTTCCTCAACAAGTTGTTTTCAAGAGTTGAAAACATTAGTATATCCCTCCTCCCTCTAGTCATGCCCCTACTCATCTTCCCGTCTATGATTGTCTCACTGCTCTAGGGTTGACGACATACACATCCACATCATCCCCCCGTGGCTCTGCCTACGTTATGCTATCGAATTGATTTGACCAATCCCATATGGAGGATCTTTCTCTTTGGTGCTCCATGCTCTAGAAAAAGAAAAAGGATTTTGTACGATAAAATCAGGAACGAGGACATAAAAATTATTTCGTTGGATTGCAGGATGCATGTGGTTCCTCTCCACGCCCGCAATTGTTATTTCCGTTAGATCAAACTTGAGACAGGATGTCTCTTACTTTACAAACTTAAAGATCATGATCATGCTTCAGAGGTATGTACTAAATTCGTGTGATCATGATGGAACGGATTGGGAATGGTTCCCAATCCATGTTGTTCCATCGAAATTTTTAAATTCTGTTGCCATCACGACTCGTACGACGAGTCAGTTTTGATCGGATATGATTCGATCCACACAATTCTATGATGTGTGAGGCATGATAAACCTCCATTCAGGGAGGGATAAAAGAATACGTAAGAAGATGGTTACCGGTGGCATCATACTAAGGATCAAGAGTAGCAAGAAAAATATTCATCATTGATGTGTTCTTGTAAGCCATTGGTTGCACGATACTAGCACTCAAGGGCATGGAGCTATGATTCTTCTCGAACATGCATCATAGTCATGAGTAGAAAGCATGGAGAGGATGACCATCCTCGTCATGAAGAAGTCATACTGGAGTTGGAGGATCTTCGTCTCATTCTTGTATGGGAGTATGTGGGGTCGAGTATGTCCCACACTGCCTTGGTAGTGGGCTGTTGTAAAATATCGTTGGCGATCTTCGTTGTAAGGGTGCGAAAGAACCAAATCTGTGTACATGCACCGTCTAGCTTCCATAAATCATTCGTTCTAGTCTTGTCGGTCGGCTTAGGTTGCATCATGACTTGTGATGAATTCTTCACTCTATAATACTTTTTTTGATATGATGCACTCCATAATACTCATGAACAACGTTGCTCACAGAGTCAAAGTTCATAGTTGGTTACATCCATCTTGACGATTGGAGCGAGGACTTTGAATGCTCCAGAAGCAGGAAATGAATGCATACCAACCTTGTCTTCTATCATGACGAGCGAAGGTGACAGAAAGGACACTACCGATGATAGAATGATCTGAGTTTTGCCTAAACAATCATGTAGGGAATAGTTGTGTATGCAGACTTAGAGCACAACAATCCCATCAACTCCGGAGACGCTCTAAGGCAGGCAGATAGGATTTTACCTGAACTCATCCTGGACTGCATCAAAATCATAGTGTGCGATGATTCGCATGGGACTCAGGGAGGCATAGTAAGTAAGGGAGCGTTGATGGTGACTTATGGGCATTGAACATGCTTAACGAGGAGATCAGAG
Organism: Ottelia alismoides; assembly: GCA_037367405.1. Lineage (NCBI taxonomy): Eukaryota > Viridiplantae > Streptophyta > Magnoliopsida > Alismatales > Hydrocharitaceae > Ottelia > Ottelia alismoides. The sequence continues at coordinate 5,607 of JAZKJV010002934.1, forward strand.
AGATTGTTGGGACCCCTCCCACCCGAGTTGTGGGGCCTCACTACGTAGTGATGGGCACCATCGAGGAGGTGTGGTGACCCGTTGGGCGATAGCGCACGACACATTGGCATGCCGAAGGCGGTGGCGCATGGCCCAACTGGGCATTGGCATGCGACTTTCGCGCCGGTGCATGAAGGCGTGGGATCCGAGGGAAGGGGATAGGTGAGTGGGGTTCTAAGTATCAAGAAGATACTAGAGATTTAGTCATGGACTACTACTATGGTACCATGCAGAAAGAAATGAACAACTTGTTTATTTTGTGGCTATAGAGCTCCTTTATATAGAAAATGAACTCTAGAGGACAAATAACCAATAGGAAAATGACATAAAAAGGAAATAAAAAATACATAAATATTATTTCCAAGGGATTTTTACACCCATAACCATGAGTAATTTCGCAATAACATTCATAACCCTGCATAATTGTGAATTACATGAGAAACCTCGAGTATCGCTTAACTCTTACATGGCATAACCCTGTGTTAGGTTCCGTTTGAGATTGTCGTTATTTTTAACGATTTCCGTTGAAAAAGACAATGTTGCCCTTAATAGTAATTCTTATTTGCAAATCATGCCATCGTGTTCTCTCCATCACTTTGGAGAGACTGGCGGTCGGCCTACTCACGCGCACTCCACGGGAATCCCCTATCGTCTCTGCAAGCCCTCCACGGTTGAACATTTGCAAGCCCTCGTCCACCGTTGTCGTCGACCTCCGTCGCCTTCGAAACTGTGATGCAGGACACTCCACTGTTGGTGTCGCGTCTTGTCCTTAAGCTCTGAAGCAGAGGTCGAGGTAACACGGTGCTCGAGAATCTGAAGCAGAGGATGAGGTCTCCTCCTTCCTACTCGAAGCCGTCGAGGAGATCCCCCACACACACACACGCCGAATGTTCTCCTCCCCCGTCGAAGCAAGGCCGCCCCACCCCGCTGAGCCTTCTCATCCCCCGCTCGAGGCTGCCGATCCCCCCCTGCCGCCTCGATCCCTTCCTCGCTCGAAGCCCCCCCCCCCCGCGTCAATCCCCTCCTCACTCAAAGCCCCCACCGCCACCCCCGCCGATCCTCTCCCTCACTCGGTCGAAGCCCCCCTCCCCGCCGCGCAGATCCCCTCCCTCACTCGGTCGAAGCCACCCTCCCCTCGTTCGCGCTCAAAGCCCTCCCCGCCAAGCTTCTCCTCCTGCTCGAAGCCGACTGACGAAGCCCCACGTCCCGCCAGCAAGCCCCCCACCCCCGACCGACCTGCTCGAAGCCCTCCCCACCAACCTGCAACGAAGCTGTTAGATCATAGATTGTCCTTTTTTTCTTTCGTTTTTTTTCTATTTTTACTAATCCTAGCCGTTAGATGATATATTGGTTAGCTTAACTCACTTATATGGTTGAGTTAACGTATTAAATTAACGGAGGGTTATGAGTGCGAGACGGAGTTATTATGCGGGTTTCTCATGTAATTCATGATTATACAGGGTTATGAATGTTATTGAGGAATTACTCAGGGTTATGGGTGTAAAAATCCCTATTTCCTATAATAGTATATGGATTGTGTTGAAAGGAAATCCATGTTGTGGGTTTTCTAATCATAAGCATGTGATTAGGCAACAATCTGACACGCATCCTAAATGGAAATCCAACCGTTGAAAAAATATAATGTAATTAACTAAATTTGAAAGGGTTTTTATCAGTTGTGACCCTCTGAGATATTGTAATAGCAGTTATGCCCCTCCCTTTTTGGAATACCAGTTGCGCCCCCAACTTCTTGTTATTCTATCACTTGTGCCATTTCTGTTACTTTAGTCGCCAATGAGTTGAACTTATCACCCCACCAACACCGCTGATTACTAGTAGCCCTCTGCCTCCCCTCTTCCAACACCATGCCCTAGCAGCTCCCCCTCCCTCCCTCTGCCTCCTTAGCAGCTCTACCCTAAAGCCCATCTACCATGGCTCTGCCCCGCCTAAAAGCTCCGCCAACATCCTCCTCAGCCTTCCCTCCCTCCACCTCCCCAGATTCCTCTCCTCACCCAACGCACCCTCCCTACCCCCCACCTCCTCTGGTCGTCGAAGAGCAGGACCCGTTGGGGCTGTAGGCGTCCCACCCCCACCGAGATGTCGTCAATCGATGGCTACCTAACCACGCCACATGCCACAAAGAGCATCTACGTAATGGCACTGGATGGGTTGGTGAACGTAAACTCATTCTTCACCATCACCGTGTTCGAGGGCCTTCGAGCATAACAGCCTCGAGAACAAGTCCTCCTGCGACACCGGCGATGACGTTGCCAAGATGCTCCTCACCTTCGAGGTTGTCTTCGAGGTCTCTAAGAGGAGGATGAGACTGGGGCAAAGGAGGAGGGGAGGAGGAGAAAGACCGTTTAACCCTTTTTTTTGATGGATCTCTAAAAGAGGTCCATCCCACCGTTCTCTCAAAAAAACTAACTCGAAGGGCACAAGTGATAGAACGACAAGAAGTCGATGGTACAACTGATATTTCAAAAAAGAGAGGGGCATAATTGATACTATAATATCTCATAGGGGCACAACTGATAAAAATCCTTCATAAAATGATTCCGTAACGAAAAAATCAAAATCTAAAATTTGAATTGATCTCCCACGAGCTCAAGATGGAGAAAGATCGCGTTTGTGCTGCATGTATGGCCCTCTATGCCCCCTCGGATCTCTCACTACATGAGGATCAGGAAATAGATACATATATTTATGTAGGGTTCAATGGGGTTACTCCCACCTCATTTTCGATGTTTTTATATTTTTTGAAAAATATCACCATGTATATTCATTTATATATCCCTCCTATATGTCATTCGAATTTCATCAGAAATAGAGACTCTTATGCTCTCCATCTAGAACAGGTCGATCACAGCGATGTTTGGGCATAGGAGTCTCCGTTTCTGATGAAATTCGAATGGTATATTGGAGGGATATATAAATGAATATACATGTGATATTTTTCAAAAAAATAAAAAATGCAGAAAAATAGGGGCAGGGGCAACCCCATTTTTTCTATTTATGTATGTATGTATGTATGTATATGTATATATTTATATATCACCTAAGTTTTGGACCCTAGTAATACAGTGTTATCTCAATCTTAGTCGCATATCAAATTATTTTTAAAATCACAAACTCCTAAAATCGAGTACACTTATTGGTACTAGATGGCTTTTGATCTAACAATTTGACTACAAACAATAAATTTATCACGACCTTGACCTCGGAGCTCTATTATATGTAAACTTTTTTGTGTGATAGGTGTTTTTTTATTTTATGTGTATGGGGTCAACTCAATTCGCTCTTGTATGATGGTAACAAACAAGTCTGATACGTATGAATTCATCATATATATCCAAATCTGAGCATCTCGGTATACATGATTCATAATTGTGGGCCCAAGATTCATTTCTAGACAAGACAACATAAAGGAACGATGAAAGGAATATATTATCAAGGCAATCGTATTTCTTTCGAGAGATATGCTCTTCGGGAATTTAAACATGTTTGGACCAAAGCTAGACAAATAGAAGCCGGGTGACGTGCAAAGACAAAATACACATGTTCCGGCAGAACTATATTTGAAGTTGTTGCTAGATACCCTTATGATATGCAACTGAAACAAGTTCTTGTTGATGATAAAAAGGGGATTTGAACCTCACTATTTCTTAGATTCAAGGATCAAATTTGGTCGGTGTGATCTTTTCACTCTCATATTTTCCCGCCAAGAATGTTTTATAAGACTCTTTAATGCTCAAATTTTAAGTATCCTACTTCCTGTGATCCAAGGGATCAACAAGCAATCCGCATTTCACAATCAACTTGTAGTAGCAGTCGTATCTCATACTAAAAATCTAAAAATGGTTGAATGAAAAAATCTCTTTTTGATTAGGCATCTTCATATCCCGCCTAATACTCAAGCAAATTCCTATCATATGGAACGGGTTCAACATTCATTTATGGATTTTTTGGAAAAAGAGAATAAATTGAAATGTGGTTGTAAATAGGTGCAAAAAACTAATTAGATTAGTATAATGGATAAATAAATAATACAAAACAATAACAGTAATCGGAGTAGAAAATATGATTGCATTATAAGGTCGGAATTGACGCTTAGGCTTACTAATGAACCTCGAATAGAATCTCACTGAGAGTCGAATCAAAAACAGCAATAGCACTAATTGAATCCCAGGATGAGAACTAAGGCTCCACTTCACCTATTTGTTGAGGATGTGAGATGGTGTTAAAGCCCTCTCATTTCATCATAAGCTTTGGTTGACCCCAATTATGAATTTCTCTCCCGCTTCACACCTCGAATATGTTCTTCTAGAGAAAAGGACGCTTTCACATCTTCTTAACCCGAAGAAAAGCTAACTTTTTCTTTTGAGGGGGTTGTAGTTGCAGGGCATGTAGCTCATAAGATGAGAGCACATGGTTACGAACTACGTTGACAAGGGTTTAAATCCCTCATCGCCTACAGCTAAAGGGGGTAAAAAATAAAGCAATCTAAAAGATCAATGTATCGAGTAGTTGGATCGTAGTCTCTTACCGTAAAAATAGGGGGGTGTATGTGTGTGTGTGCAACAATACCAATTATGAGAAATTCATCGATCCACATGTGATGTGAAAACAAGGAAAGATGTATACCATAGTCAAAGTCAATAGCTAAGAGAATTAACAAGAAATGATGAATTTCATACCACCGACGAAAAATGGGGAGAATAGTTAGGAAACATACGGGTTATTATTGGGATAGAGGAACTTATACCCCATGATTTTCTAAAGTCAACGGATTTTCCTCTTACTATAAATTTCATTCTTGCCAACATTTACGTATAGACGAGACTCTCTTTATTCTCATCTGATTAACTACATCTTCTCCTTGTTTCCCGAGTCTCTGGTGAATTATAGATAGAGTTAGAAAAGTTCAAATCTTTGTGATTCCTTCATGCATGATTGAGTTTCAAAAACTTCAGGATAGATACCCCACATCTGAACTTAACTCTTTCTAGCTATAGAATCTGCATATAGTTACTCTGAACAATTAGGAGATTCTCTAGAAGACATGGATTTTTGCTTCTAGCAGTAATTGGGTGGAGGTTCCTCTTATGGAGTCTGATCAATACATTCTATCAATAGCAACGACAGCTACTACCGAGACTTTTTCGCATGTTTGGTAAGGTCAGCCACATGGACTTGTCGCATACAAGCATATCTAAGTCAGGCCATGACCGGACCTGTGCCTAAATCTAAATAAGCCAGATAAATCCTGATGAAGAAAAGGGAAAAGAACAAACTAATAGTAGATACTGAAAAAATGATCATTTTCTATTTTTTTTCTCAGATTTGGCCTGTGTGTCACAACATTTCACATTCTTACAAGAGAATCGGCAAATAAAAGCTAGATTTTGTTTCTACTTTTCATGCTACAAGGATGAAAACTTACAGAGCTGGCCATCAATAAAATCAGCCTACGCGCATTTACTGTTATCAAATTAAAAATGTTTATTGTTAAGATCAACTTCCTACAGTTAAGTAGAAGCTTTCGATAAAGAGCCGTCGACCAGAATACACACGTTCTACTAGCTATGGTTCAAGTCAAAGATTGTTATAAAACCTACGCAAAAAATCCACCAGCCCCACATTAATCACAATGACAGCCCTAACATTCAGATTAAGTAATGTACTTCATCTTCATAATTCGATAAATTCCAACAACGAGACATAAAACCAAATGAAGCACCGCCCGCGGTCTCCGTTAAAAAGAAGATCTTGAGGTTGCTGCTTGTAGACACCTTATGACAAGTCCACACAGGAGAAACGGCCCAAAAACCATAAAAGGCGCCGCCTTTCAACCTCTCCGTCATCATCAACACCCAAAATCTGAACTCCGACGAATAGAAAACATCCTTAAACGTAAAAAAGAATCAACAAATTTCAAGTAGAGAATATACCTCCCCGGCCATCTGCTTCAGGCGCTCGGCCCGCCATACCGGATCCCACCACCGCTGTTCTCCCCTCCCTCCACCCCTCCCTCCTCCTCCCCCTCCTCTACCCCCTCTTCCGCCGCCGCGGCCGCCGCCGCGCCGACCTCCCTGGGAGTTGGGGCCGCGGTAAGACATGGTGGCCGTCCCGTAGAAAAGAGTGGATCGGAGAGAAGTGGTGAGGGAGCTAAAGCGAAGACTATGGAAGAGGGAGGGAATGCGGAGACGGACGAAGTGCATATAAAAAACAGAGGAAATCGCGCCTAGACGGAGGTGTCTAACGTGTGATATGGGAGAAGCATGCGGTGTGCGAAAGCATTCGACCATCGTTGTATTGGCCCTCTCTCGGGTACGCGAATAATCAAATCAAGCAAACAATTAACCTACGATATATGAAATTAAATGTACAGGATAAAATTTATTATACCCTACAAAATATGTGTACAGTCGACAAGTACAGGGGTCGAACCATAAAAGGCAAACTGAGGATAGGTATAATTATTATTGATTAATAATAACTAATAATATTTATTTTTTGTGTATTTTCTACTTTTTCGATTTTTTGTGGGTTTTTAATTATGTTTAATTTTTATGAATTTTAACTGTTTATATATGTTCAAATTTTAGTTTTAATTTTATTTTTAATTTTGCAAAATTTTTATTTTTTTGATTTTCAGAATATAATATGTAATGATAATATTGTAAATACTATAAATGATAAATATAGAATACGGTCAATATATATAAGAAACAATCCTTTTTTGAAAATTTTAAATATAAAATGTATTTATAAGTAATAATAATAACGGGTATATAAGTATTAAAAGTATATATAATATATAAGGGTTTTATAATTTTAAATATATATATAATACCCAAACTTCACAAAATAAAATATTTTTGTGTTTTAAATATTTTTATCTATTTTTGTTAATTTTCATCTAATTTTTCAATTTTTATGTATTTTCAAGGTATTAAATATATCAAAACAATGAGTTAAATAATATAGACGAATATTTTGGGTTTTAAAATTATATAGTAGTATCAAATTTTCCCAAAATTATTTTTAATAGATATTATATATAATAAAAGAAATACATAGAACATAAAACAATGTTTTTAGATTTTATATAAAATTTTCTGATTTCTACAATGTTTTTATGTTTTTGTCATTATAAGGTTTTCTTTTTATATTTTTTAGTGATTTTTTGTCTAAATGTAGAATATATAATAATATAGCTACTCTATTTTTTGGAATTTTTAAAGATGATTTTATATTTTTTTTAGATTTTAATATGTAAACAAGGAATACATTGCTCCTTTTATTTTTAGAAAATAGGGAAATGCAATAAAATGTAAATCAAATATTTAGGCGTGTACGAGCATGTCAAGAGGCATCTAGTGTAATTTTCCCAAAATTTATCAAGCACATGGGCTATCTAATAAAAATACAAATACATAAAAAATACATCATAACATGGACCAATTTGCAGATATATGAAAGTTTTAAGTTATTATAGAAACGGACCACAAACTATAAGGGGCTAGATGAAATAAACACAACATCTCATGTGAGGGACCACGTAAGGTGGAATGACCTGTGTGTAAATATTAGAGAGTTGGGGGAGCAAGATGCAAAAGTACCTAATTAATTTACACTATATCAGGTTTAGAAATGTTACTAGTTCTTTTACAAAAAGCAAAGGGCCCGAAGTGATAACTACCCTTTTAATGTGCACAATCGGATGGATGAGGTGCACCACTTAATGGGATACTGTGATTAAGGGTGCTCGATATAGATTTGACGATAAATGTTTGGGATTAGATCATGGCATGATCTAACGGTTGGCGAGGTCGTAGATTTGATGGTCGATGCATCACTTGGTGATTGTTCTTGATTGGACGGAGAAGAAAGGAGGAGCAAGAACAGGGAAGAACCTCCCTCCATTCGAGCTTCAATATGAAGTAGCTTCTCAACGTGGTGGTCTTTCGAGCATCTGAGTGGTTCCACAGCTCCCTGGGAGCGTTTCGTGCTCGCAGAGGGCTCAAAGAGCTCCATGCTTCATCGAAGGAGGCTTGGAGGTCGGTTGTTCTTCACAAACCTAGGGATGAGATTCCTCCCTTGATTTCCCTTCCAGGCGGTTCCATAGGAGCTCCAACCTACACAGAAATGCTCACGAGCATGAGGCAAGCATCCTCAACCTAATATCGAAGCTTGACATCACAGAAATGGACATGGCGAAGAGCTTCAGATGCGCGATGGGGGAAGAAGCTTAGATCGAGCTTGATCCATGCATGATCAAGATGGGAAGTGGGTCGAAATGTGGATAAAGCGAGAGGGGTCGAAATGGAGATGATGATGTCGAAGAACAAGCGATTCATAATGAAATCGGAGCTAGAGCTCGAAGCTCTAGCTAACTAAAATCTCGAATTTATATTAAGCTAAAGACTATATAATTAAACTAACATCTGATCTAAGATGTAGGAATGAAATGCTAAAGAAAAAGCTAAAGCTAGCAACTCAACCTGACTTTGATCAAGGAGTAGAGGTCCTTCGCCGGTGGAGCTCCAGTGAGGGTTGGATCACGCCATGAAGCAGTTCTTCATCGTTGTGGATCACTGGGTACTTCTCTTGTTATAAGGTGCACGTGCTTAGGTGTGGTCTGAGGCACTAAGAGAGACTCAAAGGTTATAAAAAAAGCAAAGGGGATGGAGCACATTATTTGTAGATAAAGTTATGGGGTCCAAAGATCAAGAGATCACAAGAGGTGGAGTGGGTTTTTGGATTATCAAATCATGAGGCGTGATGCAAGGTAGTGTATGGGGATTTCTTGTGAAGAAATCAACTCGCCTCGAGCAGTGGATCATTTCCAAAAAATCAAAGAATAGAGGGTGGTAGATGGCGCACGTGATCTGACAAAGGAGGTAGAGGAGGATCGTGTAGTTGACCCTAGGACAATGCACATGGTGCTTTGATTGGCCCACATAGGCCCGAAAAATGACAAAAAAGAATAAAAAATTAAAATAAAATTTGATTTGATTTGATTTATTTACAAAAAAAACTCAAAACATGAAAATTGTTACCTATTTTATGTACTATTGTTTGGATATTTTTATTTATTTTTAAAATCTCATTTATTATATGCTAATTTTTACAAGTATATACATAGGTATATTTACCTATATTTCAAGCATTTTATTTCTATTTTTGTATTTGGTATTTTATTATTACATATACATATTATATATAATACATTTAAATACATATTTATGTATTTTCCTTTACTTTTTTGATTGTATTTATATACTTAAATAATTAGAGATGGGTATATTATAGGTGTACTTTACCTATATATCTTAATACATTATTTATTTTAATTTATTATTAATGGTTTTCTTTTATGTTTATGTTTTTAATATATTTCAAATAATATAGACAACTACATACAAGCGTAAGAATGGTACAAATACAAAGAATGAATATAATGAATAAAATATGCAGTTACACCCGAAAGCCGACTTTTATGACTTAACTCCATTTTAAATGAAACCACCTTCATTAGATAGATATATTAATTTTGTAAACAATAAAAGTGATTCTGGTGAATTTTGAGTTCATATGGAGTGGTTATTGGTCCGTGAAGTTTTGTTTGCGGCTCTTTCCACTATATGTCCTAGTCACACTGTGAAATATTTTTTTTATTTTTCTATGTATTTTATATACAAGTTTCTTGTTGAGAGTTTTAAAATTTGAGGAGTATAAAAAGTGAAATAAAGTAAGGTAAAAATAGCTTTTTATTGAAGAATGAAAGTAGGGTTTTGGCCATGATGATTGCCCTATCTTCCCCTACTTTATTCACGGTCGACCACGTCAATATTGACTTGGTCTCGGAATCTAGTGTCATTTAGTATTTTCAATACTTCATTTCTTTTTATTTTCTTTCATTTATTCCTATATTTTGGAATTAAATACATGTATCTAGACAATATTTATGAGTCATTTATTGAGTGTTATTTTGTACAAATTAATGTTATTTACATGCATTTAACCAAGGATTTAAGGCCAAAATGAAAGAATAAAGGTGATGAAATGGAGATTCATCACCCCCTATACTTGCCTTATTACTTATACTTGCCTTCGATAGACCCTAGCAAACACTTATGATAATGATTGTGTAAAAAGGAAATAGAGAAAAGAAAAGGAAATGAGTTGGATTGATTTTAGCTTTTAAACTTGTCTTCATAAAATCAAAGTTTTGGAGCTCAGTCAGATCTTTCGGAATTTAAGTTTAGTCGGAACCTTATTGGGAATCAGACTTGAAACTCAACAGTCTTCAAGAACCACGAAACACTGTCCAAGTCTCTTCAAAAGCCAGGTCAAAACAACTATACATCACACGCAGACCCTTATGGCTACGAGTCTATCTTATAGTGTAAGTGATATGTGGCTCCTCTCGACTGAAGCGGTAAAGAAACATTCTTCTCCAACATGGTGACCCTAATTCCCCAATCCAGCAACTCTTTCCTCGAGGAGTGAAGTATTCCCTTCCAAGTTTAAGTGCAACCAACTCAAGAAGAGGTGGTGGAGAAGAGAATGGACGGTAGCAGGTGTAGCTACCTATCCTAGGATGCTTGACCACTGTACCCAAGTCATCCAGCTGCAGGGTCCATAAGATATTTGACTTTGAAGCATAAGCCTTGCTTTTGGTCTACATCACTCCATGGGAATTGATTTTTCTTTGATTTTTTCTCGTCTAACTTTTTTGGAGTCTTTATTGCATACTTTTGTTGAAGGTATATTTACAACGGCATTTACATAAGGACTTTTTTCTCTTGAGCAAGCAGATTATTCCTCTTTTGAAGCTTTATCGCAACCCACACCATCTTGTCTTTGGAACTCGTCACTACTAGATCAGATTGGGGTACAATGGTCGTAGATTGTGACTTCGTATGTTTCCATTTGCTTATGTTTCATGCCGATAAATCCAACCCTCTACCACTTGAACTGAATTGATTTAAGTGTAAGGTGCATGTGTCCAAGTCAGTGAAGGAAGTAAATAAAAAGTTTATTTATTATGCGCCACAGAAATGTGGAATATTTAACAAATATTGGCCAAAACAATCTTAGTTCATCGCATGAACTAGAAAATATAGCACAACAATTTGTGCATTCAAAAATTATAAATTCTAAGGAAATAATTTCCATAGTATTTGTTGATATTGATAATGAATATAAAGAACAAATCATGGTTACCTCTTGAAGTGTGAGTCTCTAAAGAGACCTCCCAAATCAAGTCTGATATGAGCTTGCCTCTCTCGTGGGCACGATGATGAGTTGGGTTGCTTCCCACGAACCCGAACATTATATAAGGAAACAAGAAGATGCATATGAGAGATGGAGACACTCGTGACTCTTGTAAATCTCAAGGGCACGAAATTTTAAGGACTATTTCTCTCCAAAATTCAAGTGTCTAAAAGAGAGAGTTATATTATCCTTTTATACACATTGTACACGCCTTGATGAGTCTTCTCTTCAAGTAGGTGTGTGTAATGATAGCCATCGGATTGTTGATCAAGGGCTTAAGACTAAGTCTATGTTCAACAATACAATTATCTCCGTTTTATCTCCAAATAATTTATTTAACAAATCAACAAAGAATTCTTCTCAAGAACTCTTTGTAGTGGCGTCATGTGTCATCACACAAAGCCAACAAATTCCATATATGGAATGTATTTCTTGCTATTAATTGATTAATCAATAAAAATTGTAATAATATAGAGAGCCTTATTAGAAATAGGACTCAAGCATATGGCGCCATGGTATTCAATACACAAGTCCACATTGACTAAATATAATCAATGTTATTGCATTTTATTTATCAATTAATTAACTTGATAATCACATTATTAGTATTGGAGAAGTTATGGAGATAATGCTTATAGCTTATGAATCATATTCACGAGCACAAAAATAAATGTAAATCTAATTTACATCTACAAAAAATGTGAATCAAATTCATACAATGTCATGCCTTGGAAAATTATGCAAATCATTTTTAAATAAATATTTATACGAATCACATCCATATAAATATTGATTACTGTGAATCACTATTTTCATTAATTAATGAAATATATTTGTGAATCTTATTCACAAAATTACCCTTGAAATAATGACTATTATTACAACATTGACATCGATAGGTATGAGTCCTAATCCAATTAGGACTCATGAGATAATAATACATATACTTGAAGATAATGTCGAGAAGATCATACTATCTGTCACACCCCCAAATTCCGTGATCGAGAATGATCGTGCAAACCCGGTAGCGGATGCTCGAGAATGATCGATGGAGCTAGGACTTCAGGAAGAGTCCGCATGGATATCTGGGAGGTTATCCATGAGAGTCTGGAGGCTCTACCGTACGTGATAGAGAAGCGTCACACAAGACACTAGCTCGGTAGTAGAGTGTCGTGGTGCTAATAGCAGTGCGAGCAGCGAGTACAGACAGCAATGCAAGACATGACGGTGGATGCACGCAGCGGTACGTACGCGAGCGCAGAAGGGTGGTACGTAGTGAAGCAGTACACATCGAGGAAATGCGGTACGGTCACATAGGCGTACGCACGAAGGCGCATGGTATCGGTATTGATGCGTGGCAATCCAAGGAGGCATGGAGCATTGCAGGTGCTGAGTACGAGCATTGTCGAGCATGCTCGGTATTACGCGTACGAGAGTGGTCTGGAGGCCACGATAGCGAAGTTCTGGAGGACTTCCCCTTAGCATGCAGAACGCTAAGGAAGGGTTTACCGCACGAGGGTCTGGAGGCCGCGGGTTCCCTTATGGCACAAGACCAAGTGTTTGGTGGCACTTGGTGAATTACGACAAAGCTGCATCAGCAGGGCGTTGGAGCGCATGCGTGCTGATGACTGGGCGGTTGACTGGGCGTCGACCGTGCGGGAAGACGAAAGGACAACAAGGGAGTCGAAGAGACGAGCAGACGAAGAGTTGCTGAGGAACGCGAAGGGTTGCCAAAGAACTCGAAGGGTCTCTTGTGTCTTTATGTGTCATTATTGTAAATGTAATAATGAGTGTCCCTTGGGTTGCCTTGAGTCTTGTATAAAAGGAGAGGTGGTGGCTCATTTGTAAACACAACACAACACAAGTGTAGAGTGTCACCCACTCCAGAGAGAGAGTTCCCCTTCTAATAAGAGAAGAGCTTTGTGCCCGTGCTTGTGTGATCGTGTGGTCGTGTTCTTGAACGTTCTTGAGCGTGTTCTTGAGGGTGTTCTTGAGCGATCCGGAGTTCGTGCTCGTGTTTGTGTTGGAAGCGTCGGTGCGCTAGCAAGCATGAGTATCGAGAAGAGTCGGAGCGCGTCCGTGACCGTTCTACTCAGGAAGGCTGGTTAGCTACGGGTTAGCTAACGCCGCACAGGATCGGTCGAAATCGGTACCGGGATTTTGACCCTGTGACACTATCCATGATAGTGACTTAAAATGTGGATATCTATCCAATTTCAGAGGTTATACATTTTTTTGCAAAATTCTGTCATGTATGAATGTTGAGCTCGAGCCGTAACACTTTACACTCTCAATGAGCTCAACGGAATGCATCACACTCTTCACCGAAGAAAGTATCGGTGAGTTGAATCCAGCTTCCTTGACCATTTCTAATCATAGTCCAAACCATTTGAAGATAAGAAATGAGCTCAAAGAGATTGTATACTTTCATTTCCATGATCATTTCTGTTTCCAACATTTGGACATTGAAATTGGAATTAGAATTTGAATTCAAATGAATTATGATTTAATCCAATTAAATCAAAAACAATCTATCAAAATGGAGCCAATAAAATCCATCATGTTTCATCACTCCCTCGGAATGGAAGTGTCATGGTAGATGACACACTGGAAGACTTTGATAAGTCCGAAGTTCAAACCCTGGTCTGACTGTCTTCTTTGGAGTGTATCAATAGATTTCTCATTTGATAATTGTGCGACAATATTAATCATATACTTTCCAAAAGCATATATTAATATCTCGAATTCGTGTCTTGTTTCCAAACAAGATGACCATGCATGGAATTCATTTTGACTCCAAAATATCTCATGAGTGAGCTCTTTTTCCCGGTTCATCAACTATGAACCTGTATGATTCCTTCGAGAGATCATATATCCCATATGACTTCATATGCACACCATCCCACTGGTATATGGACGTTGGCTAGGTCACCAACCTAATTTTCTATCAAATGTACATACTCAGACATATAGATGCATATCTATCTCAGGTCGAAGGATATGTGTCAGATCATGACAGTTATGATTCAGGCCTTAGTTTATCTCTCAAGTCAACTCTTTGACTTGATTACTCCAACACTTCTGAATCTCTATTCCTATGCAGAGGACCAACATCAAAAAGTCGGTTGGAAATCAATCTTTAGATAAAGATTGACATCTCTTTCTCAGACTGTAGATCTTTATTGATTATCACCTATTTGAAGTCAATTGTGTCCTCCCAGCTGCATGGTACTTAATATTGCCATGGTACATAACTCTAATTGTACAAAGAGACCTTAATAGTAAAGTGTATTCATTCAATTATTCATTTCATTCTAGATGGACATGATAAAACAATAACTTTTATTGCATTAATTGGTTGTCGAGGGCTTATAAGTCCAATAGTCTCCCACTAGCCCTCAAAGACATTCATGTACAAATCTCAACCCCATATTAATCTTGCTAATCATTGAATATTATCAAAATAGTTGGGTAAGATGATTAGTCACTCTGGCACTGACGACTATGCCAAGTTTTGTTACAAACTTGCATACCCCAAGTGAATGTTAAATACATCCAATGTAGTTGATACATCTTATGCAATCAATGTTTTACTTTGTTGAAACAACTTTAGTGTTCTTCTTCTTGCTACACTTAGCTCGCAGAGCACTGTCATCCAACAAAAGTAATAACCCTTAAGTTGACTTCCTATCATACATATATGACTAGAAATTTGAATCAGTGTACCCCAAGACTTGGAGATCATTCTCTCCATAAATCAAGGCATAATCTTGAGTTCTTCTTAGGTACTTAAAGATGCTCTTCACTGCAGTCTAGTGTTTCTCTCCATAGTAGGGTTAGTAACAGCTTACCACTCCTACTGCATGGCAGATATCTGATCTAGTACACATCATGGCATATATCAATCTTCCTACAAACCGATGCATAAGGGTATCCGTCCATGGATTTCTTTTCTTCAATAGTTTGAGGAGCCATCCCTTTAGATAGGTGAATACCATGTCTTAAGGGAAGGAAGCCTTTCTTGGAATTATTCATACTGTATCTTTCCAAGATTTTCTTGATGTATCTTGTTGTGATAGTCTCAATATCCTCTTTTGTATACTTTTGAACAATTTCAAACCCAAGATGTAAGAGGCTTCTCCGAGATCTTTCATCTCAAAGGTATTGGATAGCCAGACATTAACACTAGTCATCATACATGTATCATTCCCAATGATAAGGATGCCATCTAAATAAAGCACAATGAACACGATGGCGCTCCCACTGAGCTTCTTGTTCACATAGGGTTCATTTGGATTCTACAAGAAATCATAACTTCTTGTGATTTCATCAGATCGGATATTCCAACTACGAAAGCTTGTTTGAGCTCATAGATGAATTTCTTTACCTTGTACAATTTTCCTTCCTCGGCTATGAAGCCATGGGACTACTCCATATAGATGTCCTCTGAGGTATCCATTGAGGAAAGCGGTCTTGACATCCATCTGCTAGATGTCATAGTCCAGGTGTGCAGATATGGCAAGCAATACCCTGATGGATTCAAGCATAGCCACAAGAGAGAATGTTCATCGTAATCGATGTCTTCTCTCAGTATGTAACCCTTGGCTACGAGTCGTGCTTTGAATGTCTCTACCTTCCCATCGGGTCCCCTCTTTCTCTTGAAGATCCATTTGCATCCAATGGTTTTGACCCCTTTAGGTGGATCTCCGAGTGCCCATTTACCATTCGAGTCTATCTCAAACTTCATTGCTAGCATCCAACTATCCATGTTGTGATCACACAAAGCTTCATCAAATGAAGTTGGATCATCATCATACTCTTCTGACACATGGAATTTGTACCTTTCAAGTTGTCTTACAACCCTAGAACACCTTCTAGTAGGTATGATCGTGTCATTTTCAATTATCTCTTCCTTTTCTGGTGTAGGATCTTCATCCATCTAGCTAGATTTGATTAGTTCCTTAACTTCATTATTTTCTTGAATTCTATGAAATTCAACTTCCAGATTCTTGACGCCACTAGAAACAAGTACCTTTTGAGTCTCAGGAACATAAAGTTGATATCCAATATCGTTCTTTGTGTACCCAATGAAGTATCACTCTCTAGTGTGAGATTTCAACTTACTTGCATCCACGCTTTTAGCGTGGACCAAACAACCCCAAATTCTCAAGTGTCGTAAACTTGGTTGGGTGAAAAACTTGAACATTATTCTTGTTGATTGTGTGGAATTAACATTTAATTTTGTTGCAGTCGGGCAATTCAGGATTAATAAAAAACGATCACTTGATTAATTTATCGATTAATGTGAGCGGTTAATTTATAATTTATGTGACAAGCCTAAGGTCGAACTTAGAGAGGCCACTGTCTCCTTAGGTCAATTTATAGATGATTCAGAACTTAGGTTTTTGGAAGAATATTTTTTGTATTTTTAAATGTAATTAATAGATGAAAAGTAATTTTGGAAAAGTTGTGGGACTAAAATGCAATTTTCATTCAAACGATGTCCGAAAATTACGGAACTCAGTCAAAAGATGAAATATGATGAAATTAATGCATATTTTTTGGAATTTTCTGATGCAATATGAATTAATTACGAACTAAATATGCATGCAAGGTGATTTTTTCATAAATTAATTTTAATAAATAGCAAACCAAATTCTTTTTCAGAAATAAAATTATCCTAGATGTATCTAATGAGGATTTATCCAAGAAAATTTCTAAATCCTAAAAATGTTGAGTTTACAGTCTATTAAAAATTAATGACTTTAATCACCAAATATTTTATTCTGATCTCGATATACATGTAAATACCATGAAATTTGAGGATAATGTAGAATGCATTAAAAATGTTACTATGAATTTTTGGTAATTTTTGGAGAAATGATTAATTTGATATCAATTAAAGAGCATGTAGTGGGTAAAATATTCAATTTTCCATGAAAATAATTGTATTAAATAAACCATGTATCATGAAAATCCAATCAAGTATCCACAATGTTAAGCATAAGTACTTCTACAATGTGCAATTTTTGAAATGATAAACGGATACAAAATGAAGGTTCGAAACACGACGTGAAGACAAGGTTCTAAATGCAATTTCAGAAATTAAAATAAACAAATAAAGTTTTGACAAGAACTGTTATGCAATTACTTAAATATGAAGGGGGTGCTTATACAAAGGTTCCATGGGCCTTTATGGAATTATCCGATGTACGGGGGTCCAATGAAAATTACCCCCTCCTTACATGTTACACACGTGTAGGTGTCTCAATGCTGACGTGTGGATCGGGGCGGTCTGGTGTGATGGAGGGACATCGATGGTGAAGGCGGTCGATGCACTTGTCGATGCAGGGCGGAGGCCAAGGCTCACGACTAGCTAGAGATCTTCGGCTGTGCACGCAGAGCGAAGTTCAAGGCCGTTGAAGTCCCCGACGACACACGCATGGGTTCTTCAGCTGATGATGGTGATAGGTTGTGACTGAGGTGGTGGCGGCCCAAAGCGGAAAGTAGTAGAGGGTGGAGTCGCTAACGAAGCGGAAGCCGTGGTGGGCAGGGATGTCCGATGGATGAGGCAAAGTCTGGTCGACACACGATCGGATGCTGGAGCATGGATTTGGGATGATCGGACCTATATATAGAGAAGCTTCGTCTACAGGCGGAGGATATGGATGCTCGGCAGCATGGTACTCTGTTGTTGTTGGCGCTACAACCGACTATTGGTTGCACGGAGGAGCATCGATGAGGCTTGGACTCGGGTTCTTTACCTGAAGAAGTTGATCATATGCCTAGGATGTGGCATGAGAAAATGCTCCTCTGTGGTCTTCGTTCGACTTCGCGGTGACGAAGGAGCTTGAGCAGCTCTTGCTTGAGCTGTGGCAAGGGAAGATCCCTTGGATCTCACCGGGAAATGATCTATCTTAGCTCGACCCGCTTGTATGTTCGGTGTCACCAAGCAAGAACTGGGGAGCTCGAGGCTTTCTCCGTAATGGCGGATAGAGCACCTCGACAATGGAGGTGAGGGCTTTATTGGTCTGTTGACGAAGATGGTGGGGAAGGTGGAGAGATGGAGCAAGATGAGGTCGTGCGTGGTGGTTGTGGGCGGGTCTTGTGTGGGTCGTGCGGGAAGTGGGGATAGGGAGATCGAGAGAGGGGTTGTTAGGTCTGAGGGATGTCGTAGTAGGAGATCGTGCGGGAGGTTGTGTGGGCGCAAGGAGAGGGATGCGGATCAGGTGGGGTGATTGTGCAATCGTCACGCAAGGCATGGGGAGGCAGTTGCAGATCGAGTGGTGAGAAGGCGAGGCTGTCGGATTTGCCGCGGGTCGTGCGCGCAGAAAGGGGGGCGCAATCGCACCACCGCGTGAGGCAGGAAAGAGGAGAAGGGGGAGAAGGGCCACGTGGCATGCCTTGAGGTAGCCACGTAGCGGTAGAATAAACAATTAAATTAAATTAATTTAAAAACTAAAAATTAAAGTAAATAGATAGATAGATAAATAAATAAATAAAATAATAAATAAATATAATAGTAAATAATAAATATTAATAAGTAAAATAGATAAATAGATAGATAAATAAATAAATAAAATAATAAATAATAAATAAATATAAATATAATAAATAAATAAAATAATTAAAAAATATGAAAATAAAATAAAATGGGGTGACACGTGACGGCTACAGGAGCTGCCATGTGTCGCTCCAAGAAAAAATTGAAAATTAAATACAAAGAAAAATAGAAAAGAAATAACAAAAGAGGTTAAATAAAAAGTGGTCAACATGAAAGTTTCTCGTCTCGATGAGATCTACAATTTTTGTGAAGGACCCAAAACCAAAATATATCATTTGTATAAAACGTATTTTTGGTGGTATCCTATAAATATAAAATGACGTATTTTTGTATTTTGCAAAATTTTTTGTCATTTTCAAATAATATAGAAATCAAAATAAAATGAAATAAAATATAAAAAAAATATTTACAACTTAATATTTTTTTAGATTTTTTTATTTTTAAGAAAATAAAAAGATAAAATAAATAAATAAAGGGGCATGTGTACAATATAAAATGAGGGGCCCAAAACTCAAGTTTCACATATGAACTCCAATTCTTTTGAATTCGGTCTTGTTTTGAAGGTAGTTGAACGTACATTAATTCAAAAATGAGTAGCGGTCTGTAGGAGACAGTATGAGAGAGATATTCATGTTTAAAGTCTTTTAGTCTCAAACAAGGGTTTGGGATTTATTGGTCAATTTTACAAGTTAGAATTTTTTATTTGTTATTATTAGTAATATATACATTGTAGAGTTGATTTTATTTAATCATGAGTTAGGAAAAATAGATAAAAATAAGGGAAAATATGGTAATATAAATGTGATGCTTACAAGGGAATTGGCTTCTTATTTAATGCAAATATGCATGTTAAAATGCAGATGTTAATTCTAAATTCATGAATGGAAATAACGCAACATAGATGGTGAAATGCAGCTAATTACTTGGGAACGAAGCTCTCTTTTCAACTTTTAGAGTGATGGATTACATATGCATCAACCAACATATACTTAAACCTTGCTCGTCCCCGAGCAACTGAAATAAAATGCAAAAAGTGAAATGATTTTGAGTTCCACACCAAGGTCATGAACAAAAGGAGAAAATGGAGCTTGACTCGACCTTTGGATTAATAATGTGGCAGAACCTTATTGGTAAGAGAATTTAAGATCTAACAGCCTTTAAGTTCCACAAATCTCTATTCAGGTCGCCTCAACAGTCAGGTCAGAACAAATCCTCATACGCAAATTCCGTTGACTATGAATCTTACTTATACTGTGTAAGTAAAATATAGCTCTTCACATCAGAAATGGCAAAGAAACAGCCTCCTCTAACAAGGTAACCTTAATTCCCCGGTCTAGCAACTCTTTCCTCGAGGAGTGGGGTATTTTCTTTTAAGTTCAAGTGCAACCAGGTCAAGAAGAGGGGGTAGAGAAGAGAATGGACTGTGACCAATGTAGCCGCATATCCTTGGAGCTTGACCAGAGTAGACAAGTCTCTAGCTACAGACTTTCTTGGTATGAGACTTTGAAGAATATGCCTTGCTTATTCACATTTTTCTCTGATGGGATTTTTTTTAGCTTTTTGCCCATCTATCTTTTTTGGAGATTATATATATATATATATAAGTGAAGCATGTACATAAGGAGTCTTTCTTCTTGAGCCAGTAGACCATCCCTCTTTTGAAGCTTTATTGCAACCCATGACATCTCGTCGTTAGACATCGGCACCATTATACTAGGTTGAGATGCACTACCCTACTTATAGAAGGATGGATGTTTCCACCCGTGTGCTTCTCCAAGCTAAATGTTTTGGCATCCTCACCAACTCATCAATGAAGAGATACTGCAAAGTGCTTGTACAAGTTAGGTCACTGTCTAAAAGAATCATGCATGTGTATGAAGTATTCTACTCAGACCAATCAAGATGACATATGAACATAGTCTCGTAGACTCAAAGAATCAAGTCACTCAACCTGAAAAATCTTAACTTCAGTTCAATAAGGTTCCTCTGAATTAAGTGGATTAAGGATCCATCCTCGACTTCTATTCATAACTTGTTCAGAACCCACTATATTTTCACTTTGCATATGTTAGATATGCAAATGAAATGCTCATATTATGAAATTCATATGAATGAAGATGATGCAAGATATTTTTTTAGATGAATGCAATGATGATGTACAAGAGTAAATAAGAAGTCCTTTTTTACAAAAGGTTTTTTCGATTTTTTTGTATACCTCCTATTTTACAACAATTTTACAAAAGTACTTTTTTATAATTTTTACAAAGAGTATTATACAAATTTTACAGCTTGTATATAATATACATATTATACAAGTATACATGTATTTTACAAAAAGATTTTTTCCTTTTGTTACCCATTTTACCCATCCCGTAATTATTGCATAATATATACAAAAATACATGAAAGTACAAGCTATGGGTAAAGTATATATATTATATGCATGTCCCCTATACCTAACAAGTGTTATGTCCTCATAGCACAAGAAGCGAGGAAAAGACATAGCTCATGCTAAGTGCAGGAGAGTAAAAAAAATAAAAAGTATATAAGTTTGCATGCCCCCCAATACTTAGCCTCTGGTCATCCTAAGTGTAGAAGAAGAGCAAAAATGGGGAGGTCGAGGTCAAGAGGATAAATGGATGAACATATACACATGACGAGCATCGGTCCCCCTCTATACTTAGGATGTGGTCAGCTGAAGTATAGGATATGAGTATGTATGAGAACCGATGGGATGGGGGATTATACAAAGAGAAAATGAAGAAGAATAGAAGGAGCGACTTGGATTACCCTCCCCATTATACTTAGGCTCTGGTTAGCCTAAGTATATGCATAAAATGAAACGATATGGAGCCAGGGTGAGTGATACGAATAACTAGGGAGGGAGGGAAAGAAGAAGAAGAAGACTATACAAGATGGTGGGAGAATGTACAAGGATCAAGAAAGTTTGTAACGAACCTTCTTGCATGAACGAGGAGATTGGGAATATACATGTGTGACGTTGTCAGAATCATCCTCAAATGAATAATAATAACGAGGCAGAGGGATCTTCCAACGAGGATCGACACACGGCTACTTGCTCAGATATGGCTTAAGAACAATCGAACTAAGCTCACTCATATAAATCACCTCATCCGAACCTGATGAGGACTCTTCAGAAAATTCCTTCTCTGGTATGTTAAAGGAACCTTTCCTAGTCAATTTTCTAGAACATGAAGCATTGAGGGGGAGAGGAGAGTGACACACCTTGAGGGATTTGGGGGAATGCCTCGAGGAATCAATTCTCAACTTCCTCTTACTGGATAACCGACTAGAGGATGGGGCAACCGTATTTTTGGGTGGGGTCAATATAGTCTTGGTTGTTTGCTTTGTTGAAGGTTTGGGATGTGGTGCAGTGTTGACCATGGGTTCCTCATCAGACAAGTCACCATATATATTGTAATATTCCTGAAGGTTTGGCATACGTCTCGGATATGTGCTAGTGATCTCAGTTGCTTGGCACTAGTAGTAACGCAAGAAGTGGGAGTCATGGATGTGTGAGTAGTCTCTGATCTAATGGTCAGCTTGATAGTTGGTATCTCAGGTGTAGCAAAGAGGTGTGACTCATCTAACTCTCGATGTTCATGAATGTCAATGGCTTTGTGGGTTAACTTAGAGTGTCGTGTGTCCTCAAAAAATGGGTGAGGTCAAAGTGCTCCCAATGTTGTAAAATCGATTTCCCGAGTCTCGTAGTCTATAGTCTCCTTAGCCAAGGATAAGAATGGTGTCCCGTGAATAATCGAAGATTGGGTAAACTATTCTCGGTGCTCAATGTCAATGATCATGAAGTCCACCTGGAGTAGAGCAACTTTGAAAGTAATGATGATTGAAATGGTTCCTCTCGATCGTTTTATAAATCGATCAGCCAGCTGAATGATCTCTCTCGACTTTCTGATTGGCCCGAGTTTGAGCTTGTCAAACACAGAGGTTTGGAGTATATTTATCGGTGAGTCATCATCTATTCTAGCATGGGTGAAGGTAGTGTCTTTGATTTCATATTCAATCCTGGGCAATTGATGAATCTCGGATTCATCACTCTAAATCTCATTTATTAAGCTCAAATCCCTCAAAATAAACAACATTTCGACATCTATTCTGCATAATTAGCATTCATGCATGTTTTCATAAGACTTGCATTTTAGTACTAATTTCCGCACAAAATAAGAAGCCAAAAATCTCAGCCAAAATTGACATGTAAATAGCCTAACTTCCCCGATTTTTAACTATCTCATGCTAACTCCAAATGACCTGAAACCACCTCCACTGTGTACATATCACTAACAAGAATAAATGAAAAATACAAAAAAATCACTAACCCAAATAAGTGGACCAAAAACCCAAACCATAGTTTCAGGATTTCCGGACTTAAAAACCTCATATCTTCCCCATCCAGTGTCCGTTTTAATTCTACTTACTTTTGAACTAATGTACATTCATTTACCTTCAAAACAAGACCGAGTTCAAGTGAATCGGAGCTCATATGTGAAAGTTGGGTTTTGGGCCTCTTTTGTACAATTTGTATTTTAGCAGTTTTTGACTTATTATTTTATGTGCATAATTAACCTATTTTAGTTCATTTCTTTTTCATTTGTCTTCTTTGATGAAAGTTTTATTAAAATGTGTAAAAATCCAAATCCAAATTGAACTTGAAATCAAAGAAACAAATTGGGTCCGAGTCTTCACTAACCAACTGTACAAAATTGGTCTTTTTCTTAATTTATTTTATTTCTTCTTTTTCTTAATTAATAAAAATCCAAAAAAATAGATTAAGGTGTAAATATTTATCATTGATTTTATCATATTTTTTTTCTGGTTTAAAAACAACAAAAAAATTATAAAACCCAAAAAATCAAGGTATTCTATTTTATGTACATGGGATACCCCAAAAATAACATTTTTTTAATTGATCGATTTTGGTTTTGATGTGTTCATAAAAATTGTAGATCTCATCGAGACGAGCATTTTTTGTGAAGAAACTTTTTCGATCCGAGGTCGTTTGCTATTTATTTTGTATTTTACAAATTATTTAATTTGCGATTTTAGGGGTGCTAACACGTGGTAGCTCCTGGAGCCGCCACGTGTCAGCCATTTTTGGCATTTTTAATTACCATTTTTATAAAAAATAAAAAGCCACCACACGTGCGAGGCACGTGCCCCCCAGGCACGTGCCACGCACGTGCCGTCTTCTTCCCCCTTTCCATTAGTGGGCGGCGCCACCTCCTTCGATTTCACCGTCGCCGCACGAATCGCACCGCCCCGCGTATCTTGCACCTCCGCCCCGCGATCCTCATCTCCAATCAAATCTCGACCACTCCTAATCCCATCTCTCTCTCTCTCATCAGTATCAATCGAATCCCCGCCGACCCTTTCCATCTCCGGCTTCGCCTCACAACCTATAAAACCCACCGCCGCCGGCCTACAAACCCATCCGCCGGTTGCACCTCATAGCTTCTTCTTGGCGGTGACAGGGCCTCGAAGTTCTTCCCTCCGGCGAGATCCGACGTCCATCAACGCCGTTGCAGACGAGCCTCCTCAGCCGTACTGCCCAAGCTCCGGCCCTCATCGCCGTCGAGCCCGACGTCTTTGGTCATCTCCAACGACCGTCGTTCTTCTCCGCCAACGCTTCAACTTCTTCTCCAGCCGACTTCATCATCGTCAACACCGTCGTCGACAACTTCCTTCACTGTGCCGACTTCTCCACCAGCATCTTCGCGCTAGTAAGACGTCAGGACCACCGTCTCCAGGGCGACTGTCGCCTGTCACTGCCGGGCTCTAGACGACCGACCATGAGACACAACCACCGGCCCTCTCCCTTTGCCGCCTCGCCACGACAGCCAGCAGTCGGACCTCAGCCACTACTCCATCGCCTGGGCTGAGCCTCGACCGCTCTCGTCCACCACCGCGCCTGGAGGTCATCCAGAAGCCCTCCGCCGGCCATCGCTCCGCCTCCCCTTCGCCACTCCTCCATCGCCCGCGGCCGGGTACAGAGCCCGAGGCTCCCCACGCACGTGTGGGGCACGCGCGACGGGGGAGAACTTCATACAGCCCCGCACGTGACCTTGGGAACATTTGCGAAGACCCCTCCCGGAGATCCTCATAATTGCAATCCAGCTCCCGCCGTGGCAATTTTGCAAGAAGAACCCCCCAGCTTTGGTAATTGCATTACAACCCACTGCATTTTTATATTATTTATTTATTTTAGTTATACCCCTGTATTCCCCAGTGATTTTAGACCTCTACATGATATCATTATATTTATCAAAAAATAGCATGATATTAGTCCATTAATTCTCGACACTTTGACATATCATGGATATTTTTGTGATCATTGGTTAGTTAATAATTAATTATTTTGTGGAAATTTGCATATTTTACCCAGTTTGTGCTCTTAAATTTATATTTGATTAATCGTTGCTCTAAAAATTCCTGAAAAATCACATATTGTAAAACTAATTGTGTTTGACATTGTACCCAAAAATAATCGCATTTGCATGCATAGATTGCCCTGTAAAAATCATTTTGCATATATCAGTATTTGATTTTTAATAGGTATTGAAACTAGTATTTTCAAGGTTTAGATTTTTCTAAGATCAATCTCCTAGTGATAGATCTTAGATAATTTTGTTACTTAAAAATAATTAGGTTTTATATTTATTATAATTAAATATTGAAATTCATTTTGTTTGCATTTAAAAATTCATTAAAAAAATTCATATCGCATCCAAAAATTCCAAAAAAAATACAGTGCATTAATTTCATCATATTTTGGATCATGGTCAAATTTCGTATTTTTCGACATCGTTTGATCGACTTTTACATTTTAGTCCCTAAAATAGACCGAAATTGCATTTTGCATCCTCTATTGCATTAAAAATTCCAAAAAATACCTCGAAAACCACACACGAATTTTCATAGACATAATTCTAGGTTGTTCCTTTGCCTCCTTGTGTTCGACCTCGGGACTTGTCCAAGTAAAATAAACATAAAACTGCATTCATTAAAATCGACAAATATTTTGTGTGGTTATTTTCTTTACCGATTCCGATTGCCGCCTACAACGAAACGACAAATCACATTATTTTTTACGCATGATAAAATAAACACATCTTTTTAACGCAACGAATTTTGGACCCGTTAGATGGTGCCGTTGCCGGGGAGGCAAACAACTTAATTTTGTGTTTTGAAAATTCTCGTTTGGTTTTCCACATTCGGGATGTCTGACTGTAAATTCCATTTTTTCCCTGCATTTATTTTATTTTACTTTCAGCATTTATTTCTCTTATTTTCTTTTTGATTTATTTTTAAGTCACTCTCTTACACAAATCTCTCTTATTTTTCTTGCGAGGTACCCGACGTACGTGGAGCGGTTTTTCAAGAACCGAGGCATCTTCACCAGCTTCCGAAAAAGTCGCAATTAATTTAAGATCGAGCTGAGTCGTGAGAGAGCGTAAAGTCTAGGATTTTAATTTCTGCAATTTTATTTCTGTAATTAATTGCTCATTTACAGCGGTGTCCGTTTGGACTCTCGCATATGTAAAAGACTTTGAACTTTCTTTTGTGGTGTGTCGTGGCATGTTTCACTCTCCGGTGAGGGGTGGGGCCCGACTTGAGTGGCGATTAGGATAGACCAGCACATAGGGCTCTCAGAGCATTTTAATTTTTGATTGTGCTCGTAGGAATTAGGCCACACTTCACAGTAATCGAGACGCGCATAGATCGTTCAACTTAGCCAAATTCAACTCAATTCTTCCCCGCTAATAGAACTTTCTGCTAGGTGCGGTTTTTCATCGGCTTACATTCATTTAGAATAAAATTTCAATTTTTGTCTAGCATCCCACATGGAGATTGTGAGGATTCACTATAACTCTTCTATCTGAGCATACATCATAGTTTTCCGCGTGCATCGGCTTTTCCGAATTTCTCCCTCTTGTTTTGCCACATAATTTTAAAGGAAATTGGGACTGGACGGTAGATGTATATTTGTGCTCAATTAAATCTCCAGTGATCACCTAAATAAAATTGGGACTGCTAAACATAGCCGATTTCAAAATAACCCATAAAATCAAGAATTTATGCGGGAGAGCAACCCCGACCTTGGATGTTTTTATTTTTTTGAGTGAGCAAGAGACGACACTTAAGGCTAGAGCCCAAACCCGGATTTTCATATTGACTACTGATTCTACCAAAAATGATTAGCTACTTCTCAATGAGGATCTACGGGTAGCCAGTAAATAATCCGGATTTCCTTAGCAGGGTGGGTGGTTTAGAGGACACTGTGTAAGGCTCTGTCCTCAAGTAACGGGTAGCCGTTCTACGATCCGTACTTACTCACATACTGGCTGAAAGTAGGTGCAACTAGTCGTAAGAATTCGGGCCAGTCATTACGAAAATTTCGGCAACTAACAGCTCGCTAAATTTTTGCCAAGATTGATTTATCACCAACTAAGATTGAAAAGAAAGTTGTCGAACTCTTACAGCTTCATTGTGTGAGTTGGTGAACTTGGGGTCTGATTTGTGTTTGCATTGGTGTGCATGAACCAATATCGAAGATCAAAAGCCGCACATTTGATAAAATTTCTTTTGACTATCCCGTGCAATCATCTCTCTCCTTTCTTGATTTAAACCTCATCATGGAACTTTTGTACAAAAACTCTCCACATCCAGATCATGAAAATCATTGCAAATCTGAACCATCATTCCTTTCAGCTCTTTCAAAAATGGCCGAACATTTATCTGAAAATCCATCAGAGTTATACTATGAAAATGAATTTGTCTCGGTTAGGCCCAAATCAACTAAATCCTCTTCTTTCAATAATCCTCCAACATTTGCGGGAGACTTTCACCCGCGGATGAAGATGCCCCCTCATTGAATTCCTACTCGAATCATGACCACCTACCATCTTGGACTGAACCATCTTATTCTCGGTTTCTCGCTGATGAACCATTTCAAGATCAAAATACCTTTGAGTCTCATGATTGGTCGAGAAACCAAACCCAGATGGAAAGACCCGCACTTAATGATCATCGGCGTTGGATTGACCATGACGATCAGATTCCTATCGACCAACCTGAGTACCACTCCTTTGACCATCCTACACATACAAAGGACCAAATAGATGATATTGACACATATGCACCATGTATGACTCCATTATTTGAGTATACGATCAATCATGACCATGGAAGTAGACTCTACTCAAACCAGGATGGCATGCCCGAGTCACGACATGTTGAGTATGAGACCTACACATTCCCACAAAATCCTTCCACTGAGCAGCCTCCTTCCATAATTTTTGAGGAAAAATTTTCAGAAAATAATGATCATATGTCGGATATTCTGAGAAACTCTCCTCTCAGCACATACAGGAAAATGGAAGATGAAATCATTGAATCTCAAAAACACACACCGACTGCTCCCATGATTGATCTTGAACAGAATATTGAGGATGATATTTCGAGGATAAATAAAAGATTCGAATTAATGGAGGATAGATTTCAATAATTTGCCGACCGATTAATCTCAATCTCTGGTGGCTCAGACATGAAAATGATGAGGAAATGATTGGATCTAAGATCAAAAATTTTGAGGATATTCAGAAATCTGGGGACGATTCTGACAGTAGCACTTCTGCTTATTTTCTCCTAGACATGACTATGCCTCTGACTCTTACTCTGAACATTAAAGCCCCTGCTCATATGAGGAATACACCACATCACCACACCACACAGAAAATACCAAAAAATGAGAATATTCAAAAACACCAAAAAAATCGAAAATCCAGAAAATTTCATAAAAATTGAGACTGAAGAAGATTTGAAGAATTTGGATCCTGCTTTACAGGAAGCACTAGAGAAACGCTTGATTTTTGAATTTCCCTTTATAAAGGTCATTGAACACTTTCCCGACCTTAAAGGATTTGTAATGGACAAATTAATGATCAAAAAGTCGGGCAGGATACGGACAAAGACTGAGAGACATATCTTGTCAATGGCCTCCTCCTTGGTGTTGAGGAGGAAAACCAAGAGCCGCGTAGAGAAGCGGTTGCCCAAATTTGACTGTGAAATCAAAGACACAATCTTTACCCATGCTCGAGTTAATGACGATTCACCGATCAATATTCTCCCGACCTCTTATTTCACGAACTCAAACTCATGCTGATCAAGAAGATGCGAAAGATTGTTCAATTGGCGGACCGATCGATAAAGCGGCCGACATGAATCATTTCTGTCATCATGATATTCCAAGGTGCTCCGTTCAAAGTGGATTTCACGATCATTAATATCGAGTATCAAGGAGAATTCACCCAGTCTCCAATTATTCTCGGAAAGCCATTCTTAGCATTGTCTAAGGCAATTATTGATTGTGAGACACGAGAAATCAATTTTAAAGCATTGGAAGCACTTAGATCTGACATTGTCTTTGAGGAACCACGATCTTCTGAGGCAACCCACAAAGTCCCTGACAACCACAACTATGAAACGGTAGAAGAGCGCTACCCCACAGATACACCTGAGATAACAGTTGTTGATGAGACTATTGGTTTGGAGAATCTCCCCCCTGCTCCATTTCAAACCGCTCTCACCACGGAGAATCATGTATATGAATCATATGATCCGGAGACTTATGCATGGGCACACTCTGGGTCAACCTACTCTGACTACATGGATTATATCAACTCAACACAGGAATGCTCCAACATCGAATCAATTAAGAACGAACATGCAGAGACTCTCCCCAGTAATTCAATTCCCGCGGATCTCAAAATAGACAAATCTTTCCTCTATGATCCTGAGACATATGCATGGTCGCACCCAGGGGCAACCTACTCTGAATATCTTGACCAAATCATCCCAAATCGAGAGTGCACCAACATTCAGAAGACTAAGAACAAACACACAGGACGAACACCGACCAAGGAGGGAAATTCTAATGGTTATTCATATGGATACTCAAGTGAACCGGCACCTTCATGAAGCAAGAAAAAGAAAGTCACCTTTGACCTTTCGGAAGAGGAATCAGGTGATGATCCCTCATCAGTTCCGAAGAAGGTAATCTACATGAGTGAAGTCTGTTCGGCAGCCCTAAAGCCATATCTTCGCAAGGATCCAAATTTTGATTCTTGTTGGACAATTCCCATTCCTAACTACTATTCATCCAAAGCTGATGCTCCTGCCCTCTTCAAGTACACTGGAATTATTTCTTATGAGTTGTCTGAGACCGGTGCTTCCGAGTATTCATCCGAGGACAAACCGCTTGATCCCAAGAAGGAACGAATTCTGAGGAAACAACTGAAGAAACAAAAAGACCAGAATATTTCGAGTATATTCACTTTCAAATACTATTCCTCTGAGGATAATTCTGATGATGGATATCTTTCATCTGACTCAAACACTTCATCCACTATCCATCATGATTTTTTTGAGGATGACACTGATAATAGTTGGGAATCATATGCCTCATCTCCATCTCGTTATTCCAATCTCCCATCACAGGTTCACAAAAAGATTAGCCGAAAATCGCCTTAATCATCGGCTAACCACCCTCCCTCTTGACCACATCAATCCCCTTGTACAACTCTTCCTCTACTTAGGCCAAGGCCTAAGTATAGGGGGGACCGATGCCATCTGTATATCCATTCCCCCCATTACACTCTTTTTCCCGATCGCCTCACTTCCACCCTTCTTTTATACTTAGGCTGACCAGAGCCTAAGTATAGGGGGAACCAGCATCCACCTGTATATACTCTCCTTATTCACATACCCCGACCGCTTCATTTTTTCTGCTCTTCTTCTATACTTAGACTGTTCACAATCTAAGTATAGGAGGGCGGACCTATATATCTTGTTCTTTTTCTTTTCCTTTTTTTACTCTCTTACGCTTAGCCCGAGCTATGTCTTCTTTACGCTTCTTGTGCTCTGAGGACACATCACTCGCTAAGTATGGGGGGTCTGTATATATACTCCGTATATATTTTACCCATATCTCGTACTTTCACGTAAGTCTATATGTATTTACGGGATGGGTCACTAACTTGAAAAAAAAAACAAAAGAACAAAACAAAAAAACAGAAAAAGAAAAAGAGTTTTGCTACTAACACTAATTGTGCCCAAAATTTTTGAAAAAAAATGGCTTCTTATTCTTTTTGAATTAAAAAAACCAAAAGTCCCTTGCATAAAAATAAAAAAAATCAAAAAAATCACAAAAAAATGTGTCTGCATTTCACACACCTGCACTTCATCCAACATCGCATTCATTCGCATCTGTGAAAAGTCTTTGGGTTCTGAACCAAGTTCTGAGCAGAAATCGAGAGTGATCTGGACTTGACCTTAATCCACCTAATTTTCAGAGGAACTTCATCGAGAAAGGATTTTAAGAGCTTCAGGTCTTTGACTTAATTCTTTAAGTTCCACATGACAATGTGCAGCATTTGACTCTTAGTGTCTAACCTGGTCTCTTCATTCTGGGTACAACTCTGGAATAGGGAATTAATTTCTACTCTCGCACTATGTACTTAGCTCAACTCAGACGGGATGTTGGAAGACAGTGTGAGTTTCTTTTCTAGTAGCGTGGAAATCTAAAGACCGGAGTACGTGTTGAAATAAAGCTTCAGAAAAGGGATGGACGGCTGGGCACAATTTTTTTCTAAGACCCCAAAAAATGTACGGAAACAAAAAGATTCTATATCCATATGGGCACAACAAGATCCAAACAGAACCACTAAAAATTCCAAATACAAAGAAATTCTACCAAATAAATATCTAACCAAAAAGGTCCAAGCTTCAAGAAAACCTGCAGATCTTGGTGGAGACTCAGGTACACTGGCCATCTTCACAAGGAGATGTGACTACACTGGCCACCCTCCAGTTCTTTTACCCTTCTTCTATCTTCTCCCCCCAATTCGATTGTGAACATAGCGCGACAAACCTTAGAAGGAAATACTTGACTCCCCGAGGATGAGTTATTGGAGAAGAGATGAGCATGGTAGTCCTGCATTCTTGATGGGAAGATCTAAAACCTTTCACACACATGAGTCGATTGTTCAATGTTCATAGGGTATACTTTGGGAAGAGGATTGATCTAAGATGACTTCTGAGCCGAAACTGTAGCAATGATGTGTAGAACTTGAGGGCTGTTGATTTTAAAATTCTAAGTCTCACAGAAGTTCTGCCACACTAATAATCCAAAGGTCGAGTCTAGTTCATTTTCACCTTCAGCTCATGGTCTTGGTATGGAACCCAATCTCAGTTCACCTCATGGCATTTCTTTTTGATGCTCTGGGACGAGCATGGTTTAAGTATAGGGGGTGATGAAT
Organism: Ottelia alismoides; assembly: GCA_037367405.1. Classification (NCBI taxonomy): domain Eukaryota; kingdom Viridiplantae; phylum Streptophyta; class Magnoliopsida; order Alismatales; family Hydrocharitaceae; genus Ottelia; species Ottelia alismoides. Next base: position 37,848 of record JAZKJV010002934.1, read on the forward strand.
CTCGGATTCATCACTCTAAATCTCATTTATTAAGCTCAAATCCATCAAAATCAATAGCATTTCGGCATCTACTCTGCATAATTAGCATTCATGCATGTTTTCATAAGAATTGCATTTTAGCACTAATTTCCGCACAAAATAAGAAGCCAAAAATCTCAGCCAAATTTGACATGTAAATAGCCTAACTTCCTTGATTTTTAACTAATTCATTCTAACTCCGAATGACCTAAAACCACCTCCACTGTGTACATATCACTAACAAAAATAAATGAAAAATACAAAAAAAATCACTAACCCAAATAAGTGGACCAAAAACCCAAACCCTAGTTTCAGGATTTCCGGACTTAAAACGTCATATCTTCCCCATCCAGTGTCCGTTTTAATCCTACTCACTTTTGAACTAATGCACATTCAATTACCTTCAAAACAAGACAAAGTTCAAGTGAATTGGATCTCATATGTGAAAGTTGGGTTTTGGGCCTCTTTTGTATATTTTGTATTTTAGCGGTTTTTTATTTATTATTTTATTTACATATTTAACCTATTTTAGTTCATTCCTTTTTCATTTGTCTTCTTTGATGAAAGGTTTATTAAAATGTGTAAAATCCAAATCCAAATTGAGCTTGAAATCAAAGAAACAAATTGGGTCCGAGTCTTCACTAACCAACTGTACAAAATTGGTCTTTTTCTTATTTTATTTTATTTATTCTTTTTATTAATTAATAAAAATCCAAAAAAATAGATTAAGTTGTAAATATTTATCATTGATTTTATAATATTTTTTCCGGATTTTTATCTGGTTTAAAAATGACAAAAAAATTTATAAAACCCAAAAATCAAGGTATTCTATGTACATGGGATACCCCAAAAATATCATTTTTTCAATTGATCGATTTTGGTTTTAATGTCTTCATGAAAGTTGTAGATCTAATCGAGGCGAGCATTTTTCGTGAAGAAACTTTTTCGATCCGAGGTCATTTGCTATTTATTTTGTATTTTACAATGTATTTAATTTGAGATTTTTGTGGTGCTGATATGTGGCGGCTCCTGGAGCCGCCACGTGTCGGCCATTTTTGGCATTTTTAATTATCGTTTTTATAAAAAAATTTAAAAAGCCACCGCATGTGCGAGGCATGTGCCTCCCAGGCACACGCCATGCACGTGCCGTCTTCTTCCCCCTTTCCATTAGCGGGCGGTGCCGCCTCCTTCGATTTCGCCGCCGCCCCGCGAATCGCGCCGCCCTACGTATCTTGCACCTCCGCCCCACGATCCTCGTCTCCAATCAAATCTCGACCACTCCTAATCCCATCTCTCTCTCTCTCTCATCAGTATCAATCGAATCCCCGCCGACCCTTTCCATCTCCGGCTTCGCCTTACAGCCTATAAAACGTCCACCGCCGCCGGCTGCACCTCATAGCTTCTTCTTGGCGGTGACAGCGCCTCGACGTTCTTCCCTCCGTCGAGATCCGGAGTCTATCAATGCCATTGCAGACGAGCCTCCTCAACCGTACTGCCCAAGCTCCGGCCCTCGTCGCCGTCGAGCGCGACGTCTCCGGTCATCTCCAAAGACCGTCATTCTTCTCCTCCAACGCTTCAACTTCTTCTCCAGACTACTTCATCATCGTCAACACCGCCGCTGACAACTTCCTTCACCACCGTCGACTTCTCCACCAGCATCTTCGCTCCAGCAAGACGCCAGGGCCACCATCACCAGGGTGACTGTCCCCTATCGTCGTCGGGCTCTCGACGACCGACCAAGAGACACAAGCACAGGCCCTCTCCCTTTGCCGCCTCGCCGCGACAGCCAACGGTCAGACCTCAGCCACTACTCCACGGCCTGGGCTGAGCCTCGACTGCCCCTCGTCCACCATCGCGCCTAAGGGCAATCCAGAAGCCCTCCGTCGGCCATCGTTCCCCCTCCCCTTCGCCACTCCTCCACCGCCTGCGGTCAGGCACATAGCCCGAGGCTCCCCACGCATGTGTGGGGCACGTGCGGCGGGGGAGAACTTCAACCACCCCTGCACGTGACCTTGGGAACATTTTCGAAGACCCCCGGAGATCCTCATAATTACAATCCAGCCCCCGCCGACCAGGGGTCACGTGCATCGCACGTGACCTCTGGCAATTTTTAAGAAGAACCCCCAGCTTTGGTAATTACATTACAACCCACTGCATTTTTTATATTATTTATGTATTACAGTTATACCCTTGTATTCCCCAGTGATTTTAGACCTCTACATGATATCATTTTATTTATACAAAAATATCATGATGTTAGTCCATTAATTCTCTACACTTTGACATATCGTGGATATTTTTGTTATCATTGGTTAGTTAATAATTAATTGTTTTGTGTGGAAATTTGCATATTTTGCTTAGTTTGTGCTCTTAAATTTATATTTGATTAACCATTGCCTCTAAAAATTCCCGAAAAATCACATATTGTAGATTTAATTGTGTTTGACATTTTGCCCGAAAAGAATCGCATTTGCATGCATAGATTGCCCTGTAAAAATCATTTTGCATATTTCAGTATTTGATTTTTAATAGGTATTGAAACTAGTATTTTCGAGGTTTAGGATTTTTCTGAGATCAATCACCTAGTGATAGATTTTAGATAATTTTGTTCCTTGAAAATACTTAGGTTTGATATTTATTATAAATAAATATTGAAATTCATTTTGTTTACATTTAAAAATTCATAAAAAATCATATCACATCCAAAAATTCCAAAAAAATAAGTGCATTCATTTCATCATATTTTGCATCGTGGCCAAATTTCGTATTTTTCGGACATCGTTTGATCTACTTTTACATTTTAGTCCCTAAAATAGGCCAAATTGCATTTTGCATCCTCTATTATATTAAAAATTCCAAAAAAAACGCCTCGAAAACCACGCACAAATTTTGATAGACATACTTCTAGGTTGTTCCTTTGCCTCCTTGTGTTCGACCTTGGGACTTGTCCAAGTAAAATAAACATAAAACCACATTCATAAAAATCAACAAACATTTTGCGTGGTTAATTTCTTGACCGATTCCGATTGCCGCCTACAATGAAACGACAAATCACATTATTTTTTACGCACGATAAAATAAACACATCTTTTTAACGCAGCGAATTTCAGACCCGTCAGCAACCACTTCACTCTGTGGCTCTTGGTTTTTCTCCCCATCACAACAGAGGTGGCCATAGACACCAGGTCTCTTTCTGTCCTTGTTCTCTTATTGCCCGACCTCTTAGGCATCAATCTACTTCTCACAAATCTTTTGAGGTCGGGAAAGTGTTCTATGGCCTTTATTAAAAGAAGATCTATATTAATTATTTACCAATCTCTTTCTTAAGACAGTATCCAATTTTTTAAGCCTTTTTCATTTTCAATTTTTGTTATGTTTTCTGGTTTTTCAAATTTTTTGATCTTTTTGGTATTTTCGATTTTTTGTTGTCTTTGATTGGAGAAGGAGGATTGGGAGGATGTACATACTCTAGATTGGAAGGTAAGTGGTTAGTAGAAGGAGGTAGAATGGACTCCAGTTGTATAGAGTGTGTATGTGTGTTTCCTTATGTCCTCTTGATTTTCAACATTGAATTTGTTTATTTCATTCTTCACTTCCATACCTGAGCTGGAATAATATGAAATTAGTCGATCAATGATATTTCTAAATTTATCCTCGATTAATTCATATCTCTTAATAATTATAGAAATGTTATCCCCCAATGATTCCTCATGACAAATCGTGGAAGCAGTCTGTTCAGTTAGAGGATACTGTTGAGATCTTGAAGTCTCGTACTCAACATACCTAGACTCTAGCATGTAATGTTTGATTGAGTATGGACCGTCCAACTGGCAGATATTGGTCAAAGCCTTGAATAATGGAGTCAATGAATGAGAGGCTTGTAAGTCTAACACATGAGTCTAAGCCCGTGCATATGTATGCTCTCCGAATGTGTAGTATGAGGGTCGATCAATGTGTGCTTGATCACTAAAGTCAATCAAGTCTGGTGAGAAGGTGCAGACCTCACCATTAGGTTTGTTCTATCTACCAAGTTACATCCTAAGGTCAAGTTAGGATGTGGACATGTAATTTGTTGACATGTCCCATCATTCGTATGAAGAGGAAATGAAGTATGTCGAGGTAGGTAATTCCGCCATTTATTCATCTCAGTTGTAGCTTGTCCTTCAAATGATTCTTGGTTTCCAGCAAACGCCTAACTATATGGTGAATCAACCCAGGGTGGAAGTGGATCTGGGGTGTAAGAAGGTGGGGTAGGTGAGAAATGCGAAGAAGTGGGGAAGCCGGTCGAATTTTTGATTTCATACTGCGGGTGGGGTGAAACCGACCACGGGTAAGGGTCTCCCGCAGATGGTAGAGGATACATGGAAGAAGAAGAAGAAGGCAAAGATGAACGTCATATGGTCAGGGAGGAGTGACGAGAGAGGTCAGGGTATGTGGACCAATATCCCGACATCTTCAAGAGATGAATCAAAAGCAGATAAAGGTAGAAAACGTGCAAGTGCACAGAATAACAACATGGATAGACACAAAACAAACGTAAGAGAAAACCCTAGTTTCACCTACTCAACACAATGATGGTTGCAAAGGGTTTGATTATTATCTTTTCGGTTTTAATTAAGTGATAAAATAAGATATGAAGTCATTTATGCAATATTTAGATGTGGGTTTTTGGCACTATCCTAGGGATGCCTCCTCACCTTTTAACAATCAATATAAAATGTGTACAGTGAGGGGGTTGCTTTCCCGCAAACAAGGGTTAATTTTAGTCAATTTTTTTATCAAAGTTGTATTAGCAGTCCTGATTTTAAGATTGATTTTTATTGAATTTAATCCACCACACAAGGCACGCCTAACAAACAGTCTCAATTCCTTTAATCCCAAGTTGTAAAAACCAATGAGAAGGGAGTTGAGAAAAGTCGATGCAATGATAAAATCAAAGATGCATGCTTAGATCAGAAGACTTATAGTGATCCTCATGCTCTACATGCAGGATGCAATACAAAATTGAAAATTTTTATGCTATATGGAATGCAAACGATGAAATCACACCTAGCAGAAACTTATATTAGTCAAGAAAAATGTGATTTTAATTTGACTAGATAGACCGTTCTACGATGCGTATTATTAAATGTGAATATGCGATCCTAGATTTTACGAGCACAAGTAGATAAAAACCTATAAAAAGCTCTAAGACCACACATGTGGGTCTAATCTACGAGCCACTCAAGTCGAGCCCCACCCTCATCGGAGAGTGAAACAATTCTAGACACACCACAAAATAATATCCAAAGTTCAGTTACACATGTGAGATCCCAAACAGAATCTGCTAGAAATGTACAATTATAACAAAAAATTAAAATAAATACAAGAAGTAAAATCCTAGACTCTACGCTCTCTCACTCGACTTGATCTTAAATTTACATGTCTTTCAGTCGGCTTATTTCTCAGAAAAGCCGGCCTCCATTGCTCATGAGATGCTCGACCACCTAAGCAGTCACTCCGTCGCATCGGGTCCTTCGCACAAAAAATAAGATGTTGGTCAGAAAGATAGAAAAAAGTAAAATAAACTATAAAAAAGCAAACAAAATAAATTAAAAAATGTTGGAAAATAAATAGAGAAATAATCTCAAGAAAAACTGTGGGTCAGACTACCCGAGGTGGAAAACCTAAAAGCTATATTTTCAAATAATCAACCTAAGTCGTGCCTTCCCGGCAGCAACGTCATTTGACAAGCCCAAAAATTACCCTTGCTATATATTTGGAATTAACATATAATTTCATTGCAGTCGAGCAAATCAAGATTAATAAAAATAACCACTTATTTAATTTATTGAGTAATGCGAGCGATCAATTTATAATTTACTTGGGCAAGCCCAAGGTCGAACTCAGGAAGTCACTGTCTCCTTAGGTCAGTTTCTAGATAATTCAGAACTTAGGTTTTCAGAGGAATATTTTTTGATATTTTTAAATGCAATTAATAGATGAAATGCAATTTTGGTAAAGTTTGGGGACTTAAAATGTAACTTTCATTCAAACGATGTTTATAATTATGAAACTTAGCTAGAAGATGAAATATGATGAAATTAATGTTATGCAATTTTGTTGGAATTTTCTAATGCAATATGAATTAATTACAAATTAAATATGCATACATGGTGTTTTTTTGCAAATTATTTTTAATAAATAGCAAACCAAATTATTTTTCAGAAATAAAATTATTCTAGATGTAGCTAATGAGTATCTATCTTAGAAAATTTCTAAATCCTAAAAATATTGAGTTGAAAGTCTATTAAAAATTAATTACTCTAATCACCAAATATTTTATTCCGACCTCGATATACTTGCAAATGCCATGACATTTGAGCACAATGTAGAACACACTAAAAATAACTACTATGAACTTTTGATAATTTTTTGAGCAAAGATTAATTTAATAAATAATTAAAGAGCATACAGTGGGTAAATATATGCAATTTTCCATGAAAATGAATGTATTAAATAAACCATGTCTTATAAAAATCCAATCAAGAATCCACAATGTTAAGCATAAGCATTTCTACAATGTGTAATTATCAAAATGATAAATTGATGCAAAATGAAGGTTCAGAACACGATGTGAAGACAAGGTTCTAAATGCAATTTCAGAAAATAAAAAAAAACAAATAAAGTACTGACAAGAACTGTTATGCAATTACCTAAATATGAAAGGAGAGTTTATGCAAAGATTCAACGAGACACGTACGTTGCAGTGTCTTGGCTGAGGAGGGGCCTATGTGGAATTATGAGAAATTCAGGTTGTCCAATGCAAATTACCCCTTCCTCACGTATTACGCACGTGCAGGGGGGCTCAATGTTGATGCGTGGACTGAGACGGTCTGCTATGGTAGATGGTCATTGTGGTGAAGGTAATCGACACGCTTGTCAAGGCAGGGCGGAGGCGAAGGCTCACGACTGGCTAGAGATCTTCGACTGGGCACGCGGAGCAAAGTTCGAGGTCGTTGAATTCCCTGGCGACACACACTGGGGTCTTCATGATGGTGATCTGCTGTGACTGAGGCGGTGGCAGGCCGAAGCGGAAAGCTGTGGAGGGCGGAGTCGTTAAAGAAGCGGAAGTCGAAGCGGGTGGGGACGTCTGCTGGACAATGCGAAGTCTGGTCGACACACTATCGGATGTTGGAGCGTGGCTTAGGGATGGTCAGACCTATAGGTAGATAAGTTTGGTCGACGGGCGGAGAATATGTCTACTTGACAGTGTGCTACTGTGAAACCCCCGAAATCCGAACATGGACTAAAATGCAAAATCCAGCTGGATCTGGGCTAAATTACAAATCTGCTTTTATTCCAGTGTTCAAAAAATTTATTTTTGTAGTCCATTGCGTAGGGCTCGTCGATAGCTTTCCAACGAGTCCAAGAACGCTAAAATCCGACTTCGGGAGTCCGAGTTATGACCATTTTAGCGAGAGGGGGTCCAGGTCATATACGGATCCGGATCCGGATCCGAATTCAAGTCCTAACCCATATATCCATCCCTTTCCCCTTCGTGAAACTCGCCCAAGTCGCCCATGCCCTTGTTTCCTTCGACCTCCAGCCCTTCTTCCTCCATTCCTCTCCCCTCTCCTTCACCAAGGGCCGCCGGAGCGCCTTGGATCGACGACCCAAAGCCAGAAGGTACGATGACGCCCCTCCTCTTGCTGTGGATTTCACACGAACTTTGCCCTATCTTTGATCATCTTACAGCCTTAGGGCATGTTTAACATCTACTGAAAGTTAATCTATGTTGAATGAGATTGGAATATGCTTCAGATGGGGTCCGAGTAAGTGAACATGGGACGGTAACAGCAACACGGTTCTGCTGCTGCTTCTTCCTCTTTTTGCTCCTTTCAACGCACCCCATTCAAACAAAAATCTTGACCTCACTGTCTGCTCACAGGCCATTTGTTGTTAAACTCATGAATCTCTACCACTAAAGGGATGCCGATTAACTGTAGCATTGTAGCTTTGTGGGCATGAAGTTGCCAAACTCTGTGATTCTTAAATATCAAACTCATTTCACTCCCCACTGGAACATGCACCCAAATGGTAGAATAAAATGGAAGTCAGTCCTACATAGTAAGCAGAACATCAAGTATTCCTGGAAAATGGCAGCAACAACTGTAGTTAAATTTTTTGGGCTAAAGATGTGGGTTTAGATAAGATGACTTTTTGTAGTTAGTGCTGAAAACTATCTTGGCCCTGGATTGAAGTTATAGCCTATTAAGAGTTAATCATAGAAGGAAATCCTGTAGAAATTAAGTCCTACAGTTGGAACTTTATTGGTGCAGCAACTTCTAACATCAACCTTCAAGTTGATGCTACCTTGTCGTGGGCCTGATCTGAAATTCATCTAAAAGTGCATGTGTGAACGATCTGTAGGGCGTGATGATGCCATTAGTTTTGTCTGGAGCTGCACCTTGGTCTGAAGCTCTTGGTTGTAAAATCATGCAATTCCTACTGAATGAATGGACTGATTTGGCCATTACAGAACTTAGTGATTTTTCAAATAATATCCCAAGGGCCTTCTGCTGGCATATTTGAAATCTGTAAATTTAAGATTCCAGTGCTCTATTTGTAAGTTCTGTGATGGTTTGTGAAATTTAAACGCTCGCACATATAGGTGTTATTCTTATGAATCACGAAATCAACTTACCATTCATGTGCAGTAGTATCCCTTGTATAGACCTTACTATATAAGTTATATTTTATAGATTGGTGGTCTAATACCCTCTACAAACTCTTCCTGTTGTTGTGGAAATAACGGTACAACCACCTCGAATTGTCACTACCATGCTTTTTAAACCAAAAGGGGATCAAATCTTTATTTACTCCTACAACTGGAGATCTAGGGAGGAGAGATATGACCATATAATGACATGCCTTGTACTTGTCTGTCCATATCTAGTAACCATGTCGACCCCCATTGATGTGTAGGAGCTTAAGAATAAGTAAGGCTCGACAAAGAAACAAGGAAGGAGTGTAACACCCTTGTTGTATCTATTGTATTGCAATATGATGAAATTAGTATGAAACCACATATTCGGTGTGATGCTCAAGATAATTGTTGATATGTGAGTGGGATTTCATGGTGATCAGGTACTAGAGTAGTTGCCTCCAAGGGAGGGGCATGCACCCTTGGGGGGGCCCGGGTAGAAGCCTAGGTGACCGCGATCCCAACTGCTATTGTAGCTGCGATGGTTGGGGGACATGTTGCTTGGCACACCGAGGTGCTAATCTGACGGTGTTGGCCTCGGCACTTGCGTGCTTTAGCCCGGTGCTCGAGCGCGGGCCAAGTAGTCATGGTTGGTCGGCTAGTGTTTCGCTTGTCACTTAGAGTTAACACTCGTGTACGGGCCAATGTAGGCCACATTGGCCGGTATTCCGAGTGGGAGCGCTAAGAGGGGAGTTCCGGGAAAATGTGGTTAATCAAGTTGGGAATGGGATATCAGTCTCCTGTGCATAAGGAGGATTGGGTTGTCGCAATGAATGGCGAGATGAGAACTTAGTAGGATGCGTTGTTATCCACGAAGCTTGGTTATTCGTATCCATATCCAGATCAAATAATAAAAGAAAAAAAATGTAATTCTTTGTGAGATCAATCACCCCGTTTCTTTCTCTTTTGCACACATTTATCCTGCATTTCTTGTTGTGAAGTTTGTTTAAATCGTATTGGGCAACTTTGCTCATAACGTACCTACGTGTGGATCCGCAGGTTCGCAGCAGTGATTGTTGGAGGCACCACCACTTTTTGTGCAACGTCACGACACTTTTTGTGGTATAGTTGTCAGTAGTTTTACTATCCTTCTTTACTTGTATCTTTTTGTTGAGAGACGTTGCATGTAATATGTATAATTGTGGACATGTTATTTATGCTTACATGTATTTTTGGTGGACATGGAATGATCAACGAAATGTGATTATGAACAGGTCCTGAATGGAAAAAAAAAATTTATATTTCAGTAAATTGTGTTATTTCTCCTGCTTATGTGTATGTCATTAGTATTCGAATGTGGAATGCATGTGCGTGGATTGGTTTGCCGAGTACTCGGATCCTAAGGGCGTCACAGCTACTCTGTTGATGTTGGAGCAACAACCAACTACTGGTTGCACGGAGGAGCTTCGATAGGCCTGACCTCAGGTTCTTTACCTGAAGAAGTTGATCGAATGCCTGGGATGCGACCGGAGCAAAGGCTCCTCTATGATCTTCGCTTGACTTCATGACGGCAAATGAGCTCGAGCAACTCTCGCTTGAGCTGCAACAAGGGAAGATCCCTTAGATCTCGTAGAAAAAGAATCTGTCTTCGCTCAACCCTCTTGTATGCCCTCTGTCACCGAGCAAGACCTGGGGAGCTCGAGGCTCTCTCCGTAATGACAGATAAAGCACATCAGCGATGGAGGCGAGGGCTTTATTGAACGGATGGCGAAGATGGTAGGGAAGGTGGAGAGATGGAGCAATATGAGGTCGTGCACGGCGGTTGCGGGCGGGTCTTGCATGGGTCGTGCGACCAGTGGGGATAGGGAGACCGAGAGAGGGGTAGTTAGGTCTGAGGGCTGTCGCAGTAGGAGATCGTGCAGGATGTTGCATGGGTGCAAGGAGAGGCATGTGGATCGGGCGCAGGTGGTTGTGCAACCACTGTGCAAGGCACGGGGTGGAAGTTGCAGATCGAGTGGTGAGAGGGCGAGGCGGCCGGATCAGCCGCAGGTGGTGCGCATAGAGAGGGGATGGAGAGAGGATAAGGGGGAAAAGGGACACATGGCGTGCCCTGAGGCGGCCACATGGTGGTAAAATAAAAAATAAAAATACTCTAAAATAAAATAAAAAACAAATTAAAAGATAAATAATAAATATAAATAAGTAAAATAGATAAATAAATAAATAAAAGAAATCCTAATAATAATTAATAAATAAATATAATAAATAAGTAAAATAAATAAAATAAAATTATTAAAATAAAATAAAATGGTGTGACTTATGACGGCTCTAGGAGCTGATACACGTCACTACCAGAAAAAACGAAAATTAAATACAAAGAAAATTAAAAAAGAAATAACAAAAGAGATCAAATCGAAAAGTGGTCAACATAAAAGTTGTTTATTAACGAGATCTACAACTTTTGTGAAGGATACAAAAATCAAAATAATTCGTCTATGCAAAACGTATTTTTGGTGGTATCTTATAGATATAAAATGCTGTATTTTTGTATTTTGCTAATTTTTTGTCATTTTTAAATAAGATAGAAATCAAAATAAAATAAAATAAAATATAAATAAATATGTATAACCCAATCTAGTTTTTTTTTTATTTTTATTATTTTAGAAAATAAAAAGATCAAATAAATAAATAAAGGGACATGTGTACAATATAAAATGATGGCCTCAAAACCCAAGTTTTAGATACGAACTCCGGTTCTTTTGAGTTTTCTCTTGTTTTGAAGGTAATTGAAGTACATTAATTCAAATGTGAGTAGGGGTCCACAAGAGACTCTATGAGAGAGATATTCATGTTTAAAGGCTTTTAGTCTCAAACTAGGGCTTAGTTTTATTGATCAATTTTATAAGTTAGTATTTTTTTATGTATTAGTGTTAGTAATATATATACACTGTAGAGTTGATTTTATTCAATTCTGAATTAGTGAAAAATATATAAAAATAAGGGAAAATATGGTAATATACATGGGATATTTGCAAGGGAATTTGGCTTCTTATTTAATGGAAATATGCATGCTAAATGCAGATATTAATTCTAAATGCATGAATAAAAATAATGCGACATAAATGGAGAAATGCAGCCAATTACTCGGAACAAAGCTCTATTTTCAACTTTTAGAGTGTTGAATAACAGATTCATCACTTGGTACCATATTAAAGCTCGTGAGGGGTTTTTGGTACATATTTAGATGGAATCTTGTTAGGACATTTATTTGTAGTCTATATTGCATGTATCTAGAAACTGAGAGGTAAGTTTGCTTTACTCATCATTGATCTTACCATGTCCAACATGGTTACATTGCATCTCTCCGCAACTCTGTTGAGTTGAGGAGTACCTGGAGGAGTGGGATTGGAAATAATTCGTCTCTCTTTGAGGTATTCTTTGAATTCATCTGAGAGGTATTCTCCACCTCGGCCAGATCAAATTTATTTTATATTCTTGCATGGTTGGTTCTCAACCAAAGTCATGAATTCTTTGAACTTTTCAAAGTTTCCATGTTTGTGACGTAGAAAGACGACAAAACCATAGAGTGAATGGTCATCAATAAAGGTCACATAATATTGATGTCAATTTCGAGTCACAATACGAAAGGGACAACATACATCATTATGTATCAGATCCAATATACCTTCTCATAGCTCACCTTTCTTAAAGGTGCCTTGGACATTTTTTTACGAATACAATGTTCGTAGGTTGGTAAATCACGGACATCTAGAAAATCCAAAGGTCCACCCTTCACCAGTCTATTGATCCTATCAACAAACACATTTCCAAGCCTTTGATATCATATCATAGTTAAATGATCTCTATCCTCCCTTGCTCATTTAGGGTTTTAACATTATTATTAATGTTATTGTTGTTAGTAATATTGACATTCGTAACACAATCATGCATGTTCAATTCATAGAGTCCACATGGTGTTAGAGAACCATCTGCTATAAAATCACCATAAAGATTTATGATAAGTTTAATATAGAAAAGGAAAGTGTATCCATGTCTAACCATCTTAGATACCGATAGTAGGTTCCTTCTAACATTCGGTACATAGAGACAATCTCTAATATCAAGGACTCTTCCACTAGATAACGATAGTCTACATGTCCCGATCGCGATCGCTGCAATAGTTGCATCAGATTCCAACTTACAGCCTATCTCCCCTTCATCAAGATTTCTGGTGTCTTGAAATATATGCAACTGATTTCTTTCTTGTACAGAAGCACCAGAATCGATAATCCAACTTTCTTCTCATCCTACAAGTAAGTTGGTTTCAATGATGAATGCAGAATTCTTATTTGACATTGTTATACTTTTATCCTTCTCCAAAGACTTTAGATATTCTAGATGGTTACTCTTCCAGAATTCTAGCTTATTGTAGTGATGGTAGAAATTCATCTCTATGGGTGTCATATGTGTTGAAGCTTTAGAAGATTGATCAATAGTTTGACCTTTTTTCTTCTCTTGGATCAGACCCTTCTGAGATCCATGCTTCCTCTTGCGCTTCCTTGTAACTTGTGCACAATTGCACCGCTAGTGGGAAATTTTTTCTTCATAATATCCTCAATTTTGATGTAGAAAGAGTGTGATTCACATCTCCATACATCTCCTTCAGATTCAGGAGGATGTCATGAGCGGATTCAATGTCTATAAGTTGCTTCCGAAGTACATTAGACAATGATCCAAGGATGTAGCAACGAGCGATCAAAAGATACTTGTCATACTTATTGTTGAACTCACATGCATCCTTTGTATGAGGGTTATCATACTTCACAGACAAGAGCACATACGCGATGTGTTCTGTCTCAAATACAATTTCCAAATTATGGATCCAATCCGAATAATTTGGATCGGTCAAATGATTGACATTAAACAGATTGTTAAGTGTGTCGGGAGATTTCTTCTGAAATAAAAGGAAAAATAGAACACATTTTAATATCTTGATTAAGGAATTAAATAATTTAATATTTAAAATCAAGAGTTCTCGTATTTTTTGTATTTTGAAATGTTTTCCCTTATACGCTTTCAAAGCGTGAGGTAGACTAATCAATGGCCTCATTACAAGATCTGAGTCTCCTTTTCATTTTCATTGCACCCCAATAATATGAGAAAAATTCAACTACGATGAAATAAGTGGGAGCTCTTTCCATCTTACAAGTCCAACTTGTATTCTCCATTCGGTCTTCAACACCCACACCCCCATATATACGGAGTTAGCATGTTGTCGATTAAACCAACCATCAACGAGAGAATATCAATTTACGCTATGTGCAATCCAATGATGCCTCAATAATATGGGCAACAACATTGGGAACACTATGCATACAACCCATCTCTTTCGAGTAACAAAGTACCCGATTCCATGTCCATTTGTATTCTGAAGTTATGACTATGCATGAGCATCTCCAAAAATACAACCCATGATGATGAAGTTCTTTGAAATGATGGGAGACCACATATGTCATCACATGACTTAATCTATATCATGTTTAAATTAACGATTAATCAAGTCGAAATATATTCTCATGATTAATCTAAGGGATAAATATAAGACACATGCATATTGTCTTAGTTTTAATCCAATTAAATGAATGAAACTTAAGCATTCCTAACAAGGGTTTGATATTTTATGCACTTGATGTTACTATATAGTATTACACCCCCTCACTTAATACAATTTAATGCTCTAATTTTAGTTGTTAAAGTATGCCATGACTCCTCTTGCCACCTTTCATCGAAATGGATACCGTTAGCTCCGGCAGATAATGCCAACAGGAAGCGATTCCACTGCAAATGTAGTGCAGGGTACCAATTAAGTAACCAATTAGCATATCCAAGGCCTAGACACCTTCGAATCAATTTGAGACAACACAATAGATACATATTATACCAAGGAGGTTTTGTTGATCTTTCGGCCTTGTTTGATATTATATAGTAACTCTCAGATATTTTAGTAATTTAAAACTCTTTTTAATTTTCCAAAATATCTAGTGCAAAAATTTAGATACTTTTAAGAAAAACTTATTTTTACTTTCAAAAGGTCAAGTGCAACAATGTAGACAATTCTTTGAATCAAAATAATTTCAATTTCAAAAGATGTCTAGTGCAGCAATATAGATAATTCGTGAAATTAAACAAATTATTTCCACAATTTATAATTACATTATAAACATTTAAATGCATAATTAATCAAGCAAAATATGAAATAAAAAATCTATTTTTATTGCATATTTTTAAAATAAACAAACAATGATTTCGGAATCGAATTTGCAAGTTGTGACCATCGCACTTCAAAATTGAAAGCATTATATAACTTGGACATAAAATTCAGTGCGATCCCTTATAGTTCTAAAATATTAGGTCCAAACATTTATGTAAATATATTAAATTTATTTCCATCATTTTTAGACCCAACATATGAGAAATGAGTCAATAAGATGATATAGTCCTCTTCCGACTCCACCTATGGAGAAATCCAATTTCTCGAGATTGCATGGTCGGAATTGCGTGAAACTTTTTACACTTATTGGGGCATTTATATTTGACTTATTAATCAGTATTTTATCATGTTATACGATCCAAAATAGTAGCTAAAAAATCATAATTTTAATGCTACTATCATTGGTCAAAATCGAAGTCTGTGATTGTTTTTAACATCCGAATCTTCTTTCGAATGTCACCAAAAATTGATGCATATTTGGGGTATGACACTACAAAAAAAAGCGCATTTGGCGTGCACAGACTTGTGTTCCTGGGCGAGCACATGTGCTCGGTCGGCTCTGGGCGAGCACTGGAAGACCACATGTGCTCGCCCACGTGGCTCGCCGGTTTGAATCCTGAGGAGCGGTCGGATGGCGTGCGCTTGCCAATTTGGGCGAGCACTTCTATTGCACATGTGCTCGCCCGTATGTGCTCGCCCACTGGAATTTTTATGCGGGGATAACGCGAGCGCCTGAAAATTTTGGGGCGAGCACCTACAAACGGGCGGGCGAACACTGAAGTGTGCTCGCCCAGGTCCATAAACAAAACAACGGGTGCCCTTTCTTCCTCATTCTCACACGCGTCCTCCCCCAAATTTTCCCTCCGGTGACCCGCCAACCTTCTTCTCCGCCACCGGCGCCCACCCTTTTTGTGATTCAAGTAGATACACATCTACCCTTCAGTATAATACTTCCTCCTCTCTCTCATTTTTTAAAATTTCATTAAAAATTTGTCTTGTTTTGATAGTTTTAGATTTCAATTTTTTGCTTTTCTTGTTGTATATAGTGTATACAACTTACGTATTTGAATGTTTTTACATATTTAGGATAAGAGTGGATCATTATATTCTTGTTATATTCGATTGTGGTTGTCTCATTTACATGTAGAATTTTATGCGTTGTAGGTGTTCGATAAAATGACTCAACCAACATTAGGTCTAGACTTTATAAAATATAAAGAATAGAAAGTCCATTACAACATTTAAACTTGTTAGTATAGTTAATTTTTTTATAATGACTAAAATTACGATATAGGAATATCGTGACATGATATTGTATATTTGTGCTTGAATAATTAACATTAGGTATAACTTGTGAATAGCATTAGGTATAACTTGTGAATAACATTAGTTAGTCAATTTCATATAGTGTGGATATGAGATATGATAAACATCCTTAATATTAGTTAGGCAATTTCATATAGTGTAGATATGAGATATGATATACACCAACATTTCTTCTGTGATGATGTATTATCACATTAAATTCTAGTTAATGTGACCAAGTATATCACATTAACTTATAGTTAGGTTGATGATAAGGCTAAAATACTAAACACTAATTAGAATATTAAATCGCATAAAATCATTCACACACGGTGCGTCCCTCCACACCGGGTGGTGTGTGGCCCTGCACACCAGGAGGCGTGTGCAACACATTGGTGGATTTGATCACCTCCAACTGTGTTATATTTTTTTATAGCACTATTGGACTCACTTTGGATGGCTTATCCAGACCAATGGTCGTGGATTTTGATGTTTGCAGGTGTAAAATTCGGTTTTTTGCAGGTACCCATTCAATACTATTGAGTCAAACACTTTATTATGCACTAATTTAGGATCACACTTATCCCTATCCCCATCGTTAACCAACCAGATTTACGTAAATGCCCGGCTAACATAAATGATTAAATATTTTAAGATTATTTTATAGTCTTATTTGTAGCACATACAAATGTATGACGTAAAGTGATCTTAAAGTATTACATTTATGTTAGCTTTCCTTAGTTCGGAGATCCCGGACTAAGGGGGTCCGTAAGGATTCAAACTTACTAAAAAGGTGATCGTTGTCACAAGCTGTTTGTTTCTGATGGAAATTCGGTTCCATAACCCCTTCCTCTTCGGCATACAAAATCAATCATAATTTACTATCGAAATAATCACCAATATGATTATTTTAAAAGTTGATTGCGATTGATTTTTGAGGTATACAGGAGAGGTGCAGGGTTATGCTGCTGAAATTTCCTCAGAAACAAATAGCTTGTGACAACGAGCATCTTTTAGTAAGTTTGAATCATTACGGACGGGCTTAAGTGATAACATAATTAAGACACTTCTCTTCTCATCTTTGAAGTCAACAATGGGTTAGGTTTAGGTATTCTTCACACGTTCTCCTAGATTAACTCAAAGTTTAATCTTTCCATCTCATTTGACAATATGAACTGTTTCATTCAGATTGTTCAATATGACTAATAAAGAGTGGATGTACAAGCGTGTAGTAGATGGACGCGTTACATATACCTTTCAAAGAGGTGTTCACGAATTTATAGAATTTGCTTATGCACAAGGTTCCCGTGTTGTGGATTCAGACGGAACTATCTTGTGTCCGTATCAAAAATGTCGTTTAATGTGGAAGAGATCCAAGGATGAAACTCAGTTGCATCTTTATAAAATAGGTTTCATGGAAGGATATCAGATTTGGTGGAGGCATGGTGAGGATTACGAGGACAAGATGAATGAGTCAAAAGAAGTGGGCAATATTAATCCATTTGTAGATATAGTTATGGACGTTGCGGGTCCAGATTTTAATGCAGTTTTTTTAGATGATGAGGAACCATATGGAGGGTATGCAAAATTGTATGAGTTGTTGAAAAAAGCAGAAGATCCATTGTGGTTGGGTTGTAAAACATATTCAAAACTCTCTACGATTTCGGATCTTCTATCGATGAAGATGGAGTATAATATGATTGATCGTAATTTTGATGCAATGCTTAAGATTATCAAGAAAATATTACCAGAGATGCAGAATTACCTGATAATTATTACAAAACGAAAAAGATGATACGGAAGATGGGTTTAGCGGAAGTTAAAATAGACACTTGTATAAATCATCATATTTTATATTATGATGAACACCAACATTTACAACGGTGTCTTGAATGTGACGAGCCAAGATATCAGGAAACCAGTAAGAGTGGGACAAAAATCTCAAGAAAGATTTTACGTTATTTTCTGTTGACGTCGAGATTGAAACAGCTATATTATTGCAAAGAAATGGCGAAGCATATGATATGGCATGCGGAACATAAAGTCGATGAGTGCATGGAGCATCCATCCGAGTCTGATTGTTGGAAAGTATTGATGTCAACTTTTCCTATGTTTTCTGAAGAAAAGAGGAATTATGTTATAGGTTTATGTACAGACGGGTTTAATCCTCATGGAAGAAGTAAAGATCACTCTTGCTGACCAGCAATGAAGTCATACAATATACCCCTATGGTTATGTAATAAGAGACATATTATGTTTCTATCATTGTTGGTACCAGGATGTACACATCCGGGAAAATACATCGACGTTTATTTACGTCCTCTCATAGATGAATTTAAAATGTTATGGGTCGATGGAGTTGATACATATGATGCAAATAAAAGTCAAACATTTAACATGAAAGTAGCTTTACTTTGGACGATAAATGACTTCCCGACATATGGAATGTTATCTGGATGGAGTACGCATGGACGTAAAAGTTATCCATATTGTATGGAATGTACTAAATCATTCCAGCTTCAACATGGTCAGAAACCATTTTTTTATTGTCACAGACGTTTTCTTCCAAAAATCATCCATATCGAAGACAGAAGCAATCATTTAAAAAGAATACAATTGATCTTACAGATCCACCGCCATTTAAGACATGCGATACCATATTATCAAGCTTGGAAGAATAGGAGAAATCAGCCTTAGATAATGGGGATAAAACAAAAAATATTCCTGCTTTTGATGACAATCATAATTGAATTAAAAAGAGTATATTTTAGGAATTATCATATTGGAGCAAGTTACTGATAGGACACAACTTAGATGTTATACATATAGAGAAAAATGTCTTCAATAACATATCCTATACTGTTATGAATGTAACCGATCGCTCAAAAGATACAGTAAAGTCTCACCGTGATTTACAAATCATATGCAATCGGCCAGAGTTGCATATAAAGAAACATGATAATGGAAGGTTGAACTTCCTAGAGCGAAGTATACATTAGACAGAAATCAAGGGAAGCTTGTCTGCGAATGGATAAGTAAGTTGAAGTTTCCAGACGGATATGCATCAAATTTTTTCAATTTGGTCGATTTAAAGAAGTTATCATTTAAGAAAATGAAAAGTCATGACTATCATGTTTTCATAGAAAGATTGCTATCGTTAGTGTTCAGATGATTGTTACCAAAAAATGATGTTGGTGTTCTATCAGATGTCAACAGATTTTTCAGGTTCTATGCTCGTCACATGTATACCGCACGGAGATGGAATGTCTTCAGAAATATATTCCTGTAATTATGTGTAATTTGGAGAAGATATTTCCATCGTCGTTTTTTGATTCAATGAAGCATCTGATGATTCATATTCCATATGAAGCAAAAGTTGGAAGGTCGGTAAAATATCGTTGGATGTATCCATTTGAAAAGTATTTATAAATATTATAATCTTCTTACATTCTTTAATATTTGAATAAAATGTTTACCTATTTCCATATAGGTTTATGTTCTTTCTCAAAAGAAAGATCTGAAATAAAAGTAAAGTTGAAGGATCAATAAGTTCGCAGTATATATATGAGGAAGTCACAACATTCTGCGCTAGGTGTCTTACAGAAGATGTGGAGACAATCCACAACAGATATAGGAGGAATGACACAATTTACTCGGAGGAAGAACATTGTATCAGTATCTTTCTTCAATCCACTCAGCTCATGGAAAGGAAACTGAATGTTTCTTATCGAAACCGGAGAAGGATGATGCAGAGTTATATGTATTATACAATTATGAGGAAATAATACCATATGTTCAGTACGTATTTGTATTACTTTGTTTATATATGCAAATTCAATTTCAAGTAATACTAATGATTCTTTTACTTATTTTAGGAAATTTAGGAAGAAAATTATCGAGGAAAATCCTATGTATTGAGATGACGAAGTTCTGAGCATTTATAGGAATCAATTTCCAGCTTAGTTTAAAGACTGCTCAAAACAATTGGATGTCGGTGATTATTATACTCAAATTTTAAAATATTTTGGAGAAGGACCTGTTTATAAGGTCCAGTCTTACAACTCTTGCTGCAGTAATGGTTATCGTTTTCATACCTTCAATTCGAGTAAATATTTAACAACTCAAAATCACGGAGTGATGGTTCGTGGATCTTGTTATGAGGAAGATTATGTGAATTATTATGGAATTTTAAAGGAGATACTAGAAGTAGAATATAGTATTCCATGCTTTAATAAAGTAGTTCTTTTTTTGTGTGATTGGTACGAACTCAATGGAGGTGTAGTACTCGATAGGAGAAATAACATTATCGACGTGATACCAAGAAAATTTATACGCAGATTTGAACCCTTCGTTTTAGCTTCTCAAGCAGACCAAGTTTGTTATCTCCCGTAAATGTCAAAGAAGAGAAAGAGCGGTGAAACTTTAATTGTTGTGAAGATAAATTCTCGAGGCTATATTTCTAATGAATACACTCATCATGAAGATGACATACATGAAGCATTCACACCGACACATGAACGAATTAATGTAACAGAAGAAGTCCCAATCATCGAATCGATTTGATTGGCTGATAATAAGGTGTTACGTGTTGACCTACAAATGATTCCGACTCCACAAATGATGATTCGGAAAACTCAGAAATCGAAGAAATATCCTTTAATCCCGCAGCAATAAATGATGAAGATTAGCTTTAAGTTTTATTACATTATTATAATCGAATTAGCTAAAATGTTCACTAATAACTATGTAATTAACTATTACATCATCATTACCGTCGTGACAGGTTTTAGACGTGGCGAGTCTCATGGATCTCATCGATCCAATCGTCCATCTTCCTCAGACACACCTTCGTCTAGTGGGCAACCAACCCCGGATGTTGTTTTAGATTCACAGTCCGACGAGGTCCGACGGGTCATAGCCTACTACGAGTCCCTTGGTTATCCTCCTCCACCCTTTTATGTAGGCGGCTATGGAGAGCCATCTACCTCAGCCACTCCTACTGCATTCCCGGTCCCGATCCCGATACCTGCACAGATATCGATGGGTTCTAATTCTCCTTCTTTTGGACGTCCGAGCACCTCCGTGCCTTTACCTACTAGAGCTGGACAAACTTCGGCATCCTACCCTTTGTTGGAGGTTACGACGGATGGGAGGTAAGATTTTAATAAAGTTTGTCATTTTAATTTTACCAAACAAATAAATTGTATAATCTTTACAAATTTTGCCAAATGCAGGGATTTTTTGAATAGCAACAGGGTGGAAAAGGAGATAACCACCATAATCAAGACACACTTGACTAGCATGCAATTTAGATGGTGTCGCATCCCTGTAACCAAACATGAGGGACTGTTTGAGATGTTTATGGTAAGAATAATTTCTAAGGAATGACATAGAATTTTTTTATCATGTTTTCTTCTGATACTTTGCTGTAATTTTCAGAGTAGGTATCGCCTAGTTCCGGGTCTAGGTAAGGAGGCTTATCGTCGAGCCTTTATTTGTTTGGCGGAGAAGTGAATGAGTGATACATTTTTCAAGGCAAGGAGAGACTCACATCCGAAGACGGGAGAGAGGAGATGAAGAGGTTCCCGCCAGCATGGTGTACGGAGGATAGGTACTGTATTTCCTAAATTATTTAAGATGTAATTTTTAAAGTAATCAATATTCATAACATATTCCTTGCAGATGAGCGGGTTTCTGTGATGCATTCGTTGTAGATGCGGAGTTTGGAAAGAGATCCATGATGGGAATGACACACCGCAAAAAACAAAGGATTAAATCGACAAGTGGATCTAAAAGTCACAATCATATTAGAGCAGAGATGGTACTACAATATAAAAATTAATTTTTCAAATCTACTTTAATATAATGCCATGTTGGTATTACATTTTAAAATTAATTTTCAGGCAAAAGAGAGTCGTAATGGTCCACTCCTGAAGCAGGAGAATTGTTGGTTAGTATTTTAATTTATTTGCAATTGAAATATACATTATAACTTATTCTTCTCTATTTCATTTTTATTTCAGGATAGTTATTTGGCACTATCTGTAGAAAAATAGGGTGGTGATACAACTGGAGAGCAACTACCATTTGATAAAGCAATTTAGAGGTAGGTATAGATAAATATTAATTTACTGTATTCATTTTTATATATAATTGCATATTAAACAATGAAAATTTTATAAGGTGTTGGAGGAGAGGGACGTTGTGGCGAACAAGAAGCAGACACTTGGTGGTATTCCTCCATACTATATGGAGGAACATCATCATTCCTATTCTACGTACTCCCAGCCGTCGTACACACAACCACAGTCGTCCCAACCATCATTGCCAATGGAGTCGCAGATAGCGATGATGGTGGAGCAGGTGACGAAGCTCCGAGAAGATTTCATGGTGTACATGTAAGTATTATACTTAGAATGAGTAATAATTTTATATTTCTATATCTTCAAAATGCAAATAACATGTATATATCCTCTATATATAATATAGATCACAAGGACGTGCATCTCAACCTGAGGAGATTGAACGAAAAGGTGGAGGAGAATGACCCTGAAGAAGATGCACGCATGTATGCTAGGTTCAAATAGAAGGAGAAGGAAAAAAGAAAGCAAAGCAATGTTTAATATCAAAAAATTTTAGATCGAAGAAGAAGTGATTTTTGTTGATATTGGCTTGTTTTGTTATTGAACTTTTAGCATGTCTTTCAATTTGTAAGAGCTTTTATAGTATAATTTGTTGTAATTTTACTTATGTATCCTTTCGAACAAATATTTGTAGTATTTAGCTCTTAAATATGAATGTTTAGTTTCTAAGTTCATGTATATTATGTGAGTTCGACATGTCAAAGTGGGTTAATTTAGTTGACGAACTGGTATACTATAGATACTCTTATCGACTATATTAAGCACCTGCAGTGGTTTCTTGGCAGGCTATACAGGTTCGACCGGGCGTCTAAACCCCGTTGAACCTTTATATTTTTTTCTTGCACTTCAGTATGGGCGAGCACATGTGCTCGCCAGGGGCTCCGTATATGATCGCCATATTTTTTAGGGGCGACCATGTCGGTGAGCGCATATGTGCACGCCTACAGGCGGGCGAGGACATAGCGTCCCCAAGTGCTCTCCCACCTGCCCGGGCGACTCTCGTATCAGCGACAACGCATGGAACGAGCACATGTGCTCGCCCAGTGTACGGGCGTGCACATGGCGTGCAGTTGGCGTGCACATTACGAACCATCATGTGCACGCCAATCTCATCTTTTTTTATAGTGTGATTCCAAATCTTCGAGACCTCATATATATTTCAAAAATGCATTTAAAATAGGGGGGGGGGTACAAAGGTGACTTCTAAAGTCGTCGAATCATTCAAATTGTTAAAACTGTCACAAGACAATGTACCCGATAATCAGGATGATTTTACCGAATGTTCATCAGAATAGGATGCAATCCAAATCATCTAAACTATGGATATGATACCAATTTAAGAAAGTAATTAAAAAATTATTTACTATGCATCACAAAAATTTAGAGTATTTAGCAAACATTTTGCCAAAATAATCTTAGTTCATGGTATGAACTAGAAAATACGGCACAACAATTTCTACATTCAATAATTATAAATTTTAAGGAAATAATTTCTACCATAATTTTTGATATTGAAAATGAATATAAATAACAAATATGGGTTACCTCTTGAAGCGTGTCTTTAAAGTAAAAGACATCCCGAATCAAGTCCGATTTGCGCTTGTCTCTCTCGTGAGCACGATGATGAGTCTGTTGCATCCCACGAACCTGAACGTCGTCTAGAACAATAAGAAGAGGCATATGAGATATGGAGACTCTCAAGACTCTTCTATATCTCAAGGTCATAAAATTCTAAGGACTATTGCTCCAAAATTCAAGTGTCTAAAAGAGGGAGTCTTACTCTTCATTTATACACATTGTACATACCTATTGAAGAGTCTTCTCTTCAAATAGGTGTGTGTAATGATAACCCTTGGATTGCTAATAAAGTGCTTAGGACTAATTCCTTGTTCAACAATAAAATTATCTCCTTTTTATCTCCCAATAGTTTAATTAACAAATCAACAAAGAATTTTTCTAAGGACTCTTTGTAGTGGCACTATGTGTCATCACACAAGGCCGACCAATTCCATAAATGGAATGTATTTGTTGCTAATTTATTAAGTGATTAATAAATTAATAATGCAACAATATAGATATTCTTATTAGAAACAGGACTCAAGCATATGGCGCCATGTGTATTCAATACACACGCCCATATTGACTAAATATAGTCAATGTTGTTACATTTTATTAAGCAATTAATTAAATCGGTAATCACATTACCAATACTGGAGAACTTAGGGATATAATATATATAGATTATGAATCATATTCAGGAGCACGAAATTAAATGTAAATCTAATCTACGTCTACAAAATTGTCAATCAAATTCACATAATCTTATGCCTTGGAAAACTTATGTAAATCATGTTTACATAAATATTTATATGAATCACATCCATATAAATATTGATTATTGTGAATCACTATTCATGTTAATTAATGAGATATATTTATGAATCTTAGTCACAAGATTGCCCTTGCAATAATAACTATTATTACAACATTGACATCAATAGGTATGAGTCTTAATCCAATTAAGACTCATGAGATACAAATGTAGATACTTGGAGATAATTTTGAAGTGATCATATTATCCATATATAATGACTTCAAATGTAGATAACTATACAAATTCAAAGGTTATACCTTTTTTATAAAAATCTGTCACCTACGAATGTTGAGCTCGAGCTGTAACACTTTACACTCTCAATGAGCTCAACGAAACGCATCATACTCTCCATGAGCTGGAGGAAGTGTCGGTGAGATGAATCCAGCTTCCTTGACCATTTCTAACCATAGTCCAAATCATTTAGAGCTAAAAAATGACCTCAAGGAGCTTGTATATTTCCATGACCGTGTCTGTTTCTAACATTTGGATATTGAAATTAGAATTGGAATTTGGATTCAAATGAATTGTGATTTAATCCAATTAAATCACAAATCATCTAGATAAATGGAGCCACTAAAATCCATCAAGTTTATTCACTCCCTCGGAATGCAAGTGTCATGGTAGATGATCCATTATAATAGATGTAAATTTGAGTACTCTCAATGCTCATCCATCCTTCACACTGGAAGGCTTTGATAAGTCCAAAGTTCAAATCCTGGTTTGTTTGACTATCTTCTTCAGAATGTATAAATTTATTTCTCATTTCATAAGTGGGTGACAATATTAATCAGACGCTTTCCAAAAGCATATATTAATATCTCGAATTCGTGTTTTATTTCGTAAATAAGATGATCATGCATGGAATTTATTTTAACCCCAAAATATCTCATGAGTGAGCTTTGTCTCTCGGTTCACCAACTATGAACATGTATGATTCCTTCAAGAGATCATACATCTCATATGACTTCATATGCACACCAACACGTCGGTATATGGACCTTGGCTAGGTCACCAACATATTGGTCTATCAAATGTACATAGTCAGGCACATAGATGCATATCTATCTCATATTAGAGGATATATGCATGATCATGATAGTTATGATTCATGTCTTAGTTTATCTCAACCTCATCAAGACAACTTTTTAACTTGATTATTCTAACACTTCTGTATCTCCATTCCTATACAGAGGACTTGCATCAAGAAGTCAATTGGAAATCAGTCTTTAGAGAAAGATTGGCATCTCTTTCTCATACTGGAGATCTTTATTGAATATCACATGTTTGAAGTCAGTCGTATCCTCTCGGCTGCATGGCAACCCAAATTGTACAAAGGGACCTTAATAATAAAATGCATTCATTCAAGTATTCATTTCATTTCAGATGGAAATGATAAAATAATAACTTTGACAACATTTATGGGTTGCCGAGGGCTTATTAGTACACCAGTTAGGTCACTGTCGATGAGAGTCATGTGTGTGTTTTGAAATATTCAACTTACACGATCAAGATGACATATGAACCAAGTCTTGTAGTCTCAAAGAATTAAGTCTAGCATACTTGAAGCACCTCAATTCCATTCCAATAAGGTTCTTGTGATTAAGAGGATTAGGATCCAACCAAGCTCCAATCTTCAGATTTTATTCCAAACTAGTTCAGTTATCATTATCAATCAGAAAAAGGCAAATGCAATGGAAGAAAATATTTTTGTAATACTATTTTCTTGTTTTGAACTTTTTATGGATTTTTCAAAAAGTTTTTGCAATTTTTTATGCAATTTTTGAAACATTTTGCAACATTTTATATGTTTTGAAATTTTTTATTTTTAGGGATTTTTGATAAAGGTTAGTGAATGATGTACGTACAAATATTTACACGAGAGTGCGTGCATATTTACAACATTTGGGAATGGATTTTACACTAGGAATTTGTACATAGGTTAGTTATAAGTTGTTATGCATAGGTTTTATATACAAGGGTTATAAAGAATTTTATTGGAATTGTTATTCTTCACAATTATATGTAGGGTTTACAATATAATTTAAAAGTAATCTCACAAATATTTTGAAAACTTTATTCGGCAAATTTTTTCAAACATTTACAAAACTTAAAAATCATTTTGCAAAGATTTTCCAAAGGAATAGATAGATATTTCAAAATTTTTTTACAACTATTTTCAAAATCATTTGCAAACTAATTTTCAAAACAATTTATACAAATAAATGAAACAATTTTTTTTGCAAATATTTATAGAGATTTTTACAAAAGTTTGAAAACATTTCATAAAATATATTCCAAATAGTTTCAAAAGATTTTTCAAGATATTTTACAACCATTTTTCAAATCATTTTGCAAAACATTTTTTAGTGTATTTATTAATTATATATGCAAAGAATTTTCAACATATTTATAGGGTATTCTTTATAGTTGATTCATTGATACCTTACGCAGTGTAGTATATAAGCCAAATCATTGAAAATACGAAAGTACGAGTTATGGCTAAAGTATGTACAGCGTACATACAACCCCCTATAATTGGCTTGAACTATGTCCTCATAGTGATCAAAGAGAAAAAAGGAATACATAACACAAGCTGAGTATAGAAAAGTCGATACTACAACGACTACATAAAAGAATGATAAGTCGATCAACCCCCCATACTTACGATCAACTAATCCTAAGTGTAGAAGATTGTATACAAAATAGGGACGGTCGAAGGTTAGAATAGATAAATCTCGGCTCGGTTTTGTTAGCCATGTGAGCCCGAGGCGAACCATTCTTATAATAAGTGTTATTGTAATAAATATGTTTTATCCATAAAAGTTATTGATTGTTCACTCCCTTTCTGAAATTAAGTGAATGAATGCACTATAAGGTCCCTCTGTACAATTAGGGTTATGTACCATGGCCATCTTGATAATCATATAGCAGTCGATTAATTAGATGAATCATAGAGGTTGGTGCTTGGATGAGTATCTAATGGGTTAGATAGAGGACTCATCAAGCACCGTCAAATGATTATTAAGAGATGATATCCAGACTGAGTAGGAGATGGCAATCCTTTCTCACATAGACCGATATCTGACCGACCTCTCGATGCAGGTCCTTTGCATGGGAATAGTGATTCGGAGGTGTCAGATTAATTAAGTCAAAGGGTTGACTTAGCGAGATCGTGATAACCTAAGTCCTATGTTGAATGCTGTTACAGCATAGGCACACATCCTCTAACCAGAGACAGATGTGTTGCTATATGTCTGAGTATGTACATTTGGCAGACCATTAGGTTGATGACCTAACCAAGGTATATATACCGACGAGCTGGTGTGCATATAAGGGCATATGAGTAATACAATCTCTCAAAGGGATCATACATGTTCACTTATGAACCGGAAGACATGAGCTCACTCATGAGGTATTGGGACCGATCAAATTCCATGCATGGTCGTCGTGCTTTGGAAGCATGATAAGAATTTGAAGGTATGATATATGATTTGGGAAAGCATATGATCGATACCAAATCCCAATGACCAAGATTGAGAAACTTGGTGATCAAACCCTGAAGAAGACGGTGTAAAAATTGATCTATATCTTCAGGTTGATCATTGGTCTTCCAGTATGCAGGATGTGCAGGTATTGGGAATACCTGAGGGTGATGTGATCATAAATGATTGTATAACCATGACGCTTCCAGTCCGAGGGAGTGATGAAACATGTCTGGATTTTAGTGACTCCTCTCAGTAGAGAAGTAACTTGATCTTAGTCCAAGTGTTGGACATTGATCTGAATGTGATTCAGATGCAATGACAAGATTATGTATAAGGACTTGATTTAATCAAGCATCTGTGGGAGGTCCGTTAGATCTAGATTTGAGATGAGATCTCAACATCCAAGTCACTATACGTGGAATAATACAATCGCCATGTCCTTATCTCCAAGTATCTGCGGTGAAGGCACATTATTCTTGAAGGAGTTCAAGAATAATTCATGTGATGAATTTAGTATTCAATCAAGAAGGTCTTGATGATTAAATGAGATTTAATTATCAATTACAATATGAATGAGATTCATGTTGTGAGAATGATTATCCAAGAAAATTAAATGAGATTTAATTATCAAGGATAAGCAGATCGTGGATAGTGATGTCCAGAATATCTGTGTATATTATGAATGAGATTTATAATATATCACAGAGAGAGAGAAATATTGTAAATAGCATTTGTTAATTATTAATGTGGATTGGATCTACATTAGTTAATTAATTGGAAATGTAATTTACAAATTAGTTTGGGATGTGAATATGATTCACATATTTTTCAATGGCATGATTGAAATATTCACACATTAATTTGGAATTAATTTGGTGGATATTATTGCAATAATAGTTATTACAATTAATTAAGAAATAATAAGATATAATAAAAGGAGACAAAAATACCACCAAAATAAAGGTGGCGTCACCTATGACTTAGTCATAGGTGAAGCCCCTATATTTTAGGGTGGTTTGTTGCCTCTCCTTTTTTATTATAATAATTAATTTATGTAAATTAAATTGTGTTGATAATGAATCAACATATATTTAATTTAATATAAATTAATGTTATTGGTTTTTAACCAACAACAATCATAGCCGTTGGATGGCTCTTGGATGACAATTGTCGTTGGATCCATATGAGCCATGGATTGAGATCCATTGGATTCCAAACTAGTATATAAGGAAGGGCAACCCTAGCCCTTGAGAAGTACATCAAGTAGACGCCTACTCTATGATGAATCCACGATTCAACATCTTAATATCTTGATCTTAGCAAAATCCCCGAGTAAAATCTCAAATAAATATTTATAAAATCCATAAATTAACAAAATAACTCTTGTCAATAAACCACACTGATTATTGTATATAAGATTGTACAAAATGAATTAACAATAAAAAGCTGCAAAAATAAAGGAGTTTTATACTTGTAAATAGCCCAAAACTTCATGTATTTTTAATAATTTCATTTCAATCCTTTTTGCCTAATTCTTTCTCTAACTTGTTTATAAAAATGTATATAAAAATACAAAAATACAAAACAAATTTCATCTCAAATAAATGCTCCTAGATCCCAAAGAGAAAAAGCCGTAAAGTCCAACTTCCAAGCTAAATTCCCGCTCCGTATGAATTCCAAATTCACCAAACTCACTTTTAAAGTTCAAGTTAGAAAATTATCTATCCAACGGAAGTGGTTTCATTAAAATCGAAGCTCGTTTGCAAAAGTTGGGTTTTGGGACCTAGATGTACATTGTATACCATGTATATATTCATTCTTTCTTTAATTTTTATTGTATCTTTCTTAATTACTAAAAATACAAAAAAATCAAACTTTTGTTGTATTTTAATTATCCTATTTTATTGTATTTTTTCATTGTAAATATCTCTTATTAAAAAAACAAAAAAATTACATATTAGAAAAATAAAAAAAATGTGTACATGTTGTTTGTCTTCCCTTGTAAATTCTCCACTATCTATTTTATTCTTTTTTATTCTATTGTAATTAAAATAGTCAATTTTATTTATTTATTTATTTATTTTATTTTACATTCTCTACAATAACCACCAATTCAACTCCATTACTCCACCATATTTTCTAACTTCTAATTCAACTCCACCATTTTATTAACCTCCATCCCACTCCATCTTAATTTTAACTTCCATTTTTTTCTTCTTTATATACATGCCATTCTCCTCATTTTTGCCTTTGATCCATCTTTATGTGAGGAGAACAAAGTTCCCAGAGTTGAATCGGTGACAGCGACGCAACCGCGGTCAAGCGACGACGGCCCTCTCTCCGGTGAGATCCGTTGGCTTTTTGGCCAACATCGCAGCCGCAACCGCGCGCTGCTCGAGCTCATCGCACGCCGACGATTTGAGCGAAGACCGTGCTCACGAGAGCACACCATAGGCGACCGCGTTCATCTTAGGTAAATTTTCCCTTCATTTTATCATCTTGTCATTTTTGCATTTTTTTAGTTCATCATAGCACCACTCATCATCTTCCATTTGTTCTACTCCATCATATTACCATCATCACATTTTTTTCCCAGCATGTTCATTCCCTGTTTTAACAAAATTAAAAAAATATAAAAAATTAAAACAAAAAATCCTTTTTATTACAGCAGTAAAAAAAGTTCAAAAAAATTAAAAAATTAAAAAATAAAAAAAGGTAACGGAGGAGGAGCAGTAGCCAGCGGCTCGCCGCACCAACTCCCCTCTTCCACGGGCAGCGGCACCGGCCGCCGCCCTCCTCACTCCTCAGCCGAGCGGGCACCCCCGCCGTTCACCGTAGCTGCCGTCCATCTCCTCCCAGCCCTCCGCCGCGAGTGCGGCGCCGCCCATCGGCGACTCCACCGCCATAGCCACGCGCGGTCACCCGCGCCCCCCTCGTCACCGTCCTCGCGAGCGGCGGTGCAGCCCTCAGCCACCGCCGACGACCCCACGCACCTCCCCGCGGCCGCCGATGACCCCGCGCTCCGCCGTGCGCCGCCGCCGTCGACCCCCCTTGTTGGGTTCACCCATCATCGTGCCCTAGCACCTGTGAAGAAGAAGGTCTTTCCTTTATTTTTTATTGTAAATATTGCATATGTTTCCCTGCTTATTTATGTAATTACAAAAGTGCCCTCGTGTATAGTTTGTCTTGTTTAGTTTAAGTTCAGCATTGCATAGATAACCCTGTGTTCGTATTTTAATTTGGACATCATTTATGCATCTTTTTGTTCAATGAAAAATGCCTTTGTGATGAGAAGCTAATTGTCTACATTTTGAGTATTTATTTGTAATTTTATGAGTCATGGGTAATTAATTATAATTGTTTAACTGAAATATTGGATATTTTACCCATTTTAAGCACTTAAATTCATATCTAACTCACGGTTGCTTCAAAAAATCCACAAAATTAGAAATGATGCATTGAAATGTGATAAAGTTATAGTCCAAATTTCACGTCCATTGGATTTGTCTTGTTCCTGAAATAAATTATATAGTGTTTTTAGTATTTGATTTTTAATTAAATCCACGTATATCCTTTTTGGGAAATTTCAACTCTATTGGATTGCTTATCTAAATATCATTCTGAGATAATTCACACTCTGATTAATTTGATAATGTGGATTTATTAGAAATTATTTATTCTCTATCACTCTATTTTCACTAAAAAATCCATAAAAAACTCATAACTTGTCAAAAAATTCCAAAAAAATTTATTATAGCTTCCTTGCATCATGTTTTAGTTTCACTATTTTTTTCATGATTTTTGCTTACTGTTTGTGTAAGAAATTACGAAAGAACCCATAAAAAGTGCGCATTTTTCCTTGTTGCATTTTAACCCCTAAAATTCCAAAAAAATGTATTTTGTGTTCATATCTGGATTAGTATTCTAGGAAAAATATAATTTGGCTGAATTGAACTAATTTGGCTTTAAACTTAATTTGGCTAAGTTGTATGCTTTCTTAGTATATTAGTTCACTTGCATTTTGCATTTTGGCATCCTATTTTCATTAAAAAAAATATAAAAAAAATCACATTGGAAATCTAAAACTTAATTTTCAAATTATCCTGAAGTTGTTCCTTTGCCTCCCTGAGTTCGACCCCGGACTTGCCCGGGATATAAATTAAAGCCGAGACACTCTTCACGGAGATTTTATCTCGGTTCTGACCGCCGCCCTCCTCACTCCTCAGCCGAGCGGGCACCCCCGTCGTTCACCGCAGCTGCCGGCCATCTCCTCCCAGCCCTCCGCCGCGAGTGCGGCGCCGCCCATCGGCGACTCCACCGCCATAGCCACGCGCGGTCACCCGCGCCCCCCTCGTCGTCGTCCCCGCGAGCGGCGGCGCAGCCCTCAGCCACCGCCGACAACCCCACGCACCTCCCCGCGGCCGTCGACGACCCCGCGCCCCGCCGTGCGCCGCCGCCGTCGACCCCCCTTGTTGTGTTCACTCATCATCGTGCCCTAGCACCTGTGAAGAAGAAGGTCTTTCCTTTATTTTTTTATTGTAAATATTGCATATGTTTCCCTGCTTATTTATGTAATTACAAAAGTGCCCTCGTGTATAGTTTGTGTTGTTTAGTTTAATTTCAGCATTGCATAGATAACCCTGTGTTCGTATTTTAATTTGGACATCATTTATGCATCTTTTTGTTCAATGAAAAATGCCTTTGTGATCCCATATAGTTCTAAAATATTAGGTCCAAACATTTATGTAAATATATTAAATTTATTTCCATCATTTTTAGACCCAACATATGAGAAATGAGTCAATAAGATGATATAGTCCTCTTCCGACTCCACCTATGGAGAAATCCAATTTCTCGAGATTGCATGGTCGGAATTGCGTGAAACTTTTTACACTTATTGGGGCATTTATATTTGACTTATTAATCAGTATTTTATCATGTTATACGATCCAAAATAGTAGCTAAAAAATCATAATTTTAATGCTACTATCATTGGTCAAAATCGAAGTCTGTGATTGTTTTTAACATCCGAATCTTCTTTCGAATGTCACCAAAAATTGATGCATATTTGGGGTATGACACTACAAAAAAAAGCGCATTTGGCGTGCACAGACTTGTGTTCCTGGGCGAGCACATGTGCTCGGTCGGCTCTGGGCGAGCACTGGAAGACCACATGTGCTCGCCCACGTGGCTCGCCGGTTTGAATCCTGAGGAGCGGTCGGATGGCGTGCGCTTGCCAATTTGGGCGAGCACTTCTATTGCACATGTGCTCGCCCGTATGTGCTCGCCCACTGGAATTTTTATGCGGGGATAACGCGAGCGCCTGAAAATTTTGGGGCGAGCACCTACAAACGGGCGGGCGAACACTGAAGTGTGCTCGCCCAGGTCCATAAACAAAACAACGGGTGCCCTTTCTTCCTCATTCTCACACGCGTCCTCCCCCAAATTTTCCCTCCGGTGACCCGCCAACCTTCTTCTCCGCCACCGGCGCCCACCCTTTTTGTGATTCAAGTAGATACACATCTACCCTTCAGTATAATACTTCCTCCTCTCTCTCATTTTTTAAAATTTCATTAAAAATTTGTCTTGTTTTGATAGTTTTAGATTTCAATTTTTTGCTTTTCTTGTTGTATATAGTGTATACAACTTACGTATTTGAATGTTTTTACATATTTAGGATAAGAGTGGATCATTATATTCTTGTTATATTCGATTGTGGTTGTCTCATTTACATGTAGAATTTTATGCGTTGTAGGTGTTCGATAAAATGACTCAACCAACATTAGGTCTAGACTTTATAAAATATAAAGAATAGAAAGTCCATTACAACATTTAAACTTGTTAGTATAGTTAATTTTTTTATAATGACTAAAATTACGATATAGGAATATCGTGACATGATATTGTATATTTGTGCTTGAATAATTAACATTAGATATAACTTGTGAATAGCATTAGGTATAACTTGTGAATAACATTAGTTAGTCAATTTCATATAGTGTGGATATGAGATATGATAAACATCCTTAATATTAGTTAGGCAATTTCATATAGTGTAGATATGAGATATGATATACACCAACATTTCTTCTGTGATGATGTATTATCACATTAAATTCTAGTTAATGTGACCAAGTATATCACATTAACTTATAGTTAGGTTGATGATAAGGCTAAAATACTAAACACTAATTAGAATATTAAATCGCATAAAATCATTCACACACGGTGCGTCCCTCCACACCGGGTGGTGTGTGGCCCTGCACACCAGGAGGCGTGTGCAACACATTGGTGGATTTGATCACCTCCAACTGTGTTATATTTTTTTATAGCACTATTGGACTCACTTTGGATGGCTTATCCAGACCAATGGTCGTGGATTTTGATGTTTGCAGGTGTAAAATTCGGTTTTTTGCAGGTACCCATTCAATACTATTGAGTCAAACACTTTATTATGCACTAATTTAGGATCACACTTATCCCTATCCCCATCGTTAACCAACCAGATTTACGTAAATGCCCGGCTAACATAAATGATTAAATATTTTAAGATTATTTTATAGTCTTATTTGTAGCACATACAAATGTATGACGTAAAGTGATCTTAAAGTATTACATTTATGTTAGCTTTCCTTAGTTCGGAGATCCCGGACTAAGGGGGTCCGTAAGGATTCAAACTTACTAAAAAGGTGATCGTTGTCACAAGCTGTTTGTTTCTGATGGAAATTCGGTTCCATAACCCCTTCCTCTTCGGCATACAAAATCAATCATAATTTACTATCGAAATAATCACCAATATGATTATTTTAAAAGTTGATTGCGATTGATTTTTGAGGTATACAGGAGAGGTGCAGGGTTATGCTGCTGAAATTTCCTCAGAAACAAATAGCTTGTGACAACGAGCATCTTTTAGTAAGTTTGAATCATTACGGACGGGCTTAAGTGATAACATAATTAAGACACTTCTCTTCTCATCTTTGAAGTCAACAATGGGTTAGGTTTAGGTATTCTTCACACGTTCTCCTAGATTAACTCAAAGTTTAATCTTTCCATCTCATTTGACAATATGAACTGTTTCATTCAGATTGTTCAATATGACTAATAAAGAGTGGATGTACAAGCGTGTAGTAGATGGACGCGTTACATATACCTTTCAAAGAGGTGTTCACGAATTTATAGAATTTGCTTATGCACAAGGTTCCCGTGTTGTGGATTCAGACGGAACTATCTTGTGTCCGTATCAAAAATGTCGTTTAATGTGGAAGAGATCCAAGGATGAAACTCAGTTGCATCTTTATAAAATAGGTTTCATGGAAGGATATCAGATTTGGTGGAGGCATGGTGAGGATTACGAGGACAAGATGAATGAGTCAAAAGAAGTGGGCAATATTAATCCATTTGTAGATATAGTTATGGACGTTGCGGGTCCAGATTTTAATGCAGTTTTTTTAGATGATGAGGAACCATATGGAGGGTATGCAAAATTGTATGAGTTGTTGAAAAAAGCAGAAGATCCATTGTGGTTGGGTTGTAAAACATATTCAAAACTCTCTACGATTTCGGATCTTCTATCGATGAAGATGGAGTATAATATGATTGATCGTAATTTTGATGCAATGCTTAAGATTATCAAGAAAATATTACCAGAGATGCAGAATTACCTGATAATTATTACAAAACGAAAAAGATGATACGGAAGATGGGTTTAGCGGAAGTTAAAATAGACACTTGTATAAATCATCATATTTTATATTATGATGAACACCAACATTTACAACGGTGTCTTGAATGTGACGAGCCAAGATATCAGGAAACCAGTAAGAGTGGGACAAAAATCTCAAGAAAGATTTTACGTTATTTTCTGTTGACGTCGAGATTGAAACAGCTATATTATTGCAAAGAAATGGCGAAGCATATGATATGGCATGCGGAACATAAAGTCGATGAGTGCATGGAGCATCCATCCGAGTCTGATTGTTGGAAAGTATTGATGTCAACTTTTCCTATGTTTTCTGAAGAAAAGAGGAATTATGTTATAGGTTTATGTACAGACGGGTTTAATCCTCATGGAAGAAGTAAAGATCACTCTTGCTGACCAGCAATGAAGTCATACAATATACCCCTATGGTTATGTAATAAGAGACATATTATGTTTCTATCATTGTTGGTACCAGGATGTACACATCCGGGAAAATACATCGACGTTTATTTACGTCCTCTCATAGATGAATTTAAAATGTTATGGGTCGATGGAGTTGATACATATGATGCAAATAAAAGTCAAACATTTAACATGAAAGTAGCTTTACTTTGGACGATAAATGACTTCCCGACATATGGAATGTTATCTGGATGGAGTACGCATGGACGTAAAAGTTATCCATATTGTATGGAATGTACTAAATCATTCCAGCTTCAACATGGTCAGAAACCATTTTTTTATTGTCACAGACGTTTTCTTCCAAAAATCATCCATATCGAAGACAGAAGCAATCATTTAAAAAGAATACAATTGATCTTACAGATCCACCGCCATTTAAGACATGCGATACCATATTATCAAGCTTGGAAGAATAGGAGAAATCAGCCTTAGATAATGGGGATAAAACAAAAAATATTCCTGCTTTTGATGACAATCATAATTGAATTAAAAAGAGTATATTTTAGGAATTATCATATTGGAGCAAGTTACTGATAGGACACAACTTAGATGTTATACATATAGAGAAAAATGTCTTCAATAACATATCCTATACTGTTATGAATGTAACCGATCGCTCAAAAGATACAGTAAAGTCTCACCGTGATTTACAAATCATATGCAATCGGCCAGAGTTGCATATAAAGAAACATGATAATGGAAGGTTGAACTTCCTAGAGCGAAGTATACATTAGACAGAAATCAAGGGAAGCTTGTCTGCGAATGGATAAGTAAGTTGAAGTTTCCAGACGGATATGCATCAAATTTT
This sequence comes from Ottelia alismoides, assembly GCA_037367405.1. Classification (NCBI taxonomy): domain Eukaryota; kingdom Viridiplantae; phylum Streptophyta; class Magnoliopsida; order Alismatales; family Hydrocharitaceae; genus Ottelia; species Ottelia alismoides. The sequence continues at coordinate 75,099 of JAZKJV010002934.1, forward strand.
TTCAATTTGGTCGATTTAAAGAAGTTATCATTTAAGAAAATGAAAAGTCATGACTATCATGTTTTCATAGAAAGATTGCTATCGTTAGTGTTCAGATGATTGTTACCAAAAAATGATGTTGGTGTTCTATCAGATGTCAACAGATTTTTCAGGTTCTATGCTCGTCACATGTATACCGCACGGAGATGGAATGTCTTCAGAAATATATTCCTGTAATTATGTGTAATTTGGAGAAGATATTTCCATCGTCGTTTTTTGATTCAATGAAGCATCTGATGATTCATATTCCATATGAAGCAAAAGTTGGAAGGTCGGTAAAATATCGTTGGATGTATCCATTTGAAAAGTATTTATAAATATTATAATCTTCTTACATTCTTTAATATTTGAATAAAATGTTTACCTATTTCCATATAGGTTTATGTTCTTTCTCAAAAGAAAGATCTGAAATAAAAGTAAAGTTGAAGGATCAATAAGTTCGCAGTATATATATGAGGAAGTCACAACATTCTGCGCTAGGTGTCTTACAGAAGATGTGGAGACAATCCACAACAGATATAGGAGGAATGACACAATTTACTCGGAGGAAGAACATTGTATCAGTATCTTTCTTCAATCCACTCAGCTCATGGAAAGGAAACTGAATGTTTCTTATCGAAACCGGAGAAGGATGATGCAGAGTTATATGTATTATACAATTATGAGGAAATAATACCATATGTTCAGTACGTATTTGTATTACTTTGTTTATATATGCAAATTCAATTTCAAGTAATACTAATGATTCTTTTACTTATTTTAGGAAATTTAGGAAGAAAATTATCGAGGAAAATCCTATGTATTGAGATGACGAAGTTCTGAGCATTTATAGGAATCAATTTCCAGCTTAGTTTAAAGACTGCTCAAAACAATTGGATGTCGGTGATTATTATACTCAAATTTTAAAATATTTTGGAGAAGGACCTGTTTATAAGGTCCAGTCTTACAACTCTTGCTGCAGTAATGGTTATCGTTTTCATACCTTCAATTCGAGTAAATATTTAACAACTCAAAATCACGGAGTGATGGTTCGTGGATCTTGTTATGAGGAAGATTATGTGAATTATTATGGAATTTTAAAGGAGATACTAGAAGTAGAATATAGTATTCCATGCTTTAATAAAGTAGTTCTTTTTTTGTGTGATTGGTACGAACTCAATGGAGGTGTAGTACTCGATAGGAGAAATAACATTATCGACGTGATACCAAGAAAATTTATACGCAGATTTGAACCCTTCGTTTTAGCTTCTCAAGCAGACCAAGTTTGTTATCTCCCGTAAATGTCAAAGAAGAGAAAGAGCGGTGAAACTTTAATTGTTGTGAAGATAAATTCTCGAGGCTATATTTCTAATGAATACACTCATCATGAAGATGACATACATGAAGCATTCACACCGACACATGAACGAATTAATGTAACAGAAGAAGTCCCAATCATCGAATCGATTTGATTGGCTGATAATAAGGTGTTACGTGTTGACCTACAAATGATTCCGACTCCACAAATGATGATTCGGAAAACTCAGAAATCGAAGAAATATCCTTTAATCCCGCAGCAATAAATGATGAAGATTAGCTTTAAGTTTTATTACATTATTATAATCGAATTAGCTAAAATGTTCACTAATAACTATGTAATTAACTATTACATCATCATTACCGTCGTGACAGGTTTTAGACGTGGCGAGTCTCATGGATCTCATCGATCCAATCGTCCATCTTCCTCAGACACACCTTCGTCTAGTGGGCAACCAACCCCGGATGTTGTTTTAGATTCACAGTCCGACGAGGTCCGACGGGTCATAGCCTACTACGAGTCCCTTGGTTATCCTCCTCCACCCTTTTATGTAGGCGGCTATGGAGAGCCATCTACCTCAGCCACTCCTACTGCATTCCCGGTCCCGATCTCGATACCTGCACAGATATCGATGGGTTCTAATTCTCCTTCTTTTGGACGTCCGAGCACCTCCGTGCCTTTACCTACTAGAGCTGGACAAACTTCGGCATCCTACCCTTTGTTGGAGGTTACGACGGATGGGAGGTAAGATTTTAATAAAGTTTGTCATTTTAATTTTACCAAACAAATAAATTGTATAATCTTTACAAATTTTGCCAAATGCAGGGATTTTTTGAATAGCAACAGGGTGGAAAAGGAGATAACCACCATAATCAAGACACACTTGACTAGCATGCAATTTAGATGGTGTCGCATCCCTGTAACCAAACATGAGGGACTGTTTGAGATGTTTATGGTAAGAATAATTTCTAAGGAATGACATAGAATTTTTTTATCATGTTTTCTTCTGATACTTTGCTGTAATTTTCAGAGTAGGTATCGCCTAGTTCCGGGTCTAGGTAAGGAGGCTTATCGTCGAGCCTTTATTTGTTTGGCGGAGAAGTGAATGAGTGATACATTTTTCAAGGCAAGGAGAGACTCACATCCGAAGACGGGAGAGAGGAGATGAAGAGGTTCCCGCCAGCATGGTGTACGGAGGATAGGTACTGTATTTCCTAAATTATTTAAGATGTAATTTTTAAAGTAATCAATATTCATAACATATTCCTTGCAGATGAGCGGGTTTCTGTGATGCATTCGTTGTAGATGCGGAGTTTGGAAAGAGATCCATGATGGGAATGACACACCGCAAAAAACAAAGGATTAAATCGACAAGTGGATCTAAAAGTCACAATCATATTAGAGCAGAGATGGTACTACAATATAAAAATTAATTTTTCAAATCTACTTTAATATAATGCCATGTTGGTATTACATTTTAAAATTAATTTTCAGGCAAAAGAGAGTCGTAATGGTCCACTCCTGAAGCAGGAGAATTGTTGGTTAGTATTTTAATTTATTTGCAATTGAAATATACATTATAACTTATTCTTCTCTATTTCATTTTTATTTCAGGATAGTTATTTGGCACTATCTGTAGAAAAATAGGGTGGTGATACAACTGGAGAGCAACTACCATTTGATAAAGCAATTTAGAGGTAGGTATAGATAAATATTAATTTACTGTATTCATTTTTATATATAATTGCATATTAAACAATGAAAATTTTATAAGGTGTTGGAGGAGAGGGACGTTGTGGCGAACAAGAAGCAGACACTTGGTGGTATTCCTCCATACTATATGGAGGAACATCATCATTCCTATTCTACGTACTCCCAGCCGTCGTACACACAACCACAGTCGTCCCAACCATCATTGCCAATGGAGTCGCAGATAGCGATGATGGTGGAGCAGGTGACGAAGCTCCGAGAAGATTTCATGGTGTACATGTAAGTATTATACTTAGAATGAGTAATAATTTTATATTTCTATATCTTCAAAATGCAAATAACATGTATATATCCTCTATATATAATATAGATCACAAGGACGTGCATCTCAACCTGAGGAGATTGAACGAAAAGGTGGAGGAGAATGACCCTGAAGAAGATGCACGCATGTATGCTAGGTTCAAATAGAAGGAGAAGGAAAAAAGAAAGCAAAGCAATGTTTAATATCAAAAAATTTTAGATCGAAGAAGAAGTGATTTTTGTTGATATTGGCTTGTTTTGTTATTGAACTTTTAGCATGTCTTTCAATTTGTAAGAGCTTTTATAGTATAATTTGTTGTAATTTTACTTATGTATCCTTTCGAACAAATATTTGTAGTATTTAGCTCTTAAATATGAATGTTTAGTTTCTAAGTTCATGTATATTATGTGAGTTCGACATGTCAAAGTGGGTTAATTTAGTTGACGAACTGGTATACTATAGATACTCTTATCGACTATATTAAGCACCTGCAGTGGTTTCTTGGCAGGCTATACAGGTTCGATCGGGCGTCTAAACCCCGTTGAACCTTTATATTTTTTTCTTGCACTTCAGTATGGGCGAGCACATGTGCTCGCCAGGGGCTCCGTATATGATCGCCATATTTTTTAGGGGCGACCATGTCGGTGAGCGCATATGTGCACGCCTACAGGCGGGCGAGGACATAGCGTCCCCAAGTGCTCTCCCACCTGCCCGGGCGACTCTCGTATCAGCGACAACGCATGGAACGAGCACATGTGCTCGCCCAGTGTACGGGCGTGCACATGGCGTGCAGTTGGCGTGCACATTACGAACCATCATGTGCATGCCAATCTCATCTTTTTTTATAGTGTGATTCCAAATCTTCGAGACCTCATATATATTTCAAAAATGCATTTAAAATAGGGGGGGGGGTACAAAGGTGACTTCTAAAGTCGTCGAATCATTCAAATTGTTAAAACTGTCACAAGACAATGTACCCGATAATCAGGATGATTTTACCGAATGTTCATCAGAATAGGATGCAATCCAAATCATCTAAACTATGGATATGATACCAATTTAAGAAAGTAATTAAAAAATTATTTACTATGCATCACAAAAATTTAGAGTATTTAGCAAACATTTTGCCAAAATAATCTTAGTTCATGGTATGAACTAGAAAATACGGCACAACAATTTCTACATTCAATAATTATAAATTTTAAGGAAATAATTTCTACCATAATTTTTGATATTGAAAATGAATATAAATAACAAATATGGGTTACCTCTTGAAGCGTGTCTTTAAAGTAAAAGACATCCCGAATCAAGTCCGATTTGCGCTTGTCTCTCTCGTGAGCACGATGATGAGTCTGTTGCATCCCACGAACCTGAACGTCGTCTAGAACAATAAGAAGAGGCATATGAGATATGGAGACTCTCAAGACTCTTCTATATCTCAAGGTCATAAAATTCTAAGGACTATTGCTCCAAAATTCAAGTGTCTAAAAGAGGGAGTCTTACTCTTCATTTATACACATTGTACATACCTATTGAAGAGTCTTCTCTTCAAATAGGTGTGTGTAATGATAACCCTTGGATTGCTAATAAAGTGCTTAGGACTAATTCCTTGTTCAACAATAAAATTATCTCCTTTTTATCTCCCAATAGTTTAATTAACAAATCAACAAAGAATTTTTCTAAGGACTCTTTGTAGTGGCACTATGTGTCATCACACAAGGCCGACCAATTCCATAAATGGAATGTATTTGTTGCTAATTTATTAAGTGATTAATAAATTAATAATGCAACAATATAGATATTCTTATTAGAAACAGGACTCAAGCATATGGCGCCATGTGTATTCAATACACACGCCCATATTGACTAAATATAGTCAATGTTGTTACATTTTATTAAGCAATTAATTAAATCGGTAATCACATTACCAATACTGGAGAACTTAGGGATATAATATATATAGATTATGAATCATATTCAGGAGCACGAAATTAAATGTAAATCTAATCTACGTCTACAAAATTGTCAATCAAATTCACATAATCTTATGCCTTGGAAAACTTATGTAAATCATGTTTACATAAATATTTATATGAATCACATCCATATAAATATTGATTATTGTGAATCACTATTCATGTTAATTAATGAGATATATTTATGAATCTTAGTCACAAGATTGCCCTTGCAATAATAACTATTATTACAACATTGACATCAATAGGTATGAGTCTTAATCCAATTAAGACTCATGAGATACAAATGTAGATACTTGGAGATAATTTTGAAGTGATCATATTATCCATATATAATGACTTCAAATGTAGATAACTATACAAATTCAAAGGTTATACCTTTTTTATAAAAATCTGTCACCTACGAATGTTGAGCTCGAGCTGTAACACTTTACACTCTCAATGAGCTCAACGAAACACATCATACTCTCCATGAGCTGGAGGAAGTGTCGGTGAGATGAATCCAGCTTCCTTGACCATTTCTAACCATAGTCCAAATCATTTAGAGCTAAAAAATGACCTCAAGGAGCTTGTATATTTCCATGACCGTGTCTGTTTCTAACATTTGGATATTGAAATTAGAATTGGAATTTGGATTCAAATGAATTGTGATTTAATCCAATTAAATCACAAATCATCTAGATAAATGGAGCCACTAAAATCCATCAAGTTTATTCACTCCCTCGGAATGCAAGTGTCATGGTAGATGATCCATTATAATAGATGTAAATTTGAGTACTCTCAATGCTCATCCATCCTTCACACTGGAAGGCTTTGATAAGTCCAAAGTTCAAATCCTGGTTTGTTTGACTATCTTCTTCAGAATGTATAAATTTATTTCTCATTTCATAAGTGGGTGACAATATTAATCAGACGCTTTCCAAAAGCATATATTAATATCTCGAATTCGTGTTTTATTTCGTAAATAAGATGATCATGCATGGAATTTATTTTAACCCCAAAATATCTCATGAGTGAGCTTTGTCTCTCGGTTCACCAACTATGAACATGTATGATTCCTTCAAGAGATCATACATCTCATATGACTTCATATGCACACCAACACGTCGGTATATGGACCTTGGCTAGGTCACCAACATATTGGTCTATCAAATGTACATAGTCAGGCACATAGATGCATATCTATCTCATATTAGAGGATATATGCATGATCATGATAGTTATGATTCATGTCTTAGTTTATCTCAACCTCATCAAGACAACTTTTTAACTTGATTATTCTAACACTTCTGTATCTCCATTCCTATACAGAGGACTTGCATCAAGAAGTCAATTGGAAATCAGTCTTTAGAGAAAGATTGGCATCTCTTTCTCATACTGGAGATCTTTATTGAATATCACATGTTTGAAGTCAGTCGTATCCTCTCGGCTGCATGGCAACCCAAATTGTACAAAGGGACCTTAATAATAAAATGCATTCATTCAAGTATTCATTTCATTTCAGATGGAAATGATAAAATAATAACTTTGACAACATTTATGGGTTGCCGAGGGCTTATTAGTACACCAGTTAGGTCACTGTCGATGAGAGTCATGTGTGTGTTTTGAAATATTCAACTTACACGATCAAGATGACATATGAACCAAGTCTTGTAGTCTCAAAGAATTAAGTCTAGCATACTTGAAGCACCTCAATTCCATTCCAATAAGGTTCTTGTGATTAAGAGGATTAGGATCCAACCAAGCTCCAATCTTCAGATTTTATTCCAAACTAGTTCAGTTATCATTATCAATCAGAAAAAGGCAAATGCAATGGAAGAAAATATTTTTGTAATACTATTTTCTTGTTTTGAACTTTTTATGGATTTTTCAAAAAGTTTTTGCAATTTTTTATGCAATTTTTGAAACATTTTGCAACATTTTATATGTTTTGAAATTTTTTATTTTTAGGGATTTTTGATAAAGGTTAGTGAATGATGTACGTACAAATATTTACACGAGAGTGCGTGCATATTTACAACATTTGGGAATGGATTTTACACTAGGAATTTGTACATAGGTTAGTTATAAGTTGTTATGCATAGGTTTTATATACAAGGGTTATAAAGAATTTTATTGGAATTGTTATTCTTCACAATTATATGTAGGGTTTACAATATAATTTAAAAGTAATCTCACAAATATTTTGAAAACTTTATTCGGCAAATTTTTTCAAACATTTACAAAACTTAAAAATCATTTTGCAAAGATTTTCCAAAGGAATAGATAGATATTTCAAAATTTTTTTACAACTATTTTCAAAATCATTTGCAAACTAATTTTCAAAACAATTTATACAAATAAATGAAACAATTTTTTTTGCAAATATTTATAGAGATTTTTACAAAAGTTTGAAAACATTTCATAAAATATATTCCAAATAGTTTCAAAAGATTTTTCAAGATATTTTACAACCATTTTTCAAATCATTTTGCAAAACATTTTTTAGTGTATTTATTAATTATATATGCAAAGAATTTTCAACATATTTATAGGGTATTCTTTATAGTTGATTCATTGATACCTTACGCAGTGTAGTATATAAGCCAAATCATTGAAAATACGAAAGTACGAGTTATGGCTAAAGTATGTACAACGTACATACAACCCCCTATAATTGGCTTGAACTATGTCCTCATAGTGATCAAAGAGAAAAAAGGAATACATAACACAAGCTGAGTATAGAAAAGTCGATACTACAACGACTACATAAAAGAATGATAAGTCGATCAACCCCCCATACTTACGATCAACTAATCCTAAGTGTAGAAGATTGTATACAAAATAGGGACGGTCGAAGGTTAGAATAGATAAATCTCGGCTCGGTTTTGTTAGCCATGTGAGCCCGAGGCGAACCATTCTTATAATAAGTGTTATTGTAATAAATATGTTTTATCCATAAAAGTTATTGATTGTTCACTCCCTTTCTGAAATTAAGTGAATGAATGCACTATAAGGTCCCTCTGTACAATTAGGGTTATGTACCATGGCCATCTTGATAATCATATAGCAGTCGATTAATTAGATGAATCATAGAGGTTGGTGCTTGGATGAGTATCTAATGGGTTAGATAGAGGACTCATCAAGCACCGTCAAATGATTATTAAGAGATGATATCCAGACTGAGTAGGAGATGGCAATCCTTTCTCACATAGACCGATATCTGACCGACCTCTCGATGCAGGTCCTTTGCATGGGAATAGTGATTCGGAGGTGTCAGATTAATTAAGTCAAAGGGTTGACTTAGCGAGATCGTGATAACCTAAGTCCTATGTTGAATGCTGTTACAGCATAGGCACACATCCTCTAACCAGAGACAGATGTGTTGCTATATGTCTGAGTATGTACATTTGGCAGACCATTAGGTTGATGACCTAACCAAGGTATATATACCGACGAGCTGGTGTGCATATAAGGGCATATGAGTAATACAATCTCTCAAAGGGATCATACATGTTCACTTATGAACCGGAAGACATGAGCTCACTCATGAGGTATTGGGACCGATCAAATTCCATGCATGGTCGTCGTGCTTTGGAAGCATGATAAGAATTTGAAGGTATGATATATGATTTGGGAAAGCATATGATCGATACCAAATCCCAATGACCAAGATTGAGAAACTTGGTGATCAAACCCTGAAGAAGACGGTGTAAAAATTGATCTATATCTTCAGGTTGATCATTGGTCTTCCAGTATGCAGGATGTGCAGGTATTGGGAATACCTGAGGGTGATGTGATCATAAATGATTGTATAACCATGACGCTTCCAGTCCGAGGGAGTGATGAAACATGTCTGGATTTTAGTGACTCCTCTCAGTAGAGAAGTAACTTGATCTTAGTCCAAGTGTTGGACATTGATCTGAATGTGATTCAGATGCAATGACAAGATTATGTATAAGGACTTGATTTAATCAAGCATCTGTGGGAGGTCCGTTAGATCTAGATTTGAGATGAGATCTCAACATCCAAGTCACTATACGTGGAATAATACAATCGCCATGTCCTTATCTCCAAGTATCTGCGGTGAAGGCACATTATTCTTGAAGGAGTTCAAGAATAATTCATGTGATGAATTTAGTATTCAATCAAGAAGGTCTTGATGATTAAATGAGATTTAATTATCAATTACAATATGAATGAGATTCATGTTGTGAGAATGATTATCCAAGATAATTAAATGAGATTTAATTATCAAGGATAAGCAGATCGTGGATAGTGATGTCCAGAATATCTGTGTATATTATGAATGAGATTTATAATATATCACAGAGAGAGAGAAATATTGTAAATAGCATTTGTTAATTATTAATGTGGATTGGATCTACATTAGTTAATTAATTGGAAATGTAATTTACAAATTAGTTTGGGATGTGAATATGATTCACATATTTTTCAATGGCATGATTGAAATATTCACACATTAATTTGGAATTAATTTGGTGGATATTATTGCAATAATAGTTATTACAATTAATTAAGAAATAATAAGATATAATAAAAGGAGACAAAAATACCACCAAAATAAAGGTGGCGTCACCTATGACTTAGTCATAGGTGAAGCCCCTATATTTTAGGGTGGTTTGTTGCCTCTCCTTTTTTATTATAATAATTAATTTATGTAAATTAAATTGTGTTGATAATGAATCAACATATATTTAATTTAATATAAATTAATGTTATTGGTTTTTAACCAACAACAATCATAGCCGTTGGATGGCTCTTGGATGACAATTGTCGTTGGATCCATATGAGCCATGGATTGAGATCCATTGGATTCCAAACTAGTATATAAGGAAGGGCAACCCTAGCCCTTGAGAAGTACATCAAGTAGACGCCTACTCTATGATGAATCCACGATTCAACATCTTAATATCTTGATCTTAGCAAAATCCCCGAGTAAAATCTCAAATAAATATTTATAAAATCCATAAATTAACAAAATAACTCTTGTCAATAAACCACACTGATTATTGTATATAAGATTGTACAAAATGAATTAACAATAAAAAGCTGCAAAAATAAAGGAGTTTTATACTTGTAAATAGCCCAAAACTTCATGTATTTTTAATAATTTCATTTCAATCCTTTTTGCCTAATTCTTTCTCTAACTTGTTTATAAAAATGTATATAAAAATACAAAAATACAAAACAAATTTCATCTCAAATAAATGCTCCTAGATCCCAAAGAGAAAAAGCCGTAAAGTCCAACTTCCAAGCTAAATTCCCGCTCCATATGAATTCCAAATTCACCAAACTCACTTTTAAAGTTCAAGTTAGAAAATTATCTATCCAACGGAAGTGGTTTCATTAAAATCGAAGCTCGTTTGCAAAAGTTGGGTTTTGGGACCTAGATGTACATTGTATACCATGTATATATTCATTCTTTCTTTAATTTTTATTGTATCTTTCTTAATTACTAAAAATACAAAAAAATCAAACTTTTGTTGTATTTTAATTATCCTATTTTATTGTATTTTTTCATTGTAAATATCTCTTATTAAAAAAACAAAAAAATTACATATTAGAAAAATAAAAAAAATGTGTACATGTTGTTTGTCTTCCCTTGTAAATTCTCCACTATCTATTTTATTCTTTTTTATTCTATTGTAATTAAAATAGTCAATTTTATTTATTTATTTATTTATTTTATTTTACATTCTCTACAATAACCACCAATTCAACTCCATTACTCCACCATATTTTCTAACTTCTAATTCAACTCCACCATTTTATTAACCTCCATCCCACTCCATCTTAATTTTAACTTCCATTTTTTTCTTCTTTATATACATGCCATTCTCCTCATTTTTGCCTTTGATCCATCTTTATGTGAGGAGAACAAAGTTCCCAGAGTTGAATCGGTGACAGCGACGCAACCGCGGTCAAGCGACGACGGCCCTCTCTCCGGTGAGATCCGTTGGCTTTTTGGCCAACATCGCAGCCGCAACCGCGCGCTGCTCGAGCTCATCGCACGCCGACGATTTGAGCGAAGACCGTGCTCACGAGAGCACACCATAGGCGACCGCGTTCATCTTAGGTAAATTTTCCCTTCATTTTATCATCTTGTCATTTTTGCATTTTTTTAGTTCATCATAGCACCACTCATCATCTTCCATTTGTTCTACTCCATCATATTACCATCATCACATTTTTTTCCCAGCATGTTCATTCCCTGTTTTAACAAAATTAAAAAAATATAAAAAATTAAAACAAAAAATCCTTTTTATTACAGCAGTAAAAAAAGTTCAAAAAAATTAAAAAATTAAAAAATAAAAAAAGGTAACGGAGGAGGAGCAGTAGCCAGCGGCTCGCCGCACCAACTCCCCTCTTCCACGGGCAGCGGCACCGGCCGCCGCCCTCCTCACTCCTCAGCCGAGCGGGCACCCCCGCCGTTCACCGTAGCTGCCGTCCATCTCCTCCCAGCCCTCCGCCGCGAGTGCGGCGCCGCCCATCGGCGACTCCACCGCCATAGCCACGCGCGGTCACCCGCGCCCCCCTCGTCACCGTCCTCGCGAGCGGCGGTGCAGCCCTCAGCCACCGCCGACGACCCCACGCACCTCCCCGCGGCCGCCGATGACCCCGCGCTCCGCCGTGCGCCGCCGCCGTCGACCCCCCTTGTTGGGTTCACCCATCATCGTGCCCTAGCACCTGTGAAGAAGAAGGTCTTTCCTTTATTTTTTATTGTAAATATTGCATATGTTTCCCTGCTTATTTATGTAATTACAAAAGTGCCCTCGTGTATAGTTTGTCTTGTTTAGTTTAAGTTCAGCATTGCATAGATAACCCTGTGTTCGTATTTTAATTTGGACATCATTTATGCATCTTTTTGTTCAATGAAAAATGCCTTTGTGATGAGAAGCTAATTGTCTACATTTTGAGTATTTATTTGTAATTTTATGAGTCATGGGTAATTAATTATAATTGTTTAACTGAAATATTGGATATTTTACCCATTTTAAGCACTTAAATTCATATCTAACTCACGGTTGCTTCAAAAAATCCACAAAATTAGAAATGATGCATTGAAATGTGATAAAGTTATAGTCCAAATTTAACGTCCATTAGATTTGTCTTGTTCCTGAAATAAATTATAGAGTGTTTTTAGTATTTGATTTTTAATTAAATCCACGTATATCCTTTTTGGGAAATTTCAACTCTATTGGATTGCTTATCTAAATATCATTCTGAGATAATTCACACTCTGATTAATTTGATAATGTGGATTTATTAGAAATTATTTATTCTCTATCACTCTATTTTCACTAAAAAATCCATAAAAAACTCATAACTTGTCAAAAAATTCCAAAAAAATTTATTATAGCTTCCTTGCATCATGTTTTAGTTTCACTATTTTTTTCATGATTTTTGCTTACTGTTTGTGTAAGAAATTACGAAAGAACCCATAAAAAGTGCGCATTTTTCCTTGTTGCATTTTAACCCCTAAAATTCCAAAAAAATGTATTTTGTGTTCATATCTGGATTAGTATTCTAGGAAAAATATAATTTGGCTGAATTGAACTAATTTGGCTTTAAACTTAATTTGGCTAAGTTGTATGCTTTCTTAGTATATTAGTTCACTTGCATTTTGCATTTTGGCATCCTATTTTCATTAAAAAAAATATAAAAAAAATCACATTGGAAATCTAAAACTTAATTTTCAAATTATCCTGAAGTTGTTCCTTTGCCTCCCTGAGTTCGACCCCGGACTTGCCCGGGATATAAATTAAAGCCGAGACACTCTTCACGGAGATTTTATCTCGGTTCTGACCGCCGCCCTCCTCACTCCTCAGCCGAGCGGGCACCCCCGTCGTTCACCGCAGCTGCCGGCCATCTCCTCCCAGCCCTCCGCCGCGAGTGCGGCGCCGCCCATCGGCGACTCCACCGCCATAGCCACGCGCGGTCACCCGCGCCCCCCTCGTCGTCGTCCCCGCGAGCGGCGGCGCAGCCCTCAGCCACCGCCGACAACCCCACGCACCTCCCCGCGGCCGTCGACGACCCCGCGCCCCGCCGTGCGCCGCCGCCGTCGACCCCCCTTGTTGTGTTCACTCATCATCGTGCCCTAGCACCTGTGAAGAAGAAGGTCTTTCCTTTATTTTTTTATTGTAAATATTGCATATGTTTCCCTGCTTATTTATGTAATTACAAAAGTGCCCTCGTGTATAGTTTGTGTTGTTTAGTTTAATTTCAGCATTGCATAGATAACCCTGTGTTCGTATTTTAATTTGGACATCATTTATGCATCTTTTTGTTCAATGAAAAATGCCTTTGTGATGAGCAGCTAATTGTCTACATTTTGAGTATTTATTTGTAATTTTGTGAGTCATGGGTAATTAATTATAATTGTTTAACTGAAATATTGGATATTTTACCCATTTTAAGCACTTAAATTCATATCTAACTCACGGTTGCTTCAAAAAATCCATAAAAATTAGAAATGATGCATTGAAATGTGATAAAGTTACAATCCAAATTTCACATCCATTGGATTTGTCTTGTGCCTGAAATAAATTATAGAGTGTTTTTAGTATTTGATTTTTAATTAAATCCACGTATATCCTTTTTGCGAAATTTCAACTCTACTGGATTGCTTATCTAAATTTCTTTCTGAGATAATTCGCACTATGATTAATTTGACAATGTGGATTTATTAGAAATTATTTATTCACTGTCACTCTATTTTCACTAAAAAATCCATAAAAAACTCGTAACTTGTCAAAAAATTCAAAAAAATTACTATAGCTTCCTTGCATCATGTTTTAGTTTCACTTATTTTTTCATGATTTTTTGCTTACTGTTTGTGTGAGAAATTGCGAAAGAACCCATAAAAAGTGCACATTTTTCCTTGTTGCATTTTAACCCCTAAAATTCCAAAAAATGTATTGTGTGTTCATCTCTGGATTAGTATTCTAGGAAAAATATAATCTGGCTGAATTGAACTGATTTGGCATTAAACTTAATTTGGCTAAGTTGTATGCTTTCTTAGTATATTAGTTCAATTGCATTGTGCATTTTGGCATCCTATTTGCATTAAAAAAATATAAAAAAATCACATTGGAAATCTAAAACTTAATTTTCAAATTATCCTGAAGTTGTTCCTTTGCCTCCCTGAGTTCGACCCCGGACTTGCCCGGGATATAAATTAAAGCCGAGACACTCTTCACGGAGATCTTATCTCAGTTCTTACCGAATCGCTAAGTACACGTATTACAACGTGACCAAATTAAATATCGTATTTAGCGACTCGTCAGATGGTGCCGTTGCCGGGGATCGAACCCGGGTCACCCGCGTGACAGGCGGGAATACTTACCACTATACTACAACGACATGATTCCGAGAGTAGTACAGAGTACTCATCTTCAGAGGCAGATTGTAGTATGATTAGCACAGTTGGGATTTGGGGACAGATTCCTTCAGGACAGAGAGAGACCCTTTCATCTGGAGAGGATATAGTGCATGATGCAGTTTGCCAGGTGTTGTCTGGTCTTTCTAGAGATGCATCAACCTATTCTCATGATGACATAGAGATCCATCCGGATCTGTCAGTTCCATCCTCTTCGGAACAATCATGGGGTATAGATGACGAGTCGGACGTGGCTTTTGCCGATTGTTTGGATATTTTTGACGATCCAACTCCCGATACTTCTGATTTGGTGGCGAGTACTACTCAGCTTAGCCCACCTTCATGCAGCACGAAACCAGATTCAGATTCAGTTCAACCAGATCTGCTTGATGATACCACATTGCCAGAACTGAAATCACTACCTCCTACACTTAAGTATGCCTTTCTTGCGGGACCCAAAGAGAGATATCCTGTCATCATTAGCTCAGACTTGACTTTAGAACAAGAGTCTAGGTTGTTAGAGGTCTTAGAGAGGAACCACAAAGCAATAGGCTGGACAGTGTCGGATCTCGTGGGCATCAACCCCGCTCTCTGCTCGCACCACATTTTCACTGAGGATAATGTGAGATCTTCCTGTGAGTTCCAAAGGAGACTTAACCCCAATCTACGGGAAGTAGTAAAGAAAAAAATTGAGAAATGGTGTAAGGCAGGGTTCATATACCCTATTTCTGACTCCAAGTGGGTGGCCCCACTTCATGTTGTCCCGAAGAAGTCGGGAATTCAGATGGTCACCAACGAGGAGGGGGTAGAGATCGCGACACGAGTACCCACGTCGTGGCGCGTTTGTGTCGACTACAGGTGCCTGAATGCTGCGACCAAGAAAGATCACTTTCCCTTGCCTTTTATTGATCAGATCTTGGAAAGACTCGCAGGGAAAGAGTTCTTCTGTTTTCTTGATGGGTACTCAGGCTACAACCAGGTGGCCATAGCCCCTGAGGACCAGGAAAAGACCACATTCACATGTCCATTCGGTACTTATGCTTTCAAGCGCATGCCATTCGGGCTCTGCAATGCCCCGGGCACATTTCAGCGGTGCATGATAGCCATATTTGCCGAGATGGTGGGAGATTTTCTGAAAGTGTTCATGGATGACTTCTCGTTCCATGGTGATTCTTTTGATACATGTTTAGCGCACTTGGACCGAGTCCTCACGAGGTGTAGAGAGGTGAATCTGGTACTCTCCTGGGAGAAGAGTCACTTTATAGTGACGGAAGGTATCGTGTTGGGGCATGTCATCTCCAAAAAGGGAATGGAGGTTGACCCTGCCAAGGTGGAGGTGATCAAGAAACTCGATCCACCTACCAACGTGAAGTCAGTGTGGTCATTCTTCGGGCATGTTGGATTCTATAGGAGATTCATTCAAGATTTTTCAAAGATCGCCCGCCCACTGACTGAGCTCTTAGGGAAAGACACAGAGTTCGTTCTAGATCACAGGTGTCTGGAGGCCTTTGAGCTCTTGAAAAGGAAGATTTGTGCCTCGCCTATCCTACAAGCTCCTGACTGGTCTCTCCCCTTTGAGATCATGACTGACGCTTCAGATTTCGCTATAGGAGCTGTGTTAGGACAACGGCGAGAGGGGATTCCGTTTGCGATTCACTATGCGAGCAAAGTTTTAGATCCTACACAGAAAAATTATACAGTGCCTGAAAAGGAAATGCTCGCGGTAGTATGGGCCCTCGAGAAGTTCAGATCATATATTTTGGGCTCTAAGATGACAATTTATACTGATCATACATCCATTCGATACTTAATGGAAAAGAAGGACGCGAAGGCGCGTCTTCTTAGGTGGATTTTACTCCTCCAGGAATTTGATTTGGAGATAAAAGATAAACCTGTAGTGAAGAATGTTGTGGCTGATCACCTTTCTCGGATTGAACTTAAGGATTCTCTTGATCATGAGCGGATTAGAGAAACCTTCCCAGATGAGTCAATTTGTGTTATTGACTCACTCCCGTGGTATGCCAACATGGTTAACTATCTTGTCTCCAAGCAGGTTCCCCATGGTTGGACTAGGAGCAGCATTGATCGACTGAAGTCGGATTCGAGGAGATACCACTGGGACGAACCTTTCCTTTTCTATGAAGGACCGGATTGTGTTTGGAGAAGGTGTATTCCTCAGGAGGAATACCAGAGTGTCCACACATATTGTCATTCACTTGAGGCTGGAGGACACCATTCAGGAAAGAGAACCGCTCACAAAGTACTTAAATGTGGATTGTATTGGCCGACCTTGTTTAGAGATGCCATTGATTTTGTACGGTTGTGCCCGATTTGTCAAAGGATAGGAGGGACAGTTGGACAGAGAGATGAGATGTCCATGCAACCGATGATTATTTGTGATGTTTTTGATGTATGGGGCATAGATTTTATGGGTCCCTTTCCCAACAGCCATGGACATGAGTACATATTGTTGGCGGTTGACTATCTATCTAGGTGGGTGGAGGCTATCCCAACCCGAACCGCAGACGGCAAGACTGTATGTAAGTTTGTGAAAGACCATATTATTGCTAGGTTCGGGGTGCCAAAAGTTTTGATATCTGATGGGGGTAGCCATTTTGTGAACCAAGATATGAGATCTTTAGCTAAGGACTATTGATTTGAGCATAGAGTTACTAGTCCTTACCACCCACAGTCCAACGGCATGGCAGAGGTTTCGAACAGAGAGATGAAGAGTATTTTGCATAAATTAGTTCGTCCCGATAGGAAGAACTGGTCTCAGCTCTTGGACCAAGTTTTGTGGGCTAATAGGACGGCCTACAAGACACCATTGGGTACTTCACCATTTAGAATGATCTATGGAAAGCCATGTCATTTGCCCGCAGAGTTGATTCATAAATCCGAATGGGCAATTAAGAAGATTAATTGGAGTTGTCACCTAGGGAAACTTTGTCGAGACTTGAACTTGAATGAGCTTGTGGAAATCCGAAACAGGGCATATGACAACAATTTGATTTATAAGGACAAAGTAAAGAGATGGCATGATCAGCCCATTAGGTGCAAAGACTTTGTCCCTGGGCAAAAGGTATGGTTGTTCAATGCCAGGTTGAAGATGTTCCATGGGAAGCTCAAATCTAATTGGACGGGTCCCTTTGTGGTTAAGAAAGTGCACGAGAATGGAAGTGTAGAGATAGCTGATCTCACAGATGGTGCACAATCTCATGTGGTGAATGGACAACTGTTGAAGCATTTTGTTGATTCGAAAGAGCAGTTAGTCCAAGTCGAGGTCATCAACTTCATGCAGAGTGAGCAAAGAGCAGATACATCATATTACTCGTCATGAAGATGCAACATTAAGATTCAACATCTTAAAAGATTCAATCACTCTTGTACATATTCTCCCTTCTTTGTATATTCTCGAGATCACATCGATTCTCACACTTACTCTTGTCCTATACTTAGGCTGACCAAAGCCTAAGTATAGGGGGGACCGATGCCCGCCATGTGTATATACTCATCATTTCTCCTCTTGACCTTGTCTTTCCCATTTTTGCTCTTCTTCTACACTTAGGCTGTCCAGAGCCTAAGTATAGGGGGGCAGATCGACTTCTATACTTATTTTAGCTTTCCTAAGCTTAGTACGAGCTGTCTTTTTATCACATAGTGCAATGAGGACATAGCACAAGCTAAGTATAGGGGGGCGTGTATATATTACATATATACTTTACCCATACCTCATACTTTCACGTATTTTTGTATATACTATACAATAATTATGGGGTGGGTAAAAAAAACAAAACAAAACAAAACAAGACAAAACAAAAAAAACTTTTTCCTAAAAAAAATTTCTTTTTCCTTATTTGCTAAAAAACTTTTAAAAAAACTCTTTAAAAAAACTTTTTCAAAAAAAAGTCTTTTCTTATTTACCTATCTTTTTCAAAAAAAACTCTTGAAAAAAAAGCAAAACTTTTCTAACAAAAAAAACTTCTTTGCCTTTGTTTGTAAAAAAACCTTTTTGAAAAAAAAAGCTTTTTCTAAAACTTAAAAAAAATCAATCAATCATAAAAAAAACTAAAACTAAAAAAAAACTAACTAATAAGTTAATTTAATCCCTGACACAATTCACTTTCACACAAGACTAGTGATGTTCAAGAACACTTGGTTTATGAGGTCTTGAGATTTTGAGTTAACCAGCCTTAGTCATTAGGGTCTTGGACTTAATTATTCACATTTCCCTAGTTTGAAAGATTTGTATGCTATATTGCATGCTTAGTCTCTACCTTAAGAATATGATCATCACCTCACGTACACGACTGCAGTTATGATGAGATGAGTTGAAATTTTACTTGAGGATATGGGATGAGGGATTAGAGTTTGGACTTGATTTAATGATGCTCGAGGATGGGATAAAATCAATGAAGGCTTCATGAAACCTGAGTGTCAGCACATTTAGCCAGTATGAGAACATGGTTCGTGTACTATCTCTTGACATTTACCTATGTGCCAAGATGTGATAAAATAAAAAAAATGTTGATCAGTGTGCGCCAACTCTTGGTAAAAGCAGTGGAGCTAGCCAAAAATAATACAAAGCAATGAAATGCCAAAGAAAAGCTCTCATTCCACAAAAGTCAATTATCAAAAGAGCTTCCACCAAAGGCGAACGCTCCCAACCATTTCAAAGTGTCCACTTGGTCCAACGCTATTAGGACCAAGAGTCGGGCTTGCACCAAAAAAGGGCTCTGCATCGTAAATGCTACAAGTCTGGGTGTAGAAGGTACGATGGGTACTCAAAAAAGGCACACCCCGGTGTACTCCCAGGAAAACAAGTGCAGACGGCTCAAACTTCTCTTGACAGACACACTGATCAACACCAAAAAATATGCGTTGAGTAATAAGGCACTCGATAGGATCCTTGTTCCAATGAGAGGGAGAGAAGAAATGACACAATCCTATGCCCTCCATCAACTGGCCTTCCATCTACACTTTTAAGTCTGACAACTAAAGAGACGGTGAATTGGACGCAAGAAATGGTTTATTCCCTAGTGTTGAGGATCGGGTTCTTAGGAGAGTCCCTTAGACTGGAACCTTGGGTGACGTTGTGACTCTACTCTTATAATTGCAGTCCATACTTAAAGTCATATCCCTTATATATACGTATACAAGGAGAGTCTGATGATTAGGGGAATTGGGTACCTTTTGACTAGAGCTAGGTTCAGCTTAGAATTTTAGGATCTCTAAAATTGAGAGTTCTTGAACGGATCAAGTCTTGTATTCACATGCACAGTCAGGGGTTAACCCAACTTATTCATTCTTTATTTGCTCGAGGACTAGCAAAGTTTAAGTATAGGGGGGTGATGAATCCATGATTCATCATCTTAATATCTTGATCTTAGCAAAATCCCCGAGTAAAATCTCAAATAAATATTTATAAAATCCATAAATTAACAAAATAACTCTTGTCAATAAAACACACTAATTATTATATATAAGATTGTACAAAATGAATTAACAATAAAAAGCCGCGAAAATAAAGGAGTTTTATACTTGTAAATAGCCCAAAACTTCATGCATTTTTAATAATTTATTTCAACTCCTTTTTGCCTAATTCTTTCTCTAACTTATTTATAAAAATGTATATAAAAATACAAAAATACCAAACAAATTTCATCTAAAATAAATGCTCCTAGATCTCAAAGAGAAAAAGCCGTAAAGTCCAAATTCCAAGCTAAATTCCCGCTCTGTATGAACTCCAAATTCACCAAACTCACTTTTAAAGTTCAAGTTAAAAAATTATCTATCCAACAGAAGTAGTTTCATTAAAATCGGAGCTCGTTTGCAAAAGTTGGGTTTTGGGACCTAGATGTACATTGTATACCATGTATATATTCATTCTTTCTTTAATTTTATTGTATCTTTCTTAATTACTAAAAATACAAAAAAATCAAACTTGTGTTGTATTTTAATTATCTTATTTTATTGTATTTTTTCGTTGTAAATATCTCTTATTAAA
Source organism: Ottelia alismoides (assembly GCA_037367405.1). Classification (NCBI taxonomy): domain Eukaryota; kingdom Viridiplantae; phylum Streptophyta; class Magnoliopsida; order Alismatales; family Hydrocharitaceae; genus Ottelia; species Ottelia alismoides. The sequence goes on from JAZKJV010002934.1 coordinate 95,811, forward strand.
AAGACAAAAAAATTACATATTAGAAAAGTAAAAAAAAATGTGTACATGTTGTTTGTCTTCCTTGTAAATTCTCCACTATCTATTTTATTCTTTTTTATTCTATTGTAATTAAAGTAGCCAATTTTACTTATTTACTTATTTTATTTTACATTCTCTACAATAACCACCAATTCAACTCCATTACTCCACCATATTTTCTAACTTCTAATTCAACTCCACCATTTTATTAACCTCCATCCCACTCCATCTTAATTTTAACTTCCATTTTTTTCTTCTTTATATACATACCATTCTCCTCATTTTGCCCTTTGATCCATCTTTATGTGAGGAGAGCCAAGTTCCCATAGTTGAATCGGTGACAGTGACGCAACCGCGGTCGAGCGACGACGGCCCTCTCTTCGGTGAGATCCGTTGGCTTTTTGGCCAACATCACAGCCGCAACCGCGCGCTGCTCGAGCTCATCGCACGCCGGCGATTTGAGTGAAGACCGTACTCACGAGAGCACACCATAGGCGACCGCGTTCATCTTAGGTAAATTTTCCCTTCATTTTATCATCTTGTCTTTTTTGCATTTTTTTAGTTAATCATAACACCGCTCATCATCTTCCATTTGTTCTACTCCATCATATTACCATCATCACATTTTTTTCCCATCATGTTCATTCCCTGTTTTAACAAAATTAAAAAAAATATAAAAAAATTAAAACAAAAAAACCTTTTTATTACAGCAGTAAAAAAAGTTCAAAAAATAAAAAAATAAAAAAAATAAAAAAAGGTAACGGAGGAGGAGCAGCAGCCAGCGGCCCGCCGCCCCACCTCCGCTCTTCCACGGGCAGCGGCGCCGGCCGCCGTCCTCCTCACTCCTCAGCCGAGCGGGCACCCCCGCCGTTCACCGCAGCTGCCGGCCATCTCCTCCCAGCCCTCCGCCGCGAGTGCGGCGCCGCCCATCGGCGACTCCACCGCCATAGCCACGCGCAGTCACCCGCACCCCCCTCGTTGCCGTCCTCGCGAGCGGCGGCGCATCCCTCAGCCACCGCCGACGACCCCACGCACCTCCTCGTGGCCGCCGACGACCCCGCGCCCCGCCGTACGCCGCCGCCGTCGACCCCCCTTGTTGGGTTCACCCATCATCGTGCCCTAGCACCTGTGAAGAAGAAGGTCTTTCCTTTATTTTTTTATTGTAAATATTGCATATGTTTCCCTACTTATTTATGTAATTACAAAAGTGCCCTCGTGTATAGTTTGTCTTGTTTAGTTTAATTTCAGCATTGCATAGATAATCCTGTGTTCGTATTTTAATTTGGACATCATTTATGCATCTTTTTGTTCAATGAAAAATGCCTTTGTGATGAGCAGCTAATTGTCTACATTTTGAGTATTTATTTGTAATTTTGTGAGCCATGGGTAATTAATTATAATTGTTTAACTGAAATATTAGATATTTTACCCATTTTAAGCACTTAAATTTATATCTAACTCATGGTTGCTTCAAAAAATCCACAAAAATTAGAAATGATGCATTATAATGTGATAAAGTTACAGTCCAAATTTCACGTCCATTGGATTTGTCTTGTGCCTGAAATAAATTATAGAGTGTTTTTAGTATTTGATTTTTAATTAAATCCACATATATCCTTTTTGCGAAATTTCAACTTTATGGATTGCTTATCTAAATATCTTTCTGAGATAATTCACACTCTGATTAATTTGACAATGTGGATTTATTAGAAATTATTTATTCAATGTCACTCTATTTTCACTAAAAAATCCATAAAAAACTCATAACTTGTCAAAAAAATCCAAAAAAAATATTGTAGCTTCCTTGCATCATGTTTTAGTTTCACTAATTTTTTCATGATTTTTGCTTACTGTTTATGTGAGAAATTATGAAAGAACCCATAAAAAGTGCACATTTTCCTTGTTGCATTTTAAATCCTAAAATTCCAAAAAATGTATTTTGTGTTCAACTCTGGATTAGTATTCTAGGAAAAATATAATTTGGTTGAATTGAACTGATTTGGCATTAAACTTAATTTGGCTAAGTTGTATGCTTTCTTAGTATATTAGTTTACTTGCATTGTGCATTTTGGCATCCTTTTTGCATTTAAAAAATATAAAAAAATCACATTGGAAATCTAAAACTTAATTTTCAAATTAATCTGAAGTTGTTCCTTTGCCTCCCTGAGTTCGACCCCAGACTTACCCGAGATATAAATTAAAGCCGAGACACTCTTCACGGAGATCTTATCTCGGTTCTGACCGAATCGCTAAGTACACGTATTACAACGTGACCAAATTAAATATTGTATTTAGCGACTCGTCACTCTACTTCTCTCTCTCTCTCTATCTCGTCCTCTCTCTCTCCCTCTCTACAAGGTGGTCGACCACCTTTGTTGAGAAAGAGAGAAGTTCTCGCCTTCGCCATCGACTACTCGAGGATCTCCTTCTTCTTTAGGGCTGCTTGCTCTAGAGGAAGATGACGGATTTCGTTGGACAAAATCAGGAGATTCGAGGCTTGGATCTTCATCGAGGATTGCGGGAGTCACGCATCTCATCATCGCGCCCGCAAGTGCTGTCTCAGTGGACCGGACTTAAGACAGGAGGATCTCTTGCTTTAGAGATCTCGTGATCGCAACCACGCTTCGAGAGGTATTCCTAATACTTTGTGGTTTGATGAAACGATCCAAGAAATGTTCTTGTGATCATGTGGTTTCATCGTTTATAAAATTTTTTAAATTCCGCTACATCTCGCGACTAATGCGACTAGTCGCCCCGATCATATGAGATACGATCGTCACGCTTCTGTGATGCGCTTGAGGATTCTAAATATCCTTCAGGTTTATCTCCCACTATACTTAGGGTGAAGGATCCCTAAGTATACCATAGAAATCAACAAGTAAGAAGACAAGCGAGGGGATCAAAAGAAACAAAAAATCAAAATGAGAGGATAGGAAGCAACACTCCCGCTATACTTAAGGCAAGAGATCCCTAAGCATAAGCAAAAACATGATTAAAGAAACAGAATGAAGAATGGACACTCGACTCATGCACCTCTCCTATACTTAAGATAAAGCACATCCTAAGCAAGGCAAACACACAAATCAAGGTGGATGAGAAATGGGAGATGGAATGAAAGAAATGAAAGTGAGTATATACAATGTAATAAATATATAGTGATCAAGAAAGTAGAAACTTTACCTTCTTGCATGGCCGCTGAGGAATATATTTTTTACAAGATGCAAGTCGATATCAGGGTCAACAACTGACAAAGCCCGATCAGGATCAACATGATGGATATCCTCAATGGTCTCAAAATGAAAAGGCATGAACTCAACAGTGGAAGAAGTAAGGTCAGGTATGGCTAGGGAAGTCTCCCCTTTCTCTGCCCTCATTGGTAAAGTATCTATAGTGTAAATGTTGTGGATCTCATCGACACATTACCAAACACAAGAAGAGAGGACACATAGGTCTCTACTTTCCAAGTCTTCCCCATGAAGAGGAATTCTTGGCATCGATATCGTCCATGGTAAAACAAATCTCTTTGATCTCAGCAACAAGGCCATAGTCCTCTGAGTCGGCGGACAAAGGTACACTCTCATCAAGGGTGGGTTTCTGAGTGGCAGTGGGTGCAGTTATTGTCTCAATTAAAATGCTCTCGTTATGGGAACGAAAGCGTATCTCTCCGGATCCGTAATTAATAACAGCCTTCACCATAGCGAGAAAAGATCGTACTAAGATGATTGGAGTGTGCTCCACAGAGGTGGAGGTCTCCATGGGAAATACATCAAACTAAACTATGTATCTCATGCTCTGGATCTAAATGACAACCTTTCAAGAATACCCTTCGGTCTCTTTATTGTCCAATCAACAAATTGACAAATCATCACGGTGTTCTTGAGAGGCCTAAGATTGAGTGTCTCGACAAGTGAGGAGGGTATTATATTGATCGATGAGTCATTGTCCAGGAGAGTGTGATCAAAATGGTGGTCAGAAATGGCACATCTAATGAAGGGTGTGCCCGTGTCCCTTTTCTTTTGGGCATACGCTAGGCAGTGGCCATGGTCAGAATGTGGTGCTCAGTCCTGCGACATCTCTTCTTTTTATTTGGTGTAGGTGAAATGTCCATGGCCTAGCAAAGTGTGGCATTAATGATAGCTTGGATAACAGCTATGACTCCAGGTTCAAATACATTTTTTTTAAAAAAATTATTTCTTCCTCATTTGGAAAGAAGTCAAAACCAGTGTGTACACAAGGGTGACTAGAAGGATGTACATAGTCATCCTTAATAAGTAGAGAGGTGGGAATTGTGGTGTGTGTATGTGTGGGCAAAATGGGTGCATAGGTCCTCTTTCCTCACAATCTGTCGAGGCTAGGTATCTCCCATTATTGTCTTTTTGGGTTTTTATATTATGCTCATTTTTTATACTTTTTGTTAACCGTGATCTCCCATGGGTGGCCTCTTGTGACTCCATCACACTATAAGGTGAAGCGATAATAATTCTACGTAAAATCAAATAAAAAATTAAACAATTTTCATCCTTGCAACATACATCACATCACATGCATATGATTCATTCACCACATGCATCGCATATCATTTTGTTGCATAATGTCATATCTTTTAATTGCCATAAAAATAAAATAAAAAATGCATGGTATTTATTCATGATTATGTAGCATACATCATTGTCTTCCATAATTTTGCATCATCTTTTACATCATTTTATGCATTGTTTGTCTTCTGCATTTGTTTGCTTGTAGAGCTAGGTTCAGAAAATTAACAACTTAATTTAGGCATTGAAATATGATTAATCCTCAAAGAGGCTCATGTCCATGTGTTTGACCTTGGTATACTTACCAAGTTTAAATAATCCATATATTCAAAAATATGGTGTTATGAATGATCCATTTTCTCCTCATATGCTACGATAATTTGATGACCATGCATGGAATTCATTTTGACCCCAAAATATCTCATGAGTGAGCTTTGTCTCCCGGTTCATCAACTATGAACATGTACGATTCCTTCGAGAGATCATACATCTCATATGACTTCATATGCACACCAATACGTCGTTATATGGACCTTGGCTAGATCACCAACCTATTGGTCTGTCAAATATTCATACTCAGGCATATAGATGCTTATCTGTCTCAGATCAAAGGATGTGTGCCTGATCACGACTGTTATGATTCATGTATTAGTTTATCTTGACCTCATCAAGTCAACTTTTTGACTTGATTATTCCAACATTTTCGAACCACCATTCCTATGTAAATGACATGCATCAAGAAGCCAGTTGGAAATCAGTTTTTAACGAAAGATTGGCATCTCTTTTTTAGACTGGAGATCTTTATTGAATTTCACATGTTCGAAGTCAGCCATGTCCTCCCAGCTGCATGGTTATCCTAATTATACAAAGGTAACTTAGTAATAAAGTGCCACCATTCAATTATTCATTTCATTTCAAATGGACAAGACAAAACAATAACTTTTATTACATTAATGGGTCGATGAGGGCTTATTAGTACGACAGTTAGCTCCCTATTGACAAGAATCATGTGTGTGTTTCGAAATATTCTACTTAGACAGTTAAGATGACATATGAACCCAGTATTGTGATCTCAAATAATTAAGTCTAGCATACTTGAAGCGCCTCAATATCGTTCATATAAGGTTCATGTGATTAATTGGATTAAGATCCAACCAAGCTCCAATCTTTGGATTTTATTCCAGACCAGTTCAATTGTCATTATCAATCCGAAAAATGCAAAAACAATTTAAGAAAATATTTTTGTGACACTATTTTCTGGTTTTGAAATTATATGGATTTTTCAAAACGTTTTTACAAATTTTATGCATTTTTTTGCAAAAATTTATAAGTTTTGAAAATTTTGATTTTTTAGAGATTTGTTATAAAGGTTAGTGAATGGTGTATGTACAAATATTTACACCAGAGTGTGTGCATATTTACAAGATATGGGTGTGGATTTTATACTAGGAATTTGTACATAGGTTAGTTGTAGGTTGTTATTCATAGAGTTTATTTACAAGGGTTATAAAGAATTTTATTGGAATCGTTATTCTTCAGAATTATATATAGGGTTCTCAAAATAATTTAAAAGTATTTCTACAAATATTTTGAAAACTTTATTTGGCAAATAACTTTTTTAAACATTTAAAAACTTAAAATCAATTTGCAAGGATTTTTCAAAGGTATATGTATATATTTTTCAAAATATTTTTACAACTATTTTCAAAATCATTTGCGAAGTAATTTTCAAAATATTTTATTTAATAAATGAAACATTTTTTACAAATATTTATAAAGATTTTTACAAAAGTATGAAATCATTTAATAAAACATTTTCCAAATGGTTTCAAAAGATTTTTCAAGACATTTTACAACCATTTTTCAAATCATTTTGCAAAATATTTTAAACTGGTTTACTAATCATATATACAAAGAATTTTGAACATACTTATAGAGTATTCTTTATAGTTGATTCATTGTATTCAATTACCCAGCACAGTATATAAGCCAAATTATTGAAAATACGAAAGTAGGAGTTATAGTTGAAGTATATATAACGTGTATACACTCCCCTATAATTGGTGTGAATTATGTCCTGATAGTGATCAAAGAGAAAATGGAATATATAACTCGTGATGACTATAGAAAAGTCAATACTACAACGACTATATAAAAGAATGATAAGTCGATCATCACCCCATACTTACAATCAACTAATCCTAAGTATATCGGACGGTATACAAAACACGGATGATTGAGGGTTAGAATGGATAAATCTCAGCTTGGCTTATCTCCCACTATACTTAGGGAGAAGGGTCCCTAAGTATAGAACAAAAATCAACAAGTAACTAGAAAAGAGAGGGGACCGAAAGAAAAAAAATCAAAATGAGAGAATAGGTAGCATCACTCCCCCTATACTTAGGGTAAGAGATCCCTAAGCATAAGCAACAACAGGAGTGATGAAACAGAATGAAGATTGAACACTCGACTCATGCACCTCACCTATACTTAGGATAAAGCACATCCTAAGCAAGGCAAACACACAGATCAGGGTGGATGAGAAATGGGAGGTGGAATGAAAGAAATGAAAGTGAGTATATACAAGGTGATGAATAGATAGTGATAAGAAGGTAGAAACTTTACCTTCTTGCACGGTCGTTGAGGAATAGATCTGACAAGATGCAAGTCGATATCGAGGCCAACAACGGACAAAGCCCGATCAGGATCAACATGGTGGAGATCCCCAATAGTCTCAAAATGAAAAGGCATGAACTCATTACTTGAAGAAGTAAGGCCAGGTATGGCTAGGGAAGTCTCTTCTATCTCTGCCCTCTATGGTAAGGTATCTATAGTGTAAATATTGCAGATCTCATCAACACATTGCCAAACACAAGAAGAGAGGACACAGAGGTCTCTACTTTTTGAGTCTTCCCCCTTGAAGAGGAATTCTTGGGTATCTGTATCATCCATGGTCAAACAAATCTCTATGATCTCAACAACAAGGACATAGTCCTCTGAGTCGGTTGACAAAGGAACACTCTCATCAAGGGTGGGGTTCTTAGTGACAGTGGGTGTAGTGATCATCTCAACTTAAACGCTCTCGTTATGGAACGAAAGCGTATCTCTCCATATCAATAATCAATAACAACCTTCACCATAGCGAGAAAAGGTCATCCTAGGATGATTGCAGTGTGCTCCACAGAGGTGTTCAAGAATACCCTTTGGTCTCTTTATCGATGGGTCAACAAATTGACAAATCATCCTAGTGTTCTTGAGAGGCCCGAGATTGAGTGTCTCGATAAATGAGGAGGTTATTGTATTAATCGATGTGTTGTTGTCAAGGAGAGTGTGATCGAAATGGTGATCAGAAATGGCACATCTAACAAAGGGTGTGCATGTGTCCCTTTTCTTGTTGCGCAGATGATGGGTGATAGCGTGGACAGTGGCCATGGTCAGAATGTGGTGCTCAGTCCTACGGCGTCTCTTCTTCTGTTTAGTGTAGGTGAATGTCCATGGCCTAGCAAAGTAGGGCATCAATGATAGCTTGAATAATAGCTACTACTTCATGTTCAGATATCGATTTTTTAAATTTTTTATTTCTTCCTCATTTGGGAAGAAGTCAGAATCAACATGTACACAAGGGTGACTAGAATGATGTACAAAGTCATCCTTAATAGGTAGAGTGGTGGGAATTGTGGTGTGTGTATCTGTATGCAAAATGGGTGCATAGTTCCCCTTTCCTCACAATATGCATTAGCTAAGTATCTCCCATTATTGTCTTTTTGGGTTTTTATATTATGCTCATTTTTTGTATTTTCTATTAACTGTGCTCTCTCATGGGTGCCTCTTGTGACTCCATCACACCAGAAGGTGAAGAAATAATAATTCTCATAAAAATAAAATAAAAAATTGCACACTTTTCATCCTTGCAACATGCATCACATCACATGCATACGATTCATTCACCACATGCATCGCATATCATTTTGTTGCATAATATCATCTCTTTAATTGGCATAAAAATAAAATAAAAAATTCATGATACTTATTCAGGATTCAATAGCATGCATCGTTGTATTGCGTAATTTTTGCATCATCTTTTGCATCATTTTATGCATTGTTTGTCTTTTGCATTTGTTTGCTTGTAGACCTAGGTTCACAAATTTAATGACTTAATTTAGGCATTGAAATATGATTAATCCTCGAAGAGTCTCGTGTCCATGTGTGATGAATCTCCATTTCACCACCTTTATTATATCATTTTGGCCTTAAAAACCATAGCTAATGCATGTAAATAGCATTATTTTGTATAAATTAACATTCATATTAGTTCCATTTATTGTATATAAAATACAATTTTTAATGCCAAAATTATAGAACAAAGAAAGGAAAATAAAAGAAAAGAAATGCCAAAGGTATTTTATGACCCAAACCCTGAGACCTAGGCATCTTGATGATTGGTTTGACAAGGAATAAAGTAGGGGGATATAAGGGCCAATAAATCAATAAAAATCTCAATCTTTTATTTGTCAATATTGTATTTTTAGGACCTATTTTATTTTATATTTTTTATACCTCAAATAAATAAACTTTGTACATGAAAGTTGTAGATAATGATATATAGAAAAATATAAATTTGAGTTTACACAAAAATAATATACACTGTACTATTTATACTCTAAATAAAAAACCAAAATCCAAACTTCACAAACTCATATCTCTTCAATAAAAACATAAAATATATCAAAATCACCTTTAATTGTACATAACTTTTAATATGCTATTTAATGAAGTAGTTTCATTTAATTTGGAGTTAAGGTATGAAAATTAGGTTTTGGATCCCTATTGCATAGTATATCTAAAAAAATATTCATTTTATTTATTCTTTATTATTTTTTTAATTTTATTTTTTATAATTTTGTAAATATTATTTATAGTATATGTACATTTTTAGAATAGAATAAAACCATAAGTAAAACATTAAACTAAAATAATACATAAAAATACATAGATGAAATACCTATACTTATACATATATATTTATTTGGGATATTTACACCCATATCCTTGAGTAATTTTGTAATTACTCCAGGAACCCTCGATAATCACGAATTACATCAAGAACCTCGAGTAATGATTAACTTTTACAAGGCATAACTTTGTGTCAACTTCCGCCTTATTTCTCTATTAACTCTAACGGAAATAGTCGATTTTGCCCTTCCAAACCCATCATATTTACAGCATGATGCCATTCATCAAACAAAATAAACCTCCTCCCCTCGCCGACAAAGCTGCCGGTTCGAGCTCCCCCACCTCCACCCGCGAGCTTCCCCCTCCTACCGTCGGTCGCCCGCAAGCTCGAGCACTCCTTCCCAACGTGCCTGCGCCTAGCTCGAGACCTGGCCGCTCGAGCCGCAAGCTCTAGGCTCCCGCGTGCACGTCCATACATCCCTTGAAAAGCCCCAGGTCGCTCGTGCCCCGCCTGGGAACCCATTCTACGATCCACCTCGAAAAAGCCACCTCCCCTCCTTCCTATGTAGGAGGGGACCCTCTCATCGCCGAGTCGTGGCTAAGCCCCTAGCTGCGTGGTCTTATTCCTTCGTGGGTACACACGAGTACGTTGCATCGGAGGTTGCTTCCGGCAGGGAACATGGTGTTGTCGTCGACTGGTGGGCTCTCGTCTTCCCGGACCCCTGTCAACACCTCACCTCCGTCCTCAAACCCATGTCAGAGTCGTCTGCCCGCTCACAAGCCCCAGGTCGGAGTCCTCTTGTCCGAGCAAGCTCTCTCCGCAAGCCTCAGGTCGGAGCACCATGCCCCCTACAAGCCCCCAACCCCAAGTCGGAGCACCATCGCTCGCCCGAGCAAGCTGCCCCCACGTACAACCCCTGCCCCCGAGGCCCCGCCCGTCCACCCGCAAGCCCTAGGTCTGAATATGCCTGCCCGAGCAAGCTCCCCCCGACAAGCCCAGGTCATAGCACCATCGTTGGGGCTCGAGCAAGCCGCCCTCGCCCCCATGTACATCCCTTGCCCCCGGAGCCCTGCCCGCCCGAGCAAGACCCCCACCCCTGCCCGACTGAGCAATCCATACCAACAAATATGTTTCTTTCCCAGGTTGTTCACAGGATCACCTCTCTTGTCCCAGATTATGGCAAATGGATTGATCTGCTTACACCTGCGGATCAAGTCACAACCAGACTGGAGATCCCATGGAATTTAGGAAGGCATCCAGAATGATTTGCAGCACGATGTCACCATGTCCTTTAAGGCTTCCGAGTTTTTCTGATTTGAGGGCTCCGAATGCACTGGATGTTACAACAAGATGTAAAGATTCCCACCGACCGATGATTGTGAATGCGAAGTCAGCTCAAAGAGGAAAGGGGAGTGATGAATCCACATTTCATCATATTTATTCTATCATTTTGGCCTCAAAACCCCTAGTAAATGCGTGTAAATAGCATTAAATCCAGCATCTTAGCATTCATGCATGTGCATGTAAATAGTGTATAAAATACCATAATTAAAGCCAAAATTATAGAATAAATAAAGGAAAAGAAAAAGAATAAAATATTGTAAATATTTTATGACTCGAAACCCCGAGACCTAGGCATCTTGATGAATAGGTCGACAAGGAATAAAGTAGGGGGAGATAAGGTCTAAAATACAATAAAATACCTTCATTATTTATTCATTTTGGGACCTATTTTTTGTTCCACTTTTTATACCTCAAATAAATAAACTTTGAACATGGAAGCTGTAGATAATTGAATAAATAAAAATACAAAATTGATTTCACTTAAAAATAATGTACAGATAAAAAGTTATGATCTGAATAAAAACCCAGAGTCCCAACTTCCCAGACATGTATCTCACAAATAAAAACTCCAAATGCATCAAACTCACCTTTAATTTATATAATTTAAAATAAGCTATTTAATGGCGGTGGTTTCGCATTTGGCGGAGCTACGGTTTTTGAAAGTTGAATTTTGGGACCCTATTGTATACTTGTACAGATTAAAATATTCATTTTATTATTTATTCATTATTTTGATAATTTTATATTTTTATAATTTTGTAAATATTACTTATAATATATTTGTACATTAAAATCAGAATAAACATACAAAAGAAATACAAAATAAAATACTTGCATATTTATAGTACATAGGTATAATACCTGTATACATACCTACATAGAATCTATTTCTATTTTATTAAATATACAAAACACTTCAGAAAAATAAAATAAAAATATTTTTAAGTATATAAAAATACTTTACAAATTTATAAAAAAAAATAAATAAATTAAAATCACAAAATAAAAATAAATTAATAAAATACATAGATCTATATACCCATATAGCCTATATATAGTAACTTGTATTTTTATACCTCATAAAAATAATTAAAAATCATAATAAAACACCTTATAAAATAGTAAACATTTTTTATTTAATAGCCAAAAATTAAATAATTCGTTTTTTATTTTTTATCGATTTTACAAGGATTTTTGCCAAGGAATTTTCTGGTTGGTCCACGTGGACCAACCAGAGAGCTCCGTTGGTTGACCTCGGTCAACTCTCTGACCGAGGTCTGGACCGTGTCAGACCTGTGTTTTTGACCATATTCACCTTTTTTTTAGGACAACCCTTTCAGTATTTCATGATACTTTCTTCATGACTTTTGTTGCTCTACTATCAAGGATAAAACCCCAGGTGTTTGCTTGGGCTGTGAAGCATCGAAGCACCCGTTGCGCCTCGTTCTAGGAGCCTCATCCGTCAACCCTACATAAACAAACCTTGACTTCGATTTGAATTTCGAACCGCATTTCGTCTTGATTTTTCTCCCCTTTCGCTGGAGTTTGATTCCTGGAGGTGACAGCTCCAGCATCATCCCTTCAAGGAGTAGAGGTGTCGAGGATCTGGCGTGTTCCACCCACCTCCGGTGAACCCGCCGTCGAGTTACTTTCAACCTCAGGCCCTGGCCTTTGACGTGTTTATTCCTCTCTTTTTCTTCGCCTATTTTATTCACCATAGTAGTAGGGTCACATTCCCAACTTCATCTTTGACTTTCATCAATCGCATCACATCATCGAGACCCCTGCCGGAGCGCACCTCCGACCACCTCATACTCGTTGTTCGCCACCATTTCCGCCTCATTGCAGGGTCGGGGCAGTTTGCCCCCGACTCCTTCACGCGTTTTTGCAGGACTTGGGCCGTCAGAGACAGCTGGGTCTCATTTTGGTGCGCGGCGGAGGCTCCTGGAGCCATCCTACTCCGGCGACCTCGCGCGGGCTCCTCGGCCATCGCCGCGGAATTTTGGAGCCGCCGGCGTACTCAAGACCATTGCAAGAACCTCGGGGGCCGTTTTGGAGCTTCACCGGGTGGCGGAGGAGGCTGATCGACGCTGGGGAAACTCGCCTCCCCATGAGTTCGTCCCAGTTCATCAAGGCCCCTTTGTAGCCGTCAGATCTTGAAGGTCTCCCAGACGCACCAGCCACCGTTGGATCTGAGCGTTCTCCACTGTCGATCCTCTCCAGCAGATCTGATCTGGGCCGTCATAATCGAACCGGTATCAAGCGTCCTCGGCGTGACACGTGTCCAAGCAATATCTCTCAGCCGTTGGATCAGCTAGCGCATGGTATTTTACGATTCTTCCCCCGCCTGTTTTTTGTATTTCATAATTAGCACGTAAACATTCATTTGCTTTGTATTTATTTTTGTAAAATTTGCATATCGCCCCTGGACCTTTTCAGATATTGCATTTAAGAACAAGCCACATCACCTCACCTCATGTGACAAGTACACGTGAGGTGCGAGGCATTTTGCAGAGAGGCCCCCGACCATTTTTGTATTTGTGATCAGACCAGGGACTTTTGGATCACGTGTAATATTTTTGGAATATTTGCATTAAAGCTCCCGCAGTTTTGTAATATTACATTTATACCTTCCCAGGCGCGTGCTAGTCACGCGCCTGTTTGGGTAATTTGCGCTGGCACCCTTGTGGCTTTGAAAATTTGTAATTGGTCCACTAAATGCAATATTTAGTTATATATTTTGCGTGAAAATTGCACTCTTGCCCCTAGATGTTTGTCTATTTGCACTTATACCCATGCTAGGCCTTGTATTTTTGCATGCTTTCCCTATTTATTTAGAGCACCATTTTAACTCGAAAAATTCCCAAAAAATTAACTTAAGCTCCTGTTTGCTTGCTGATTCACGCCATATTTTTGCATTGCATTTTCATTGCATTTTAATATTTATAAAAAATCAAAAACATGCATTTTAGGTACTGTTTGCATTAGAAAATACCAAAAAATTATTAAAACCCCTCGAAAATTCCAAAAAAATTATCTAAGGTCTATTGTGTCAGTCCAAAAATCATTAAAATTTTCAAAACAAAAACCTTAAAAATTAGAAAATACCTAGAAACTTCATAAAAATCTAAAAAATCATAGAAAAATCCTAAAAATGCAAACTCAGGTTCTGTAGTTTCCTTATTTTATTGTCTTCTATTTAAAATTAATTTGGGAAAATTTTGTTACTGTTTGCTATTTTTCATTCCTATTTTAATTTCGGTCAGCACCATTAGTCATTGTTTTCTAGTATTTTCACTTTTAAAATACCAAAACTATTCTGAAAAATCCCCAAAAATAGTAGAAAATCATTAAAAGATAAAAAACATTTCATTTTCTTATTTTTGACTATTTTCCTTGTTTTTATAAATCCCTTATTCCCTCTTTTCTTATATTATATATATATATCTATATCTAGTCTATTATTGAAACAGAAAATATAAAAAACTATATAAAATATAAAAAGAAAATATAAAATCAGAAAATTAAAAACAAAAATAAAAAATTAAAAAATTAAATTTAAAAAAATTAAAAATTAAAAACCTTGCATATTGTAGACACACAATCACATTGTTGCACTTGCTTAATCTATCCTGCCTTGCTCCCTGTGTTCGACCTCTACATACTTACACCTATACATCTTTTATGTAGAGTTAATAATAAACTTTAACTTGACTATTGCTTGTCATTATTTGATTTGATTGTGGGTTAATTGTTGACTTTAGTCGGGATTTCTGTGTGGTCAACGCATCGATTGAGTTCCCGCCTTCTGTGAAAATTAAGACCACCGATTTCCTGCTAAATCAAATGGCGTCGTTGCCGGGGAGCAACAACGTATACTCTTGTTTTTGATTGATTGTGATTGCTTGTTTACATTATTGCTTGCTTTATCTCTCTTGTATTTGATTCACATTTTTGAGCTATCTAACCATTGTCTTTCTTGTCTTCTTGCGAGGGACCGCGGATCGAGGAGGATCGCCTAGGGGATCCGGTGCAACCTTGAGAGGCGGAGTTGGATGTTCTAGCCCAGTCAGCAGGAGAGAGCAGGAGATTTGAGAGAGAGAGTGTTAGCTAGTGATTTTTATTTTTCAGTGAGAGAGAGACCATTTAATTTGTAATAATACAGGTACCTCGGACACTCAGGACACTCGGGCCTAATTTCCAGGTGTTTATGCACATGGGGGCTCACCGCGGTTTTCATCGCGTTTTCTCGCTGTCATTTTCCGGTATTTATTTATTTTTCCTTTCTTTTGTGGAATGAGCCCTTAGATTTTAGGTATTGCTTGATCGCGTAGATTAGGTCCAAACACCCTAATAATCATTGCATGTACATATAGTGCGTTTGGACTTAGTTTAAATTAAACAGTTGATTCATCATCTTCGATCCATCGCGCCGCGAACTCACCCTGTCAAGCGCTTCTCCTGAACTCGATTTGTCGAGAGGAGGAGGGGTGAGCCTAGACCGGACTCTAGGATTGAGGAGTGGTAATCGACTTGTGGTTCTTCACGTTAGCAATTGCATGCTTAGGACGATTTCCGTGTGCATATCAGCATTTAGATTAGGTTTAAAAATTCTTGTTTTGCATCCTGCATGGAGAGAGCTGGAGGCACTGTAAGTCTTACTATCTTTGCATTCATCATATAGGCACAAAGGTGAGATTTCCATCTTGGTGCCGACTTTCACGGATTTTTCGACTCTTTTCTCCCTCTGTTTTTGGATCAAGTAGAAATCAAGAAAATACAAAAACGTTAGGCGCTTGTTTGAAATTGACTCAAAGCAAGTGATAACACTAAAAAATTGAAAAAAGGGATTGCTAAGAAAACTTGACCTAAATAAAATTGGTAATTGGATTCATTGCTTGGGGAGAGTAACACCCTCACTTGTATTCAGGTTGCATGGGAAGGTCTCCTTCCAAGTGAGAGAGCGACTTCGTAAGGATTAAAGCTTAAAACCCAGCTTGTGGCTGCCTTGTGTATCGCCTGGATTTCCATAGTATTGGCGCTACTATCGTACATAGACGAGTAGGGCTTGGTCGCCATTGATGACTCTCTATTGTGTAGAGCATCAACCTTGCCCGAAGTATCGAGCATAGGCCACGCCTTCACAGGTGTGTCTGTCTCATCGTCTTGCGTCCGAGTAGGATCTTGCACGCTCACGGGTGATTCCGTTGCGAGCGAGATCCGAAGTATCAGTTTCTCCTATCAGCTTCCTCCCTCTTTTCTTTGGCTGAGTAGGGATCCAGGAAGGGATACAAGAACCTTAAAAAGCGCAGGCTACAGGTTACACAGGAGGAGGGCAAGTACGGGAATACTTTTCCGGCAGTACTCTCTCTTATAGGCGTAGCGCTCTAAGGACTCGTTGAATGATAACTTCCTGAATTCAAGCTAAAAACTACAAAGATAAAAGCTGAACCTTCACAGCTTCACGCGTTGAGTTGGTGAATCCCCTTGTTTTGTGTTTGATTGCTAGTTGGATCTAGGTCAAGATCAAAAACACCGCACAATTGTGCACAATTTTACCCATCTTCTTCTTCTTCTTCATTTCTTAATCTTGCTCTTCTCAATAATCACGATGATGGGAAGGAGGTCTCTTAGGCCGTCTTTGGCGGCACCGCTATCCAACACTCCTCCCTATTCATCTAAGACAACCTCAGAGAGTCTAGACCCACTCTCCGAGCCTGAGTTCACTTCCACCCTGTTCCCCCTCGACCACCCTTCTCCTTCCATCAGTCCAAGAGTTTCAGAGTTTAGTGCATCATAGAGCTCCGATCATTTGACGGCACCTGAGATGAGTTCTTTTGCCTTTTCAAAGAATCCAGCCATGGTAGATAGAGGAGAACACCCAGATGAGCATGAGCACCCTCCATTTCTATATGATCAAGCTACCATCAACAATTCATTGCTAGCATCCCTGGAGACCATGCAGAGACAGATCGGGGACCAGGGAGTATTCATGGGTAACCTCATGAGAGAGATCGCGCAGATGCGAGAAAACAGACCTGGGGGCGGTGGCGGTGGAGGTGATATACCAGTAGTGGCAGACGAGGGAGGAGAACCAAATCAGGAGCGGCCGCCACAAACAATCATGAGAGAATTGCACAATCCGGTCACATCCCTCACTCATAGATGGATCCGACTCCCTCTCATTCATGGAGATTTCGAGCTTCGCCGACACACTATCCAGTTATTGCCAAAATTTCATGGGCTGGCGACCGAAGAGCCACATTTCCACCTGCAAGAATTTGAAATGATCTGTAGTACCATTCATGACAGGCTGGTGACTGAGGACACCATCAAGATGATAGCCTTCCCCTTCTCTTTGGTTGATAGAGCTGCGTACTGGCTAAAACACTTGGGGAGGTTCGTCGACACTTGGGCAGAACTCCGGACCGCATACTTGAATAAGTATTATCCTCTCGGCCGGACGAACGCAGCAAGAGCTATGATCAGTAACTTCACAATGATCCCTAATGAACAGTTCTATGAAGCTTGGGATCGATTCAGAGAGCTCATCGACCGGTGTCCGCATCATGACATATCCAAGCCCAACTTAGTTCAGAGTTTCTTTTGTAGGCTAATACCGGAGCTGCAGGGGCTTGTCAATGCCTCTTGTGGTGGGTCCTATTTTTCCATGGGTGAAGATGACGTTTGGCCCATCAATGAAGGGATGACAGAGAACTCAATAATCATGGCCCAAGCCCGAGTCTACACACAGCAGAAGCCCCACCAAGGAGCAGGATCATTTCAGAGGATCGCCCGCATCGATGCTGGTCCTCATACTCTGTCGGCAGCTGCAACCCAAGCCAAATCAACCGTAGCCGATATGGGCATCATCAGTGAGAAGTTGGACCGTATCGAGATCCTCGAGAAAAAGCAGGTGCAAGGACTGGCCAAGATGGACCAGATAACCAAGACCATGAGTGACCTGAAGACGCAGATTCTTTGCGTCCAGGAGGCACAAACGTCTTCTCAGCAGCCTCCCAGGTCACGGGATGCCAGCAGTAGCAGCTCAACCCAGCCCTCTGCCTCGTACCGCCAGGTCAACCACATTCAGGCAGAGCCGGTCCCGCTGTTACAATACTATTTATCGCAGCCACCATCTCAGGACACTCAGATGGTGGTCTATCAGACAGATCAGCCACTGACAGTTCTACCCTCGCCATCCTTCGAGCAGGAGCCATTGATGGAAGTCAATGGGATTTGGTACGACCGGTACCCGCAGCCCGGGATTTGTCATGATCACCTCGGATTCCGTTGGACCACCGGGGCACCTCTTCCCAGCAGCAGCCTCCGTCTCAGGGATATCAGAACAGCCAGCAGCATCAACAGCCCCAGTATTCCCACCAGCAGAACCAGCATGATCCTCGTTCCGCCTATAAGGAACAGCAGTGGAGGCAGCGTCAGCAGCCTCAACAGTCATACTCCCAACCTCGTGAGCACTTCTCCTCCCAGCAACAACCTCAAATCCAGCAGGGGAATACATCCGGTTCTCAGGCACCTGCCTTCGAGAACCCAGCATTAGATGACCTAGCCCGATTGCTTTCTGAACATCGAGAATCCTACCGACAGGACATGGATGAGTTCCGGTAGGAGGTAAGGGATTTAATCAAGGGCAAAGCCTCCATACCAGCTCAGATTGAACCAAATCCGAACAATCTGAAGAGGAAGTCTGAGCAGGTACAGTTTACAGAGGATACCTCTCCTAGTGATTATTTGAGTGACATGTCTTCTTCTTTGTATGATGCTGATTTTGTGACTACTAGGAGCGGTAGGATGCCAGCCGGCAGTGCCTCATCTGAGCGACAACCACAAGTAGAATCTGGAGCGCCAGATGAGCAGAGAAGCGGTGCTGATGCCGCTGATGATGTTGATGACGGTGGTGCTGATGCCACCAATGATGGAGATCCAAACGATGGTACTGAGGCCGTCGTGATACCTGATGCAGACGGTGGTGCTGAAGCCACCATTTTTTATGCAGAGTCAGAGCGCGGTGCTGATGCCGCGAAGACAGGTGTCATTGGTGGTACTGAGGCCATCACTTCCACTTTTGTTGAGCTCTCTTCTGTTGTGTTGCCACCTTTTGTATCTCAGGACCGTGGTAACAAGAAAAAGAACAAAAATATGAATAAAGGAAAGGTTTCTGTATACACTTCAGATCCATATGCGTTGCATGATGATCATTGTATGGATTCTATTCCTTCATAGGCACAGGAACCTATTCCTAGCCCTTCATCTGAGGAGGCCCCTACTATCCCCTTCCCTGAAGCACTCCGTCGGGCGAAGGGGAATAAACGAGAAAATCAAAAAAAGACCCAACAGGTAGAGTTCAGCAACCAGATGATTGATAGATTCCACATTCAGCTGACTCTACAGGAAGCACTTGAGTACATCCCCCTCTTCAAAAAGAACTTGAAAGAGAAAATACAGTCCGCGGGAAGAGGAGGAACCACAGAGATCAAATCCATGTGCTCACCCATTCCACTTGTTGCACCATTCTGAACAAACTGCCAGCCAATAGACCTGATGCAGGAGCTCCCTATGTCAGATGTGAGATTCAAGATCAGCAATTCGATCGTACTCTATTAGACAACGGCTCTTCTATCAACTTCCTTCCGGCAGCCTTACTCGACCAATTCGAGTTTGGTCCTCTTCTTAGGAGCAGGACAATCCTTCAGTTTGCTGATAGGTCGACTAAGAGGCCGAAGGGGTTGTTGAGAGACGTGGTCGTTACCATTCAGGGCCTGAAATTCCCCGTGGACTTTGTTGTATAGGACATAGAGATCCCTGAGTCGGTGACCGATGCCCCCATCATACTTGGACGCTCATTCTTGGCCACAGCCAAGGCGGTGATCGATCATGATAGCGGGAAGGTATGTTTTCGTGTAGAGGGTGAAACCATACAAATAGAGACGATCGAGGAGACCAGAGCGAGAGAATTAGCATGCTCAGAGCAGTCCAGTGATATTGAGCAGATGACAGAGGCCGAGCTAGACATCCACCAGGAGTGTGATTTCATGATGACAGATGATGAATCCAATTGGACGGATCCTGTAGCACAAGCCCTCGCCTTGCCCGTAGATTCACCATATTTACGGCTTATGGCAGTTGAGAGCTTGGAGAGCACACCCTTGGACGAGGATACATTTGAGGCTGACAGTTGTGGGATGAATGGTGATGATTTTCAATCATGTTCTTCTAATTCAGATCCCTCGGATTCAGACATTGATTGGGATGATTTTGATGAATATTTGCCGTGTCTGATTCCTTCTGAGCCGACAGCTAGGACGGAGGACGAGCCAGTACATTTCATAGAAGATTCAGCAGGGTTCCCTTCGTCAGAAGTTTATTCGTAGCGGGAGTTCTCACATGTAGACCTGGTAGCCTTTACACAGACATATTAGAAGCCAGATCTGCCACCTCCCAGTTGTCCAGAACTGAAACCCTTGCCGCAGTCGTTGAAGTATAGATTCCTTGCGGGTGAGCCAGATATGCACCCAGTCATTATCTCAGCAGGTTTGACTGAAGAACAAGAATCTCGTCTGATGGAGGTTCTTGAAAGAAACCGCAAGGTGATAGGATGGAGTATAGCTGATCTCCAAGGGATTAGTCCAGCTCTGTGTCGCATGAGTTCCAACGACGGTTGAACCCGAATCTTCGAGATGTGGTCATGAAAGAAATATCGAAGTGGTGGAGCGCTGATTTTATCTACCCCATCTCCGACTCCAAATGGGTTAGTCCATTACATGTGGTACCCAAGAAGACGGGTATCACTACAGTTGTGAGTGAGTCTGTAGAGGAGATCGCTACCCGAGTACCCACTTCTTGGAGGGTCTGTGTGGACTACAGACGATTGAATCAGGCCACCAAGAAGGATCATTTCCCGCTACCATTCATTGATCAGATCATCAAGAGGCTAGCTGGGAAGAGTCATTATTGTTTTCTTGACGGGTACTCCGGTTATAATCAAGTGGCCATTGCGCTCGAAGACCAGAAGAAAACGACATTCGCCTGTCCGTTTGGGACTTATGCTTTCAGACAGATGCCCTTTGGTCTATGTAACGCCCCGGCGACATTCCAAAGGTGCATGTTGTCCATTTTCTCGGACATTGTGGGTGATTGCTTAGAGGTCTTCATGTATGACTTCTCGGTCTATGGCGATGGGTTCGATGCTTGTCTTGACTGCCTAGACCGTGCGCTTCAGCACTGCATTGAGGTAAATCTTGTCTTGTCTTGGGAGAAGAGTCACTTCATGGTGACTCAAGGGACGGTCCTTGGTCATATCATCTCCAACAGGGGCATGGAGGTCGATCCGGCCAAGGTGGATATCATTAGAAAACTCAATCCACCGTCCAATCTGCATCAATTGTGATCTTTTCTGGGGCATGTCAGTTTCTACCGACGGTTCATTTAGGACTTCAGTCGTATTGCCCGACCGCTCACTGATTTGCTGACAAAAGACACCGAGTTCATTATAGATGATAAGTGTCTTGCGTCTTTCGAGACTCTCAAGAGTATGGTTGTCACGGCTCCTGTCCTTCAACCAACCGATTGGTCTCTCCCATTCGAGATCATGACGGACGCTTCTGATTTTGCTGTTGTGGATGTGCTTGGACAGAGGAGGGATGGATTGCCGTTTGCCATTCACTATGCCAGCCGGACTTTGGATGCCGCTCAGCGGAATTACACTGTGATAGAGAAGGAGATGCTGGCCGTAGTCTTTACTTTGGATAAGTATAGATCATATATTCTCGGATCTAGAGTGACTATTTTTACAGATCGCACCGCCATCCGGTACTTAATGGCTAAGAAGGATGCCAAAGCACGCCTTACCAGATGGATCCTTCTACTCCAGGAGTTTGATATTGAGATTAAGGATAAGCTTGGAGTTAAGAATGTGGTGGCGGATCATCTCTCCCACTTAGAGAACCTTGAGGAATCTGAGCCCAGCGCACCTATCACTGAGACTTTCCCAGATGAGGCGATCTTGGCTATCACCTCGCTCCCATGGTACGCCGACATTGTGAACTATCTTGTTGCCAAGACGGTCCCACAGGGTTGGCCCAGGCAGAAACTCGAGACCTTCCTGGCAAAGGCCAAGTTTTACCATTGGGAGGATCCCATCCTTTATCATGAAGGAGTGGATAGCATCTGGAGGAGGTGCATTCCTCAAGAAGAGCAGCATAGCGTCCTCACATACTGCCACAAGCTTGAGGCAGGAGGACATCATTCTGGGAGACGGACAGCACAAAAGGTGCTTCAATCCGGCCTTTGGTGGCCTACTCTCTTCAAGGATTCTGATGAGTTCGTGAAGAGATGTACTGACTGTCAGAAGATGGGTACTTGCGGACAGAGAGACATGATGCTCATGCAGCCCATTCACTTTTGTGAGGTTTTTGATGCATGGGGGATTGATTTCATGGGCCCATTTCCTAAGAGTTAGGGGTTCGAGCACATTTTGCTCGCTGTAGATTATGTCAGCCGATGGGTTGAGGCCATCCCCGCCCGAGCCGCAGATGCTAAGACTGTGTGTCGATTTTTGAGGAAAAATATCATTTCATAGTTTGGGGTACCTAGAGTCTTGATTTCAGATGGGGGTCTCACTTCATCAATGACAAGGTTAGGGCCCTTGCAGACAAGTTCGGCATTGACCATCGTGTTGCCACACCGTATCACCCTCAGACTAATGGTCTTGCTGAAATATAGAACCGGGAGATCAAGACTATCTTACAGAAGGTTGTCCGCCCAGACCGTAAGGATTGGTCACAGCTTTTGGACTCAGTCTTGTGGGCCTATCGGACTTCTTTCAAAAATCCATTAGGGACATCTCCCTTTCGTCTCGTGTATGGCAAGTCGTGCCATCTACCAGTGGAAATCAAGCACAAGTCACTTTGGGCAGTCATTAAGTTATTATTGGATCCCGAGAGTATAGGAGAACAGAGGAGAGCAGAGTTGGCAGCCCTGGAGGAACTGAGAGACACAACCTTTTCTAGCAGCCTACAGTACAAGGAAAAAGTGAAAATATGGCACGATTCTCATATCAGCCATAAACAGTTTGAGCCAGATCAACGCGTATGGTTGTTTGATTCCAGGCTGAAATTATTTCCAGGGAAATTACAGAGCAAGTGGAAAGGTCCGTATGTGGTCAGGAAGGTACATGAGAATGGCATTATTGACATATCCGAACCGTCATCTTCCTCTACCTTCCGTGTTAACGGTCAGCACCTGAAGTTATATCTAGACCATGATCCGCCGACCGTTGACGTTGCCCCCATTCTTCTAGTATGAGATGTGTTCTTTGACTCATATCACTTGCATCTCATACATGGTGATCACTTCTATCTTCCGCTGTACAGTCCATCTGTCTATATCATTCTTTCATCTGTTGATATCTTTTCTTCTTTTCTTCTTTTCTTCTTTTCCTTTGCTATTTTCTTTATCTATCAAAAAGGTGTCGCCCCTTGTAGACAGTCTTCTATACTTAGGACATACTTTGTCCTAAGTATAGGGGGTGTGCACCCCGAGTTTTCATTTATTTCGATCCTCTCCATTGTCTCCTCTTCTTGTCTATACTTATGGATATCTTACCCTAAGTATAGGGGGAGACAATCTGAGTACGATCTGTTCATTCCCACCCTTGACCCTCCCTGCGTTATGTACAGTCTTCTATACTTAGGATTATTTGATCCTAAGTATAGGGGGGACGGTCAACTTCTCAGTCGTTCATTCTTCTTTATTCGTTTATTCTTTAGACTTGCCTATACTTAGTACGAGTTATGTCTTCTCTTTTCTCTCCGATCTATGAGTACATAGCTCAAGCTAAGTATAGGGGGTCGTATATACTACGTATATACTTTAGCCATAACTCGTACTTTCGTATTTTCTTAATAATATGGCTAATAATTCTTTTAAAATTCATTAAAAACCATAATAAAAAGATGTTGATCATTCCTCAAATTCTTTTTGTATTTACTGATTAATAAATTAGGTGAAAATGTTTTTCGCAAAATGTTTGAAAATATTTTGAAAATCTTTGTGAAAAATTTTTTGAAAACTATTTTGAAAACGTTTTGTTAGATGTTTATAACCTTTGTTAGAAGCATTTTCGTTTGCAAAATTTATTTTCTTTGTGTGAAAGAAAAATGTTTGAAAAATGATTTGCAAATGGTTTAAAAAATGGTTGCAAAAATATTCCGAAAAATCTATCTATACTATTTGGAGAACCTTTGCAAAATGATTTTCAAACGTGTGTACATGTTTGTAAAATTATTTGTAAAAATTATTTTGGACGATAGTTTTCAAAAATTGTTTGGAAAACCTATGTCAAATAAGTTTAAGGAATATATACATCACACCAAAATCCATTATATACCTATAAAATTGATCACTTCCCCATGTAAATCCTTAAAATCCACTTCTTGTAAATATAGGAAGCATCCCCATGTAAATATTTGTACCTAGTTTTCAGCCAAAATCTTTTGTTTTCAAAAATCCCAAAAACATTTGCAAAATTAAAATACAAAAACATTTGAAATTTATTTTTGAAAAAATATAAAAAAATGCATGAGCATCATCTTTTCAAAAACCCATAAAAAGTTCAAAATCTTGAAAATTGCATCACAAAAATATTTTCTGCATATCGCATTGCATAGCATGGGCATTTTTCGGATTGAGTTTGATAGTTGAGCAAGTCTAAATAAAATCCGGAGATTGGAGCTTGATTGGACCTTAAAATCTACCTAATAATAGGAACCTTATAGGAACTGGGTTTGAGGTACTTCAGGTCTAATTGACTTAATTCTTTAAGGATCACGAGACTTGGTTCAATGGATTCTTGACTGCCTAAGTAGAGTATTTCGGAACACACGCACGACTCTTGTTGATAATGACCTAACTTGGACACCTGCACCTTTCACATGGCTCAACACAGTTGGAGTGGTGAGGGGATTGGATTTGCCGGTATGAGACGCACACAAGTGGAAACACTTGTCCTCCTCTAGGGAGGGAAGTGCACCCCAACCCGTCCAGTGATGAGGAAGTCTAAAGACAGGAGAGTGTGGGTTGCAATAAAGCTTCAAAAGAGGGATAGTCTACTGTCTCAAGAGGAAAAACTCCGTATGTAAATGCTGCTGTGAATAGTATTTCAAAAAAAAAGAGACAGGCCTGTAAAAAAATAAAATGCCTGCAAAGTATGTACATATGTTGCAAAGTCAATAATCAAGCTTGAGTTCCAAAGTCAAATATGTGAGCCTGCAGCTGGATGACTTGACTACACTGGTCTTGCATCCTAGGATAGGTAGCTACACTAGCTACCGTCCATTCTTCTCTTCACCCCCTCCTCTTGAGTTGGTTGCCACTTGAACTTAGAAGGGAATACCCCGCTCCTCGAGGATGGAGTTGTTGGATTGGGGAATCATTGGGTTGTCGTACTGGAGAAGTCAGTTTCTTTGTCATTCTAGTTGGGGAGAGCCACCATCACTTACAATGTACGAGTCAGATTCATAGTCGTAAGGGTTTGCATATGACTTGAGATATTTCTGACCTGGCTATTGAGGAGACTTGAACAAAGTTTTGGGATTCTCAGGGACTGTTGTATTTCAAATTCGGTTCTCAATAAGGTTCCGCCTGCACTAAAACTCCAAAGGTCCGACTTAAGCTCAATTGATTTTGTGAAGACAAGTTTGATAATTAAACTAAATCCACTTTCTTCTTTTTCTTTTCTTCGTTTTTCTTTTCTACACTTATTGCATAAGTGTTTGCTAGGGACTAGCAAAGGTAAAGTATAGGGGGATGATGAATCCACATTTCATCATCTTTATTCTATCATTTTGGCCTCAAAACCCTAGTAAATGCATGTAAATAGCATTAAATCCAGCATCTTAGCATTCAAGCATATGCATGTAAATAATGCATAAAATGCCATAATTAAAGACAAAATTATAGAATAAATAAAAGAAAAGAAAAATAATAAAATATTGTAAATATTTTATGACCCGAAACCCCGAGACCTAGGCATCTTGATGAATAGGTCGACAAGGAATAAAGTAGGGGGAGATAAGGTCTAAAATACAATAAAATTCCTTCATTATTTATTCATTTTGGGACCTATTTTTGGTTCCACTTTTTATACCTCAAATAAAGAAACTTTGAACATGGAAGTTGTAGATAATTAAATAAATAAAAATACAAAATTGATTTCACTTAAAAATAATGTACAGATAAAAAGGTATGATCTGAATAAAAACCCAGAATCCTAACTTCCCAGACCCGTATCTCACAAATAAAAACTCCAAATGCATCAAACTCACCTTTAATTGTATATGATTTAAAATAAGCTATTTAATGGCGGTGGTTTCGCATTTGGCGGAGCTACGGTTTGAAAGTTGAGTTTTGGGACCCTATTGTATACTTGTACAGATTAAAATATTCATTTTATTATTTATTCATTATTTTTATAATTTTATATTTTTATAATTTTGTAAATATTACTTATAATATATTTGTACATTAAAATCAGAATAAATACAAAAGAAATACAAAATAAAATACTTGTATATTTATAATACATAGGTATAATACATGTATACATACCTACATAGAATCTATTTCTATTTTATTTAATGTACAAAACACTTCAGAAAAATAAAATAAAAACATTTTTTGTATATAAAAATACTTTACAAATTTATAAAATAATAAATAAAAATAAACAAATTAAAATCACAAAATAAAAATAAATTAATAAAATACATAGATCTATATACCTATATAGCCTATATATAGTAACTTGTATTTTTATAGCTCACAAAAATAATTAAAAATCATAACAAAATACCTTATAACATAATAAATATTTTTTATTTAATAACCAAAAATTAAATAATTCGTTTTCTATTTTTTATCGATTTTACATGGATTTTTGCCAAGGAATTTTCTGGTTGGTCCACGTGGACCAACCAGAGAGCTCCGTTGGTTGACCTCGATCAACTCTCTGACCGAGGTCTAGACCATGTCAGACCTGTATTTTTGACCATTTTCACCTTTTTTCGAGGACAAACCTTTCACTATTTCATGATACTTTCTTCATGACTTTTGTTGCTCTACTATCAAGGATACACGCCCAGGTGTTTGCTTGGGGTGTGGAGCATCGAAGCACCCGTTATGCCTCGTTCTAGGAGCCTCATCCGTCAACCCTACATAAACAAACCTTGACTTTGATTTGAAATTCGAACCGCATTTCATCCTGATTTTTCTCCCCTTTCGTTGGAGTTTGATTCCTGGAGGTGACAGCTCCAGCATCAGCCCTTCAAGGAGGAGAGGCGTCGAGGATCTGGCGTGTTCCACCCACCTCCGGTGAACCCGCCGTCGAGGCACTTTCAACCTTAGGCCCTGGTCTTTGAGGTGTTTATTCCTCTCTTTTTCTTCGCCTATTTTATTCACCATAGTAGTAGGGTCACATTCCCAACTTCATCTTCGACTTTCATCAATCGCATCACATCATCGAGACCCCCACCGGAGCGCACCTCCAGCCACCTCATACTCGTTGTTCGCCACCGTTTCCTCCTCCTTGCGGGGTCGGGGCAGTTTGCCCCTGACTCCTTCACGCGTTTTTGCAGGACTTGGGCCGTCAGAGACAGTTGGGTCTTATTTTAGTATGCGGCGGAGGCTCCTGGAGACATCCTACTCCGGCGACCTCGCGCGGGCTCCTCAGCCATCGCCGCGGAATTTTGGAGCCGCCAGCATACTCAGGACCATTGCAGGAACCTCGGGGACCGTTTTGGAGCTTCACCGGGCGGCGGAGGAGGCTGATCGACGCTGGGGAAACTCGCCTCCCCGTGAGTTTGTCCCAGTTCATCGAGGCCCCTTCATAGCCGTCAGATCTTGAAGGTCTCCCAGACGCACCAACCATCGTTGGATCTGAGCGTTCTCCACCGTCGATCCTCTCTAGCAGATCTGATATGGGCCGTCATAACCGAACCGGTATCAAGCGTCCTCGGCGTGACACGTGTCCAAGCAATATCTCTCAGCCGTTGGATCAGCTAGCGCAGGGTATTTTACGATTCTTCCCCCGCCTGTTTTTTGTATTTCATAATTAGCACGTAAACATTCATTTGCTTTGTATTTATTTTTTAAAATTTGCATATCGCCCCTAGACCTTTTCGGATATTGCATTTAAAGACAAGCCACGTCACCTCACGTGACAAGTACATGTGAGGTGCGAGGCATTTTGCAGAGAGGCCCCTGGCCATTTTTGTATTTGTGATCAGACCAGAGACTTTTGGATCACGTGTAATATTTTTGGAATATTTGCATTAAAGCCCCCGTAGTTTTGTAATATTACATTTATACCCTTCCCACGCGCGTGTTAGTCACGCGCCTGTTTGGGTAATTTACACTGGCACCCTTGCGGCTTTGAAACTTTGTAATTGGTCCATTAAATGCAATATATAGTTATATATTTTGCAAGAAAATTGCACTCTTGCCCCTGGATGTTTGTCTATTTGCAGTTATACCCTGCCAGGCCTTATATTTTTGCATGCTTTCCCTATTTATTTAGAGCATCATTTTAACTCGAAAAATTCCCAAAAAAATTAATTTAAGCTCCTGTTTGCTTGCTGATTCACGCCATATTTTTGTATTGCATTTTCATTGCATTTTAATATTTATAAAAAATCAAAAACATGCATTTTAGTTTGCATTAGAAAATACCAAAAAGTAATTAAAACCCCTCGAAAAATTCCAAAAAAATTACCTAAGGTCTATTTTAGTATCTTTTAGTGGCAGTCCACAAATTATTAAATTTCAAAACAAAAAACCTTAAAAATTATAAAATACTTAAAAACTTCATAAAATCTAAAAAATCATAGAAAAATCCTAAAAATGAAAACTCATGTTTCGTAGTTTCCTTGTTTTATTGTCTTCTATTTAAAATTAATTTGGAAAAATTTTGTTACTGTTTGCTATTTTTCATTCCCATTTTAATTTCGACCAGCACCTTTAGTCAATGTTTTCTAGTATTTTTACATTTAAAAATACCAAAAATATTCTGAAAAATCCCCAAAAATCACAAAAACAGTAGAAAATCATTAAAAGACCAAAAACATTTCATTTTCTTATTTTTGACTATTTTCCTTTTTTTATAAATCCCTTATTCCCTCTTTTCTTATATTATATTTATATCTAGTCTATTTTTGAAAAATAAAATATAAAAAAATATATAAAATATAAAAAGAAATTATAAAATCACAAAATTAAAAACAAAAATTAAAAATTAAAAATTAAATTAAAAAAATTAAAAATTAAAAACCCACAAAAAGATTGCATATTGTAGACACACAATCACATTGTTGCACTTGCTTGATCTATCCTGCCTTGCTCCCTGTGTTCGACCTCTACATACTTACACCTATACATCTTTTATGTAGAGTTAATAATAAATTTTAACTCCACTATTGCTTGTCATTGTTTGATTTGATTGTGGGTTAATTGTTGACTTTAGTCGGGATTTCTGCGTGGTCGACGCATCGACTGAGTTCCCGCTTTGTGTGGAAATTATGACCACCAATTTCCATCTAAATCAGGGAGCGGTTCACCGAGAAGGCCATCAAGGTCATCATGCTCGCGCAAGAGGATGCTAGGAGCTTCGCCCGCCCGAGCAAGCCACCCCCTCCATCAGAACACCCCCGCCCTCCCGAGCAAGTCGCTCCCACCCCGCCCGCCTGCAAGCCCCGACCTGGACATCGCCCTCCTGCAAGCCAAATGTTCTAGGATCGAAGTTGTCTCCTCTCCTTTCATTTTTTTTATTTTTGGTTAATCTCAATCGTTAGATCGCAGATTGGTTAGATTAACCCAGTCATCCGGTTGAGTTAATGAACTAAACTAACTGAAGGTTTTGGTTGTAAAATGGAGCAATTATTCAGGGTCTTGGGTGTAATTCGTTACTATCGAGGGTTCTTGGGGGTAATTACAAGATTACTCAGGGTTATGGGTATAAATATCCCTATTTATTTAATACATCTATTTATTTAAGTGTACATAATATATCATAAAAATATAATAAAAATATATTTATACATATAATAAGTTATAAATGTATAAATTATTAAAGTAAAACAATAAAATCAAAAATACAAAACAAAAATAAAATACTCAAAACATAGGTAAAGATACATATAAATATAACCTAAAAAGTAACTTGTAATAAATAAAGCCAAATAAATAAATAAATATCATATTAAAATACTTCTGAAAATAACAAATATTTTTATTTTATAACTTAAAATTAATTATTACATTTATTAGTTATATTAAGTTTATAATTATTTTTGGGTATGCATTTTCCTTGTTGGTCCACGTGGACCAACCAGATTGCACCTCCAGTTGACTCTGGTCAACTCCTTTGACTAGCCCTTAGGCTTGTCAGAACCTCGTTTGACAAACGTTTCTCCCTTTTTCCCCAATCGACGTAGTCATCGATTCAGGTTGATTGTTCGATGACTTTTCCTCCTCGATCCACCATCTTTCACGCGCCCTCGATTCCTCGAGGAGTGTATCACTATATCGATCTGGCGACCTCAATCTTCCAGCCTTGTCCGTCATTGATACAAAACCTCCCCCGATCTTCCATTCGATTTTGACCCCCCTTCTCTCCACTTTCTTCAGCCCGATCGAGGTAGGAAGGCTTGAGCAGGGTGACAGCTTGCTCTCCTAGCTTCTTGGCGCATGGAGGAGTGAAGGAAGGATAGTTTTCAGCCATCTCCGTCGCTTGCTGGTGTGAGGTTCTGATCCCACGGCCTACATCTGCTCGAGGTGATTTTAGTTGCTTTCTAGGTAGCTTAGGCCTTAGGATTTCATTTCTGCTCTTTATTTTATGCTTTAATTAGTCTCATTAGTGTGGAACCATCATTTCGTAGTTCACCGGAGCTCAACTCCGGCGAACACCTCCCCCGTGCCTTCACCTTGTGACCGATCCACCCATTTCCACCACTCTCTTACCTTGTCATTTCTTGCATGCCCCACACACCTCCAGCTCACCAGATCCTTCGTGGATCTAGATTTGGATGCTCCACCACCCTCACCCACCAGAGCACTTCCACCCACATTCACTTTGATTCCATTTCATGCCCTAAAGTGCATCGACCCAGCTAACCTTTTATGCAGGTTCTGGGGAATATACGCTTGAGATGAGGTGATTTTGAAGAACCTGAAGGTTCCTGGAGCCTTGTCCCTTCATCGACCTCTGTGGCCCACTCTGGCGACCATCAGAGGTCATCAGCCCTTCATCAGCAAGAGGACCACTCCATGAGCATTGCACATCCCTTAAATCACCTCCAAGTGGTCGGAGTCGGCCAGAATCATCGATTGAAGCTCATCTGAGGTCGTGTTCTTCCCTGTTCATCTACGGGTTCCACCGTTGTTAGATTGGGATCCACCTCTAGAATCTCCAGCAACCGTCGAATCAATCGTGTCTTGACCATAAGATCTTCGCATGGGGTCTGATCTTAGTTGCTGAAGCTGAACCGATATCGCGCTCGCTCGAGCCGATACGTGGATTAGTGGCATGATCGCCACCTCCTGCATCCGTACTGAGTGGGGTAATTTGTATTCTTTACCCCTCATTTTTGTAATTTATTATTTAATATATAAACTTTCATTTGTCATTTAAATATTTTGTAAAAAGTTGCATGGAACCCCTATATTTTCTACAATTTTCTTTTAGGTCCACTGCCGTTGGCTTGGGCTCCATCTCCAGAATCTCCAGCCACCGTTGGATTAGTCGTGTCTTGACTGTAGGATCTTCACGTGGGATCTGATCTTAGCCGGAGAAGCCGAACCAGTATCGCGCTCGCTCGAGCCGACACGTGGATTAGTGTCTTAATCGCCACTTTCCGCCTCTGCACTGAGTGGGGTATTTTGCATTCTTTGCCCCCTCATTTTTGTATAGTAAATAAACTTTCATCTGTAGTTTAAATATTTTCTAAAAATGGCAAGGAACCCCCTGTCTTTTCTGCTATTTGCTTTTGGTCCATGTCAGGTCTCCTCATATGTCATCCCATGTGAGATGATCAATTTGTGAGCAAGCCCCTACGGTTTTTGTATTTTCAGTTTAATCCAATAACTTAAAATATTAGTTGAATTATTATAGGTAATTTGTATAATCAACCTCATGACTATTTTTAATTGCATTTGTACTCATGTTAGTTCATTAATTTTTGTGTTTATTTTCCATTTATTAAAATTATCATCCGTGCTCCAAAAAATCTAAGAGAGATAAGATTAAGGGCATGCTATCATATATTTATTTAATCCCTGTTTCAGGATATTTTTCACTTTAAAAATACATAAAAATTATATAAATTATCAAAAAAATTGCAAAATAGTAAAAAAACATTTAAAATAAAAAAACATTCAATTATATATATTTTTTGTTATTTTTAAGTATATTTATAATTGTATTTCCTCATATTGTATATATAGCCTCATATATTCTTATATTATATTAAAAAGCAAAAGAAACTAAAAATAAAAAATATAAAATATAAAAAAAATAAAAATTCATAAAATATATAAAATTAAAAACCCACACAAAAATACATAGACGAGAGGAACACAAATTTTTTGCATTTATGGCCCGATCTATCTTGTTTTCTCCATGTGTTCGGCACTTTATACATACTTACTCTTATATACACATTTGTGGAATTATAATAAATTTTAACTCCACATTTATTTTTTGCTTTTATTGCTTGATTTATCTTGTGGGTTAATTGTTGATTGACACGAGGTTTCATGAGAGGTCGCCTCAGCGACACTTTATCTTTGCTTTTTAGTGAGGATATTTTAGACCATCACAAAACTTTTGTTATTAAATGGCATCGTTGCCGGGGAACAACTGTGCATAGATTAGATTTCTTTGTTTGTGTTTTCTTATCTAAATTTTTCCTTTACTTATTTTCCATTTTATTTTATATTATTTGTGAACTTACTAACCTCCTTCTTATTTGACTTTGTTGTGAGGAACGTGGATCGAGGGAGGATCTCCTAGGAGGGCCAACACACCCACGTGAAGCCAGCTCAGCTTTCTAACCTCGCAACAGAAGAAGACTTGAGGATTTTTTATGATAGGGCCCTTTATATTTTTTGTTTTTCTATTTTATTTATATTGTAATTAAAGTGAGAGACATCGACATTTATTGTAATAACTTGGACTATATAGGACTCTTCACACTTCACAAGGTCCAGTGCGCGAGCGATTGTTCGCTTGGGGGCCTCGTTGGTTTTCTCGTATTTTCCTCACCTTTTCTTTTTAATTG
Organism: Ottelia alismoides; assembly: GCA_037367405.1. NCBI lineage: Eukaryota > Viridiplantae > Streptophyta > Magnoliopsida > Alismatales > Hydrocharitaceae > Ottelia > Ottelia alismoides. The sequence goes on from JAZKJV010002934.1 coordinate 129,011, forward strand.
TTTAACAATTTTATTTTTTTATTTGTTTTGTATGATGGAGCCCTAGCTTAAGATTTGCTTCTTTGATATATTAAGGTTCAATTCCCTAATATATTTGCATGTACCTATAGATTGCTTTTTAACTTAGTCAAATCATAATTATTGACTATTTAGACTACAGATCGCGTGCCGAGAGAGGTCGCATATAAGGCTTGCAGGACCCACTGTGGTGGGCACCGAGTGGCATCGAAGATCGGGCTTTTGGTCACATATCTAGATAGCATAGATGCTTCACACTAATAGTATATTCTACTCTGGGGCAATTTCATCGGATTGCATTTGCATATGGATAGGTTCTAGTTCTTCTTAGCATGCTTGCATGAAGAGAGTTGGAGGCAAGGTGAGCATTCCTCATCGATTTAGTTTGTATTGCTTTTTCGACTCTTTCCCTCTAATTTTGATCACATATGAGCTAAAAAGAATTGACTCCTTGTTAGGTTCGTGCATTTTTATTAAAAATACAAAAAAGTGATAACCAATAAAATTACGACTGCTAAGTTTACTTGACCCTAAAATTAAAAAGAAAAATACTTGTCTTGGGGAGAGTAACCCACTCATCGTTTGTGCATTTTATTTGATACGTACACACTAAGGATTAGTGCCCCAATCCCAAGCCTTCCTACGTGCTCGTACAATTTTGTGTCTATCACCTAACTCTAAAATTTGAAAAGATAAAATGGCCGAACCTTCACAGTCATTACTGTGTTGAGTAGCTAAATTGAGGGGTTTTTGTTGTATATAATTGTTTGTGTTTGTGCATATTAGATCTTCTCTGCACATTTGCACCTTTTTCCTTGCATATTTTGACTTGACCTTCATGATCTCACAATCCCATCCTTTTATTTCGAAGATTGCTGATCGGAGTGAATTCTATTCGGACTTTGTGGATCCCTCGTATCCTCCATCCGGTCCACCTCCACTTTTCCAGGAGGACTTTGCTCCTGACTTTTCTTTTTGTACATATATGCCTCAGCCACAGTTTCAGGCCTTGAACTTTTACCCATCACCACCATCACATTGCCCATCATCTCACCCACCCGAGACTGACATGTTGGAGTCACCTCTCATGGAGTTCACCCTTGAGCACTTGACCCAGATGGAGTAGATGAAGAAGAGGATTGATGACCTCACTAGTGTAAATAAGAGCCATAATGATGCTTCACCATTTGATGATATGGGTTCATTCGAGGATTTCTATGAAAGCTTGCAATCGCCCAAAATACAAAAAATAAGGAAATTTTAAAAACACAAAAAGATTGTGGGAGAGACCTGGTCGAGAACACCTGCCAGATCCTATACTCACACGCATACACATCAGTTCCCACCTTTGACCCCAAGGATGACACTGTACAGACTGCTCTTAGTCATCCTTTTGTAGATGTTGATTCCGATCGCCTCCCTTGTATAGAGGATATCCAAATTTTACAAAAAATGTTGACTGGACCTGGAGTGATGGCAGCCATTCATGAGATCATTGAGGTCCCACTTAACCAAACAATGATCCAATTATCTGCTCCTAAACCCAAGAAGAGAAAGCGAAGGAGCAGATATGAGCGTCACATTTTGACCATGGACATTGCCTACACCATTACTCACAATCCACACACTAGGAAAGGGAACATTGGCACTCCGGTGTGAGTTGCACCATCTCTGACCATTCTTGTGATCACACTCTCCTTGACGGTGGTGCTTCAATTAATATAATACCCTTCTTGCTAGTACAACCTCATTACTTAGGGACTCTCAAGAAAACCAAGATGATTTGTCAATTTGTTGATGGATCTATCAAGAGGCCGAGGGAACGCTGTCATTCAGCTTCAGGGCATGGGCTTCACTCTTGACTTTGTCATACTACTCATGGAGACCTCCACCCATGTGGAGCATCCTCCAATCATCCTGGGGCGGCCTGTCCTCACCTCTGCGAGAGCCGTTATTGATTATAGATCTGGAGAGATTCACTTTCATTCTGATGACAAGAATGATGTGTTGATCACTGCATTTACTATTGACCAGAGACCCGCATCCCACGAGAGTGTGCCCGTGTTAGCCGACCCCGAGGACTATGACCTTGATGATGATATCAGAGAGGTTTGCTTTTTGATGGATGATATTGAGACCCAAGGATTCCTCTTTGGTGAGGAAGGCTTGGAAAGCATAGACCTTGGAGTCCCACATCTAGTGAGTGGCGATGCATTGATGGATTTTGCAGTATTTACACTATAGACACCTTAGAGAGAAAGGCAGACATAGTACAGACTGAGGAGGCCGAATTTGACCTTATTGCTTTCATCAAGTAATTTGGGCCTTTTGATGATGACTTAGCGGAGACTGCCCATGCCCAACATGATCACATTACTTCCAATGACCAGTTCGTGCATTTCTGAATCGAGATTGTTGAGGATCTTCACAAGGTCAATCCTGATCGGTTCGGGTCTACTGATGACCCTGATATCGGCCTGCACCTTGTCAGACCCATTCCTCAATGATCATGCAAGAAGATTCGCTTTCGATCTCCTTGATCTATGTGCATCCACCTTTTTGTATATCTGCTTTCATTTTATTACTTCCATCTACCGTTTTTGCTTGTTCACTTCATTCTGTGTATTTTGCCTTGTTTGGACGTACTCAGTCCTAAGTATAGGGGAGGTGGATGAGTTGAGAGATCTTTTCTTCTTTTCTTTTTTTTGTTTTCATTTTTTCTTCTAAAAGGTGTCATCCCTTCCTCACTGTTATACTCAGGGCATACTTATTCCTAAGTATAGGGGGTATATACCTTCGAGCGTTCATTCTTCGTTCGGTTTCATCACTCTTGTCGTTGCCTATACTTAGGGCTCTTTTACCCTAAGTATAGGGGGAGTGATGTGTATATTCTTACCTCGTCTATTTTCATTTGATCTGGTTTTTTAGTGATCCCCTCCACTGTCCCACTTACTTGTCTATACTTAGGGATATCTTACCCTAAGTATAGGGGGACACAGTCTGAGTATGATCTATTCATTCCCACCCTCGACCCTCCCCGAATGTAGAGACAGACTGTTATAATTAGAATTATCTCATCCTAAGTATAGGGGTGACAAGAGACTTCTTGTTTATTTATTCATTCAATCTTTATTCTTCGTTGTAGTATAGATTCTTCAATACTCACTACGAGTTATGTCTTCTCTTTTTCTCTTTGATCTATGAGCACATAGCTCAAGCTAAGTATAAGGGAGTCGTATATACTTCGTATACACTATAGCCATAACCCATACTTTTGTATTTTCAATAAAATGGCTAATTAATAAAAAATAATATATACATATACCCAATTATATGTATATACTGATAAATAAATTAGGTTAAAAATATTTTTTGCAAAATATTTGAAAATAGTTTGAAAAACCTTTTGAAAAATCTTTTGAAAACTATTTGGAAAATGTTTTGTTAAATATTTTCAACCTTTGTAAAAATATTTTGTTTGTAAAAATTTCTTTTCTTTGTGTGAAAAAAAATATTTTGAAATCTATTTGCAAATGATTTGGATAATGGTTGCAAAATTAGTTTGAAAAATCTATCTATATTGTTTGAAAAAATCTTTGCAAAATGGTTTTCAAATTTTGTAAATTGTTTGTAAAAAATTATTTGTCAAATTAGTTTGAAAAATAAAGTTTTAAAAATGTTTGTTATTGAGGGTGAGTCTCAGAAGGTGTGTAGGCTCCACAAGGCAATTTACAACTTGAAGTAAAGTCCGAGAGTTTTGATACCAGAAGACTTCGGAGTTGATAGAGCGTCAGGGGTTTGCCCCGTCTACTGCGGATCACTCGTGTTTTGTTTAGAGGACACAGAGAGGTATTGTTGTTGTTCTCGTCTATATTGATGATATTATTGTCACGGGTGATGATGAGCAGGGCATTCCGACGACCAAGGAGTTCCTAGGTCAGCAGTTTGTGACCAAGACCTTGGCAATCTTCGATACTTCCTTTTATTAGAGTTCGCTAAGAACCAGTGCGATCTTGTGATGACCCAGAGGAAGTTTGTTACTGATTTTCTACTAGAGACGGGTAAGACAGGGTGAAAGTATTCTACTACTCCTATGGATCCAAGTATGAGATTATATGATGACGACACTGAGGAGATAAATGAGAGGAGATACTGGGAGCTTGTTGGGAAGCTCCTATATGCTACCATCACTGGGATAGATATATCATTTGTTGTGAGCAAGGTGAGCCAGTTCATGGAGCAGCCTAGGAAGGCTCATATGGATGATGTCTATATGGTTTTGAGATATTTGAAGTCTTCACCAGGTACCGGTCTTATATTCAACAGAGGCACTTCTCTTGATGTGACAACGTGTGCAGACGTAGATTATGTAGGATGCCCTAGGGATGAGAAGTCTACTTATGGTTTTGCTATTTTTGTTGGAAGCTCACTCATATCATGAAAAAGCAAGAAGCAAACAGTGGTTGCTAGATCTAGTGCAGAGTCCGAGTACATGGCTATGGCTCAGGGAAGCACAAAGATGATGTGGGTGAGGTCGGTTTTGACTGATCTTGCAGTTGATGTACCCCTTCCTATCCAGCTTCTATGTGACAATCATGCATTCCATGAACGTACAAAGCATATAGAGGTGGATTGCCACTATACCAGAGACATGATCCATAAGGGTATCATATCCACTTCTCATGTCTCTACTGGAGATTAGACTGCCGATATATTCACCAAAGCTCTTACTAGAGGCCCTTTCCAAAGATGTTGTTCTAAGCTGAGCATGATAGACATATATGCTCCAACTTGAGGGGGAGCGTTGAGATAGTTATACATCTTTGGTGTTATTTCTTATTTAATTTTCTTTATTTACCTCTCGTGCTATTTACCCAGGGCTTTTCTCCTAAATAAGAGAGACGTGGGGTCTCATGAATAAACAAGTAATTCATATTTCCCAACATGTCTGTCAGAGTGTACATGTTTGTATAGTCAATAAGCAAGCTTGAGCTTCAAAGTCATATGTTTGTGAGCCTACAATGGGATGACTTGGCTACACTGGTCAAGCATCCTAGGATAGTTAGTACATTGGCTACCGTCCATTCTTCTATCCACCTCCACTTTTTGAGCTAGTTGTCACTTGACTTAGAAGAGAATACCCCGCTTCTCGAGGAAAGAGTTATTGGATTGGGGAATTGGAGTTACCATGTTGGACAAGACTGACTTTTACCGCTTCAGCCGAGGAGAGCAACATATCACACACTGTCCAAGATAGATTCATAGTCATAAGGGTTTGTGTATGAGTTGAAGTATTCTAACCTGGATATTGAGGAGACTTGACCAGAGTTTTGAGATTCTTGAAGGTAGTTGTGTTTCAAATATGTTTCCCAATAAGGTTTCATCCGCATCTAAAATCCACAGGTCTGAATTAAGCTCCAAACTTTGATTTTATGAAGACAAGTTTGAGAATTAATTCATTCCACTTTCTTTCTTTTTCTTTCTTTATTTTCATTTTCAGCACTTATTGCATAAGTGTTTGCTAGGGACTAGCAAAGGCAAGTATAGGGGGTTGATAAATTTCAGTTTCATCACCTTTATTATATCATTTTGGCCTTAAAAACCATAGCTAATGCATGTAAATAGCATTATTTTATACAAATTAACATTCATTATTTGTTCTGTTTATTGTATATAAAATACAGTGTTTAATGCCAAAATTATATAATAAAGAAAAGAAAAGAAAAGGAATAAAATGCTAAAGGTATTTTATAATATTAAACCCTCGAGACTGAGGCATCTTGATGATTGTGTCGAGAAGGAGTAAAGTAGGGGGGAGATAAGGGCCAATAAATCAAAAAAAATCTCATTCTTTTATTCATCGCTATTGCATCTTTAGGACCTATTTTATTTTCTATTTTTCATAACTCAAATAAAGGAACTTTGTACACGAAAGTTGTAGATAATAATATATAGAATAAAAATACAAAATTGAGTTTACGCAAAAATAATATATATTGTACTTTTATACCCTAAATAAAAAGCCAAAACCCAAACTTCCCAGACCCATATCTCCTCAGTAGAAACTCAAAATGTATCAAAATTGCATTTGATTTATAGAACTTTTAATAAGAAATTTAATGAAGGTGGTGTCATTTAATTTGGAGTTAAGGTGTGAAAGTTAGGTTTTGGACCCCTATTGTATAATAATATACATGAATAAAATATTCATTTTATTTTTAAAATTTTATATTTTTATAATTTGGTAAGTATTATTTATAATATGTGTACATTTTTAGAATAGAATAAAACCATAAATAAAACATTAAAATAAAATAGTATATAAAAATACATAAATGAAATACCAATACTTATACATATATTTAATTCCTCTATTTATTTAAGTATACATAATATATCAGAAAAATATAATAAAAATATATTTATATGTATAAAAATAAGTTATAAATATATAAAACAATAAAATAAAAAAATGTAAAATGTAAATAAAAGACTAAAACATAGGTAAATATACCTATAAATATACCCTTAAAAAGTACCTTGTAATAAATAAAGCCATAAAAATAAATAAAAATCGCATTAAAATACTTTAGGAAATAATAAATAGTTTTATTTTATAACTTAAAATTAACTAATTCATTTAATATTTATTATTGATTTTACAATTATTTTCGAGCATGTTTTTTCCTAGTTGGTCCATGTGGACCAACCAGATTACACCTCCACTTGACTCCAGTCAACTTCTTTGTCTAGCCCTTCGGCTTGTCAGAACCTCATTTGACCTGCACTTCTCCCTTTTCCCTAATCTATGTAGCCGTTGGTTCGGGTTGATTCTTCGACAACTTTTCCTCCTCGATCCACCATCTTTCATACGCCTTCAATTCTTCGAGGAGTGGACCACTGTGTTGATCCAGCAACTTCGATCTTTCAGCCTTGTCCGTCATCGGTAGAAAACCTCCCCTATCTTCCATTCGAATTTTGAATCCCCTTTTCTCCACTTTCTTCTTCCCGATCAAGGTAGTAAGGCTTGAGCAAGGTGACAACTTGCTCACCTAGCTTCTTGATGCATGGAGGAGTGAAGGAAGGACGGTTTCCAACCATCTCCGCCGCTTGTCGACATGAGGTTTTGATCTCACGGTCCACAACCGCTCGAGGTGATTTTAGTTGCTTTCTAGGTAGCTTAGCCTTAGGATTTCATTTCTGCTCTTTATGTTATGTTTCAATTAGTTGCATTAGTGTAGAACCATCACTTTGTCATTCGTCGAAGCTCAACTCCGGTGAACACCTCCACCATGCCTTCTCCTTGTGACCGATCCACCCTTCGTCACAACTCTCTTACAATGTCGTGTCTTGCACTCCCCACGCACCTCCAGCTCACAGATCCTTCGTGGATATGGATTTGGATACTCCACCACCCTCACCTGTCGGAGCACCTCCTCCCACATTCACTCGACTACATTTCACACCCTAATGGGTTGAGGCACTTTTCCCTTGAACCATATAACTTTATATGTAGGTCCTAGGGAATATACACCTGAGACAGGGCGATTTTGAAGCACCTGAAGGTTCCTCGAGCCTCGTCCCTTCATCAACCTTCGTGGCCCGCTCCAGCGACCATCAGAGGTCATCGAGCCCTCCGTCATCTAGAGGACCACTCCAGGAGCATTGTGTGTCCCTTGAATCACCTCCAGGTGGTCGGAGTAAGTTAGAATCATCGATTGAAGCACATCTGATGCCGTGTTCGTCCCTGTTCATCCAAGGGGTCCACCGTCGTTGGATTGTGCTCCATCTCCAGAATCTCCCGCCACCGCCGGATCAGCTGTCTTGAGTGTAGGATCTTCGTGTGGGATCTGATCTTAGCCGCTGAAGCCGAACCGGTATAACGCTCGCTCGAGATGACACGTGGATTAATGGCTTGATCACCACCGCCCGCCTCTGCGCTGAGTAGGGTATTTTGCATTCTTTGCCCTGTCATTTTTGTAATTTATTATATAGTATATAAATTTTCATCTCCGTTTAAATATTTCTAAAAATTGCAAGGAACCCCCTATCTTTTGTATTCTTTGCTTTTGTGCACACCGCCATTGGATTGGGCCCCATCTCCAAAATCTTCAGTCGTTGTCGAATCAACCATGTCTTGACCGTAGGATCTTCGCATATGGGATCTGATCTTAGCCGCTAAAGCTGAACTAGTATCACGCTCGCTCGAGCCGACACGTGGATTAGTGGCTTGATCGCCACCGCCCGCCTCTGCGTTGAGTGGTGTATTTTGCATTCTTTGCCCCCTCATTTTTGTATATTATTATTTATTACATAAACTTTCATCAATCGTTTAAATATTTTGTAAATTTTGCAAGGAACCTCCATATTTTTTTCTACTATTTGCATTTGGATCCACCGCGGTTGGATTGGGCTCCATCTCCAAAATCTCCAACCACCATTGGATCAACTGTGTCTTGACTATAGGATCTTCGATGTGGGATCTGATCTTAGCCGCTAAAGCCGAACTAGTATCGCGCTTGCTCGAGCTGACATATGGATTAATAGCTTGATCGCTACCGTCCACCTCCATGTTGAGTGGGCTATTTTGCATTCTTTACCCCCTTATTTTTGTAATTTATTATTAAGTATATAAAATTTCATCTATCATTTAAAAATTTTATAAAAATTGCAAGGAACCCCCTATCTTTATTGTCATTTTCTTTTGGGTCCAAGTCAAGTCACCTCAAATGTTGTCCAACGTGAGGTGGCCATTTTACAAGCAATCCCCTACAGTTTTTGTACAATCGGCTTAATCCAAGAACTTTAAATATTATTTGATTAAATTTGTGTAATTTGCATAATCAACCTCGTGCTTATTTTTAATTGCATTTATACCGAAACTAGTTCGTCAATTTTTTTGTTTGTTTCCATTTATTAAAATCATCATCCATGATCCAAAAAAACTCAAAAAAATAAGATAAAGTGCATGCTAGCATCTAGATTCATGCCATATTTTTGGGTTTTGATTTTAGGCACTTTTAATATTTATTAAAATTTAAAAGAGCACATTTTTGTTCTTATTTGATTTATAAATAACCAAAAAAGTATAAAAATGTTTTGAAAATTTTCTAAAAAATATATTTTGTTTGCTTTAAAATTTTCTAACTATAGATCAAAAATCCCTAAAAATAGAAAAAGAAAAGTCATAAAAATGAAAAAACTCCAAAATCCTTTATAAAAATATAAAAAAAATCCAAAAATACATGTTTCTGTTCTGTAATTTTTTTATCATATATTAGTAACTAAAATAGTTTTGGAAAATTTTGACTTTATTTCCTATTTTTAAATTCCAAAATAATTCAGTCTATTTATTTAATCCCTGTTTTGGAATATTTTTTACTTTAAAAATATATAAAAATTTTCAAAATTATCAAAAAAATCTTAAAAATGGTAAAACAGTAGTTAAAATCCAAAAAAATAATTTTTTGTATTTTAGTTATTTTTAAGTATATTTATAATTGTATTTCTTTATATTGTACATATAGCCTTATATATTATTATATTACATAATTTAAAAAGGAAAATAAATTAAAAATCGGATAATATAAAAAGAAAATTAAAAACTAAAAACTAAAAATTAAAAAAAATATAAAAATAAAAAACTCATAAAAATATAAAAATTAAAACACACACAAATATACATAGGCAAGAGGAACACAAATTTTGTGCACTTATTGCCCAATCTGTCTTGTTTGCTCCCTATGTTCGGCACTCCGCACAAACTTACACCTATACACACATTTGTAAAGTTATAAAAAATTTTAACTCCACATTTATTTTTGCTTTTATTGCTTGATTTATCTTGTGGATTAAGTGTTGATTGACACGACGTTTCATGAGCGGTCGCCTCAACGACTCTTTATCTTCGCTTTTAGTGAGGATATTTTAGACCCTCACCAAACTTCTATTATTAATATGTTCGATCTTGGTATACTTAACAATTTTAAATACTCTGCATATTCAAAAATGTGGTGTTCTAAATGATCCAGTTTCTCCTCCTATGCCACAATAATTTGGCAATTAGAGAGACCAAAATGTGGTTTATCATATGGCATCGTTGTCGGGGACATGGCTCATCCTCGTTGATTTCTTGGATTTTAATGATTTATATTATGTTGATTATTTTCAAAACTTAGGTCTCCATGTTGTGTTTGTTTGTGGATAGTATTGGTTGTCAATTAAATTTCTAGATATATATCAAATGAATTTCTTTTGTGGTAGGGCCCATGGATATCGGGGACACTCGAAAAACATGGAGGTGTGGAGTGGGAGCTTTCATTGCAAGGAGCCTCAGAAGGAATTTTTGAAGACATCAGTGAATTTAATTGGCAATTGTTCATTGCATTTTTGTATATTATTTTAATAATTGCATTTCTAGCAGCTCATTTGAGGGCTTGCTTGTGTAGCATCGATGCGGACATTGCATGTGGCGTGTGGAGAATGTTTCACCCCAGTCCAGGTGGGGCTCCATTTGAGTGTTTGAACCTAGGGTTAGGCATGCAGCTCTCAGAGCTTATTTCATTTTTATATCAATTGTGTTCGATCGTATGTTAATACACACTAATAAAAATCTATGAGGTTCACTTCATCTCATATATGAGATTCACTTCATCCCATATGATTCAATGAGATGAACTTAAACATCGATCTTTTTAGCCAAAATAATTCAATTATTCCCGCTAATACTGACATGTTTATGTGCGGTTTCATTCGAATTGCATGTACATATAGAGATAATTTCAAATTCAGCCTTGCACATGCATGGAAAATGTCGTAGACACTGTAAGTTTTTCTCTCAAGCATGAATCATGGTTTTCTAGTATGCATCGACTTTTCTCAATCTATCTCGTGATTTATTGCTTAGGAAATAAATGGAATTGGGAATAGTAGTTAGATGATGAATGCTTGATCTGTGCTCATATTAATTCAGTGCTGAACTAAAGCATAAAATTGGGATTGTTAATGAAAGTTAACCTTAATAAAATGGAGAAAAATTCACCTTGTATTATGGGAGAGCAATACCCACATTGTACGCAGGATGTGTTACATGTTGAGAGGGGAGGACATATCCCTAGTATGGTAACCAAAACCTATCACTAAGTCTTGCGTAATGGACTCAAAATTTGTATTATCACCAATAAAACTGACAAGATAAATGACCAGCATTTCTTGATCTTCATGTATGAGTTGGTGAACCAAGGGTGTATTGCTTTAATCCATGATTGTGTATTTTACTCAACCCTCCCGTAACCCTGACTACTACATCTTCTATCTCAGTAGTTTCATTAGTCTCTGCAGATTCAGCCATCCCTATAAATTCATTTTCACTGTAACCCTAACTATTAGATGACCCCAACCTTAGTTCCACATCAATATACTTAGGCTATTCTTCAGCCTAAGTATAGGGGGAACCATGTACCTCTTTGATTGTTTGCCTCGGGACCCTCCATCTCCATTGCATATCTCTATCCTTGGGCTCTTCTCAACCTAAGTATAGGGGGGTCCGAGCCCCTGTCACCTTCTCTTCTCCACTTATTTGATCTCTTCATTCAGTCCTCTTCTTATACTTAGGTTATTCTTACCCTAAATATAAGGGGGATGTCCCGAGTCAGTTCATGTATATCCCTTTGTATTTGCATATTTATTTGATCAATCATTTTGCAACAATTTTTAATTCCAAAATTATCATATTGTAGAATAATTTATTCTAGCTACCTTGTGGTTAGTTAATGGTATTTTCGTGAATAGTGGTTGATTTAGTTTAATTAAATTGGTGAAAATTTTCATATTTTACCCACTCTGTGCTCTTAAATTTATATTAAATTATTCTATGCTCCAAAAATTGCTAAAAAGTCATAGTAGTAGAATTAAGTTTGTTTGAAATTGTGCCCAATAATCACCGCATTTGCATGCATACCAAGGTCAAAATAAATTATTTTGTGATTGAAGTAACTTATTTTTTAATTGACAAACCTCTTAGTATTTTAAGGAATTAAAAGTTGTTCTGGATACCTCTCATTTATACCCATCTCGGATAATTTCATCTCTGAAAACTATTTCTTTTGATATTTATTAAAATTAAATTATTCAAAATCATATAATCTGCAAATTTCATACATAATAAATTCATTTTGCATCAGAAAATTCCAAAAAATCACAGTAGCTTAATCTTGCATATTTTCACATTCTGGCCATGTTTTAGATTATTTGGATGACATTTGATTGAAATTTGCATTTTAGTCCCTAAACTTTATGAAAATTGTATTTTCATCATTAATGACATAAAAATACCAAAAATCCGCTATGAAAACCGTACTCTAAGTTTGATAAATTGAGGCTTAAGTTGTTCTTTTGCCTCTATGAGTCGACCCTGTGGCTTGCCCATTGATGAATCTGCATTTCATCATCTTTATTCATTTATTTTAGCTTGAAATCCCTTATAAAACACGTGTATATAGAACTAACTCCATATTCTTACTAACTTGCATCTGTGTAAAAATATTGTACATTTATTACTATTTTAATCTAAAATAAATAAAGAAAGAAAGAAAGGAAAAATAAAGAAAATAAAAAAAAAGAAGACTGTATATATGTAATAGATAAAGGCTAACCCGAACCCAGACAGAAGGTCAAGACTTGACCTGATCGATCAGGAATAAAGTAGGGAGAGATAGGGTCTTTAATCAGAAAATCCAAAAAAATGTGTTGTAAATATTTGTATACTTAAGCTATTTTATTTGTATATACATTGAACTCAAATTAAATAATTTTCAAAATAAAAGTTGTAAATAAAAAATATTTCCTAAATAATAAAAATGTTTGCAAAATAAAATCATGCAAAAAATATAAGTAACCAAATCCGGAAAAAGCCATAAAGTACTAATTGAAAGACCGATTTCGATTTCATATGAACTCAAATTGAACCAAACTCACTTCCATTGTATTCTAAACTAAATTATCTTTAAAATGGTTGTAGTCCTCATGATTTTTGGAGTTACAGTTTGAAAGATGGTTTTCTGGGGTGGTTTGTGCAATTTTTCCATTTATTTGTACATATTGTATTTGTAAATAATTGTAATTTTTTTATAATTATTTAAAACAAAATAATAATAAAAAATAAAAAATATTTTAAAACAAAAAACTAATTTCCTTATTTAACGATGTATATGATGTACCATATGTATATACTATATAATCAATTCCGTTAAATAACACTCACAATATTTATTATTTAATTTAATAAAGTGACAAAATTTAAAAAAAATAAAATTTATTTAAATAATTTTAACACTAATTTCCTTTTTTATCTCTATCTCATTTCACATTTTTTCATTATCTTTATCTCATTTCAACTTTTTAATTTCAAATTCTTTTCTTTTCTATTTATATGTTTCCTCATCCCTCATTTCAATTTAATTAATCTTTGGTTAGAGGAGCCTATTCTCCAAGAGTCATATTATCGCAGAAGGGGGCCTAGCCTCCGAGCCGTTCGATGACAGCGAGTCGACCTTCGTTGAGGCGATTACGGTATTTTCCGCTCCTAAGGTGAGATCTATTTTTTCTCGTTTCTAATCTAGGTTAATCGTAGTTTATTTTGTATTTTATTTCATTGTCAATTTTTTTATTTCTAGATCTCATTTAATCATTTTTTAGTCGCACATCATGACTTGAATCCGATCCAAACTGTTATCGATCACCATATCATTTTCGATTTCCCATCGTTTCTTATCAACCTCACATGATCATCCAATTCCGGCCTCGTACGGTGGCTGGATCCGGATCAATTCCTTATTTTTCGTTGAATCTCCGTTTACGTATTCTGTTTTGATTTTGGGACTAGTTGTCGTGTTCGCGTCCTAATTTGGTTATATATAAAAATAAAAATAATAAAAAAATCATAGTTTTTTCTTTCTAACGTTTATTTTGTAGGATTAAATAAAAATTTTAAAAATTAAAAATATAAAAATAAAAAGGTTTCTATAGTTTCGGGTTTTTGACAAAAAATAAAAAAAATTAGTTCTGTTTTTACATTTAAAAATAAAAATAAAAAAATTGGGCATGGCTGCCAACCCGTGCCGCTCCTGACTGTCTTCGCTCATCTCCTGGAGCTTGGAGCTCCCGTTCATCGCCACCACACGCCCCAACCATCAGTCGATCGCCACCGATGCGGTAACGCCTGAGCCCAGCGCTGCCCCACAACATGCCGACTCCACTGGGGGCATCCAAGATCGGAAGGCGTATGTCGATCTCTATCATCGCCACCGTCCACGCACCCTCACGCGAGCCGCCGCCATCTACTTCACCGCCTGCCGCGACGAGCACGACACCACCCACTCGACCTCGCCAGCAACCGCCGCGAGCCCCCTTCATCGCCAGATCCTCTGTCCACTGCTCGAAGTTGCTGACCAGCTGTAGCCGCCCCGTGCTTCTCGTGCTTGGAGAAGAAGGGAGGGTGATACCCCCTTTTGATTCGAACGAAAAAGCCCCACAAAACCCTAGGGAATATAAAAAATTAGAGAAATTACATAGAATCCCCTGGAGTTTCTAATAATTACAAGAAGAACCCTACCAGAGAGAGTCATGTGCGCATCACGCATTTACTAGGTAAATTGCAACTTCGCCCCGCATATTTATGTTTATTATCTTTTTATGCAAAAATTTTAAGTATTTACCTTTCAATCCCTATATGTCCAGACTATTTATTAGCTTGTCTTTTCATTGAAATAAATGTGGTTTTTACTCTGAAAATTCTACCAAAATTTATGTATACTCATGTTATGTGCATGTTCATTGTGTATTTTTTCCATTGCATCTTATTACCATTAGATATTATTAAAAAAATCAAAAACTTCACAATTTTCCATGTTTACACTCTGAAAAAACGTAAAATTTTGAATATTGCTTTAAAATTCTTAAAAAATTAGAGTAGCTTGTTTTCGATATGTTTTAATTTCTGTGCAAATATCACGCATTAATTATTTATAAAATCCAAAAAAATGCAAAATACTAAAAATAATTAAACATATAAAATTCTAGAAAAATCAAAAAAATGTGATTTCAGTTCTTTTTTTGTAGATATTTTCCTCTAGTTTTTAAGACAAATCATTTCATATTTTTACGTTTATATGCTATTTTTAAATTGAAAAATAATCATGTTTTCTCACTGTTTGCATTTTCTATTATTTTTATTCATTTTAAAAATCCTAAAAAATTAAAAATCTCTAAAAATTACAAAAATGGTAAAAAAATCATAAAAACACAAAAAGATTTTCGGTAGACGTTTTTAGTTTTTTGTTATATTTGAAAAATGAAAAAAATATTTTGCATTTCTTTTGTGCATGAATTTGTTTTGAAAATCATATTTTTTAAAATAAAAATTACAAAACTAAAAATCCTTAAAAATTTGTAAATAAAAAAATAGAAAAATAGAAATTCCACAAAAACCAAGCATAGTTTGTAATTGAGATTCCCTTTTCTTTTAATTAATTTTTTTCGATTATTTGTATAACCCTCGGGATTTGTAACCTCCCTGAGTTCGATCCTGTTAGCTATACAGGTAAATAAGTAGCAAAATCTCCTGCCATATTCTCTTGTAATTATTGGCACGAGAAGAAAAAAATAAATGTTTTATTTAAGCCAGGAATTTTGGGGACCGCAATGATAATATTAAATTAATAATCACTCTTCGAAGATCTCGCTCAATAAAACGACACCATTTTTGGAGATCGATTCCGGGTCAAACATGTTATTCTTGGTTGTACATATTTGCTTTTATTTTTCCACATTCATTTCATTGTTCATATTCACTGTATTATTTCATTTTTCTTGCTCATATTTGATAATTGTATTTCTTACACATTCTCTCTTTTCTTTTTATTACGAGGGCTGAGCCGCAGGATAGCGTGAGAGGAGGAGAAGAAGAATTGAAGGAGATCAAGCAAAAAATATTTTAGACTTTCTTTCATTTATTTCTAGCATTTTAGCTCTTGTAAATGGACATTCCTTTGTTGTGGGGTCGGTTTCATCAAGTGTCGGTGCACTTGGGGGACCTCACCGGTTTTGTTTTCATCGCCTTATTTTTCTTTCTTTCAGGCGGATTTTGTGAGCTACCTATTGGTTGCTTTAATTAATTTGCTTGAGCCAGGTAATTAATTAGGCCCAAACACCCTAACAAGAATTTCTGTACCTATAGAATATAGTATAATTGGACTTAGTCAAATTTAATTGGTTTTCGCCCATTAATAGAAGCTATTGTTAGGACGGTTCGCTTGCATTTGCATATAGGGTAGTTTATTTTTATGTATTTAAACTCTGTGCGGATCACCCTGCATGTAGAGTGCTGGCGACAAGGTTCGCATTTCTAACCCTTGCTTGCATTATAGTGTTTAATCGTGCATTGACATTTCCGATCTCCTTCCTTGTTTTCACTCACATAAGTTAAAAAGGAAATTGGACACTCGGTAGGCAATTCATTGAAAATATTTAAATCAATTGACAACTGCCTAAAATTCAGGACTACTAAAGAAAACCCGACCCTAAAATAAACGTAAGGAAAAATCATGGTTTTAGGGAGAGCCACCCCCTCTGTGTTGATTTATCTGCAGAGAGAGAGAGAGTGACCCGCACACAAAGAGAGCCACGCCCGAACTTTCTTCAGACTATTGTCTTATGATTAGTTGTTGTCCAGTAGGACTTCACTGGGTGGCCGGTAATCGGTCCAGGATTTCCTTAGCAAAGTGGGAAGATCAGGTAACTGGTAAACGGTCCGCACCCAACTGGCTGGGAAAAACTAGTTGTAAAAGTGGTACAGTCTACATTGGGTTCCTAACAGCTCGCTTAAACTGCTCTGATAGATTGTATTTTCACCAAACTCTAAAAATTGACAAGATAAATGACCGAACCTTCACAGTCTTCACATTGCGTTGAGTTGGTGAACTAGGGGTTTGTAGTGTGTGTGTGTGTGTGTGTTTCGCATTGTGATTGATTGTGTGCATACTCGATACTTCCGTGCATTTGCGCCTTTTTTCTTTGCATAGCTTGAGTTGACTATCGTGATCTCCCTATCCCCGTCTTTTGTTTCGGAGATGGCCGACTGGAGTTATTTTAATCAGATCTTCGTGAATCCCTCACACCCTCCAGCCGATCCACCTTCCTTTTCCAGGAGGACTTTCCTCCTGATTTTTGTGCATATCCGCCTAGCACATTATTTCAGGAGTCAGACTTTGATTCCACCCATCCTCATTCCACTCACACGATCTTGGGATTTTGGAGTCACCTTTCATGATTTCCGCACTTGAGAACCTGAACCAGATGATGGAGCATATGAATTCGAGGATTAGCAATCTCTTTAACATGAATAAGAACCAGAACGCTTCTCCACTATTTGAGGATATGGATTCACTTGAGGATAGTCTAGACAGCTTTCAATCGCCCAAAATACAAAAAAATGAGAAATTTTAAAATTCCAAAAAGATTTCAGGAGACATATTGTTGATTCACTTTGTGAGGAGATGGTATCCATGCCAAATTATTTTCCCACACAGTCATTCATTGCATGTCCCACCCTTGACCCCGAGAATGCCACTGTATAGACAGCTCTTGGCAATCCTCGCGTATATGTTGATTCTGATCTCCTTCCATGTATGGAAGAGGACTAAAAATTCAAAAAATATTGACTGAGCATGAAGTGGTGGCCACCATTCATGAGATCATTAAAGCCCTACTTCACCAGGCCATGACCCATGTATCTGCTCCTCAACACAAGAAGAGAAAGCGGAGGAGCAGATCTGAGTATCACATCTTGACCATGGCCACTGCCCACGCCATCTCTCACCATCCACATTCTAAGAAAGGGAATACTGTCACTCCTCTTGTGAGTTGCTCCATCTCCGACTATTCTTGTGATAACACTCTCCTTGACAGTGGTACGTCAGTCAATATAATACCCTTCTCTATGGTACGTCTCTTCATCTCGGGCCTCTCAAGAAAACTAGGATGATAGTTCAATTTGCTGATGGATCTATCAAAATGCTGAAGAAATTCTAGAAAATGCTATCATTCTTATTCATGGCATGAACTTCACTTCTGATTTTGTCGTATTTCCCATGGAGACCTCCACCCCTGTGGAGCACCGTCCAATCATCCTGGGACGGCCTTTCCTCGCCACTATGAGAGCCGTTAATTATTATGGATCATGAGAGATTCGCTTCCGTTCTGATGTAGGAAGTGATGTGTTGATCACTACACCCATTACTGACTAGAGACCTGCATCCCATGAGAGTGTGCCTGTGTTAGCCAACCTCAAGGACCTTGATCTTGATGATAATATCAGAGATTCTTGTTGTATGTTGGATGATACTGAGACCCACGAATTCCTCTTCAGGGAGGAAGAATTGGAAATCATATACCTTGGAGTTTCCCCTTCTGATACGTGGCGATGTATTGATGACATCCGCGTGATTTACACATTAGATACCCTAGAGCGGAAGGCAGAATCTGAGACTAGATAGGACGGACATGATTTGACTACTTTCACTGATGAGTCAATTCCTATTCACCTTGATTTATATGAGATCGATAAGGCTAAATTTGATTTGATTGCATTTATAATGGAATTTTGGGCCTTTTGATGAAGATGATGATCCAGTAGAGGCTCTCCAGGCTGGAATTGATCTTACTTTTTCTGATAATGATTTCGAGCCTTTTTGCTTTGATATTTGCGAGACTTCCCATGCAAGACATGACCACACTACTTCCACTGACTGATTCGTGCCTACACACTCTGAGACTGCTGAGGATACATTCTTGGTCGATCCTGATCAGTTTATGTCTAATGTTGACCCCAATATCGACCTCCACCTTGTTAGATCCATTCCTCAGCGATCTCGCAAGAAGGTCCGCTTTCAACCTTCTTGACCTTTGTACATTCACTCCTCTTGTATATCCTTTCGTTTCATTCTTTCTTCTCTCGTTTTATCGTCAACCCCTTTTCCGTGTGTATATATGTTATACTTGGGATGTGCTTTATCCAAAGTATAGGGGGTGAATGATTTGTGTTGTTCATATTCGTCATGTTCATCACTCATGTTGTTGCCTATACTTAGGGATACTCTACCCTAAGTACAGGGGGAGTGATGTTGTTCGTATCATCTCTTCTATGTTTTTATTCTTCCGTTCTCTCGATTGTCCCCCAACTTGTTGATATTCTATACTTAGGGCTATTCTACCTTGAGTATAGGGGGCAAGTCGAGCCATTGATTCTTTACATTCTCTTCATTGTTTTTTCCCTTTTGTACAATCTTCTATACTTAGAATTTATTAATCTTAAAGTATAGGGGGAATCACCGACTTCTATTCATTTCATCCTTTCTTTGAGTCGTTGTAGCATAGGAGTCTTTTCACTTTTCTATACTTAGCACGAGTTATGTCTTCCTTTACTGCACTCTGATCACTATGAGGACATAGTTCGAGCTAAGTATAGGGGGTGTTGTATATATTGTATATATACTTTAGACATAACTTTGTACTTTTAATATGATTATTTTGGGGATATGTATATAAATTCGTAAAATCCACATGTGTGTGTAGACTTTGATAACCTTTAAAAAACAACAAAAAACACAAAAAAAAACACAAAAACCAAAAAATAAAAAAATAAAAATCCTTGTATATACTTGTATATATTTTAGTAACCCTTTTTCCTTTAAAAAAACACCCTAAAAACTACAAAACCAAAAGTCTATAAAAATTTGCATAATTAAAATTTCAAAAAAATCACTTTTCACATGTGCATTTTTTCTTTCTTTCCAAAAATCCATTAAAAAGTTCAAAATTAGAAAATTATTTCGGAAAAATTGCTTCCTTTTTGCATTGTACATATATCTTGTATTTGCATGTGTATTTTCCGGGATAGTATTGACATTTAAACTAAGTTTGGAATAAAATTTAAGAATGGAGCTTAGTTGGACCTTGATCCACTTAATTTCAAAGGAACCTTATAAGAATTGGAGTTAAGACTTTTCATGTCCTAGTGACTTAATTCTTTGAGTCCATAAGACTATGTTCATATGTCATCTTGATTAGTCTAAGTAGAATATTTAACAACGTACGCATGATTCTTTCAGACCATGGCTTATCTTGGACAAGCACTCTACACGTAGCTCTTCATGGAGGAGGTAGTGAGAAGGCAAAATCTTTTGGCTTGGAGTAGCATACGTGGGTACATATAGGCAGAACCTCTCGTCTTCCTCTAGGGAAGGTTGTGCATCTCAACCTGTTCTAGTGGCATTGAGGTATAAAGACAAGATGCTGCGGGTTTCAATAATGCTTTAAAAGAGGGATAGTCTACTAGCTCAAGAGGAAAAACTCCTTATGTACGTGGTGCACCTTGTATGTATTTTCAAAAAAAAAGTAGAATCTCCAGAAGTGGACATGCCCGATTGAAAAGTAAAATGCATGCCAGAGTTTATATACAAGGATAAAGAAAAAATTAATAAGAGCTTCAAAGTCAAATTTTTGTAAGCTTGCAGCTGGATGACTTGGCTACAGTAGTCATGCATCCAAGGATAGGTAGCTACACTGGTTACCGTTCATTCTTTTCTCCATCTCCTCTTCTTGAGTTGGTTGTACTTGAACTTAGAAGGGAATATCCCCACTCCACGAGTAAAGAGTTGCTAGACCGGGGGACTAGAGTTACCTTGTTGAGGAGGATGTTTCTTTGTTACTTTTGAGATGGGGAGCTATATTACACTTACACCGTACAAGTAAAGATTCATAGTCATAAGAATTTGTGTGTGTAAACTTGTTCTGACCTTACTGTTGAGGAGACCTGAATAGGAGTCTTGTGGAACTTAGAGGTTGTTAGGTTTTAAATCCATTTCCCATTAAGGTTCCACCACACTAATAATCCAAAGGTCTGACAGAGCTCCATACTACAATTTTATGAAGATAAGTTTAATACTTAATATTGTCCTAATTTCTTTATTTTTCCTATCTTTTTCTTTTATTCACTTATTCTTTCAAATAAGTGTTTGTTAAGGGACTAGCAAAGGTAAAGCATAAAGGGGATGATGAATCTGCATTTCATCATCTTTATTAATTTATTTTAGCTTAAATTCCCTTATAAAACACATGTATATAATACTAACTCCATATTCTTACTACCTTGCATTTGTGTACAAATATTGTACATTTATTACTATTTTAACCCAAAAAAATAAAGAAAGAAAGGAAAAATAAAGGAAAAAGAAGATTGTATATATTTAATATATACAGGCTGACCTGAACCCTGAGAGAAGGTGAAGACTTGACCCGGTTGTCTAGAAATAAAGTAGGGGAAGATATGGTACTTAATTAGAAAATCTAAAAAATGTGTTGTAAATATTTGTATATTTACACTATTTTATTTGTAAATACATTGATCTCAGATTAAATAATTTCAAAACAAAAATTGTAAATAAAAATATTTCCTAAATAATAAAAATATTTGCAAAATAAAATCATGTACAAAATAAAAGTAGCCACATCCAGAAAAAGCCATAAAGCAATAATTGAAAGACCAATCCCGGCTCCATATGAACTGAAATTGAACCAAACTCACTTCCATTGTAATCTAAATTAAATTATCTTTAAAATGGCTATGGTCTCATAATTTTTTGGGGTTACAGTTTCAAAGACGGTTTTCTAGGGTGGTTTTTGTAATTTTACCATTTATTTGTACATGTTGTATTTGTAAATAATAGTAAGTTTTTTATAATTATTTAAAATAAAAAAATAATAAATAAATTAAAAAATTTTAAAATAAAAAAGAAAAAACTAATTTCCTTATTTAACTATGTATATACTGTACCATATGTAAATAGTATATGTATATAATAATTTCCCTTAAATAACCCTCACAAAAAATAAAAAAATTAACATTTATTGTTTAATTTAATAAAGTGACGAAATTTTAAAAAAATAAAATTTATGTAAATAATTTTAACAATAATTTCCTTTCTTATCTCTATCTCATTTCACATTTTCCTTATCTTTATCTCATTTCGAATTTTAAATTTCAAATTCTTTTCTTTTCTATTTATATGTCTCCTCCTCCCTCATTTCAATTTGATCAATCTTTGGTGAGAGGAGCCTATTCTCCGAGAGTGCAGAAGGGTGCCTAGCCTCCGGGCCATCCGGTAACAGTGAGTCGACCTTCCTCGAGGTGATTATGGTCTTTTCCGCTCCTAAGGTGAGATCCATTTTTTTCTCGTTTCTAATTTGGGTTAATCATAGTTTATTTTACATTTATTTTCATTGTCAATTTTTATATTTCTAGATCTCATTTAATTTTTAATCACACATCACGATTTGAATCCAATCCAGACCGATATCGATCACCATATCATTTTTGATTTCCCATCGTTTCTTATCTATCTAACACGATCTTTAACCTCCGGCCTCGTATGGTGGCCGGAGATCCGGATCCATTCCTCATTTATCGTCGAATCCCCGTTCACGTATTCTATTTTGATTTTGGGATTGAGCCATCATTCTCGCATCCTAATTTATTTATAAAAAAAAAATAAAAAAATAAAAAATACATAGTTTTTCCTTTCTAACATTTGTTTTGCATGATCAAATAAAAAATTTAAAAAAAGGTTTCCGCAGTTTCTGTTTTCGAAAAAAATAAGAAAAAGTTTTCTTAGTTCCATTTTTACATTTAAAATTAATTAATTAATAATAATAATAATAAATAAATAATTTGGGAGCAGCTGCTATCCCGCACCGCTCCCGACTGCTGCAACTCATCTCCTAGAGCTTAGAGCTCCCGTTCTTCTCCACTGCATGCCCCAGCCGTCAACCGATCACCACCGTCGTGGTAACGCCTGAGCCCAACACCATCCCCACCACACGTGGACTCCACCGGGGGCATCCAAGACCGAAGGGCGTGTGTCGACCTCTGCCTTCACCGTCGACCACGCGCCCCCGCGCGAGCCGCCACCGCCATCTATAGCACCGCCTGTCGTGAGGAGCACGGTGCCACCCACTCGACCTCGTCAGCGATCGCCGCGAGCCCCCTTCGTTGACAGATCCTCTGTCCACCGCCCGTAGTTGTTGGCCAGCTACTGCCACCCCGTGCTTGGAGAACAAGGGAGGGCAACACCCCCTTTTGCTTCGAACGAAAGAGCCCCACAAAACCATAGGGAATATAAAAAATTGGAGGAATTACATTAAAGCCCCAGAGTTTCTAATAATTTCAAGAAGACCCCTGTTAGAGAGAGTCACGTGCGTAACACACATTTACTGGGTAAATTGCAACGTCTCCCTGCATATGTATTTTTATTATATTTTTATGCAAAAATTTTAAGTATTTAAGTTTCAGTCCACGCATGTCCCGACTATTTATTGGCTTGTCTTTTCATTGAAATAAATGTGGTATTTGCTCTTAAAATTCTAAAAAAAATTGTGTATAATCCTGTTACGTGCATGTTCATTGTATATTTTTTCATTGAATTTTATTATAATTTGATCTTATTAAAAAATCAAAAACTTCATAATTTTCCCTATTTGTACGTTGAAAAATCATAAAAATTTAAATATTGCTTTAAAAATTCTAAAAAAAATAGAGTAGCTTTGTCTTTGGTATGTTTTAATTTCTATGCAAATTTCACGCATTAATTATTTATAAAACCCAGAAAATTGCAAAATATTAAAAAACTTTTAAAAAATCATATAAAATTGTAGAAAAATAAAAAAATGTGATTTCAGATCCTGTTTGTGGATAATTTCCTCTAGTTTTAAGAAAAATATTTTCATAGTTTTACGTTTATTTGCTATTTTTATATTGAAAAATAATCATGTTTTCTCAATGTTTGCATTTTCTCTTATTTTTATTCATTTTTAAAATCCTAAAAAATAAAAATCTCTAAAAATTACAAAAACAGTAAAAAATAATAAAAACACAAAAAAGGTTTTCTTTAGACATTTTTAGCATTTTTGTTATATTTGAATTTTTTTACATTTCCTCCGTGCATGAATTTATTTTGAAAATCATATTTTTAAAAATTAAAAAAAATGCAAAAATAAAAATCCTTAAAATTTTGAAAATCCAAAAAAATAAAAATAAAAATAAAAAATTAAAAATAGAAATTCTACAAAAACCAAGCATAGTTTGCAATTGAGATTCCCTTTTCTTTTAATTGTTTTTTTTATTATTTGAATAACCCTCGGTATTTGTAGCCTCCCTGAGTTCGATCCTGTTAGCTATGTAGGTAAATAAGTAGCAAAATCTCCTGCCACATTCTCTTGTAATTATTGGCTTAAGAAGAAGAAAATAAATTTTTTGAGTTAGGAATTTTGGGGACCACAACGATAATATTAAATTAATAATCAATCCTCTAAGATCTCACTCTGTACCCGTGTTAAATAAATACATATCCGCACAATTCTAACTTGTTTAATTTATTCATCCATGTGGTTGATTTCTGATCGATTCCTAAGTGCCTGGCTACAACATAAAAATGATAAATTAAATTCGGTATTTTTCCGAATCTTCAAATGGCAAAAATGGATCAACAAATTAAATAGGGTATCATCGACAATGACGCCATCTAATAAACCACATTTTTGCCTCTTTAATTATCAAATTATTGTAGCATAGGAGACGAAAATGGATCACCATCTCTGATCCCACACACCCCCTCCACTCCATGCATTCTCCTCCGTCAGAGGCGAAGGAGATCTCACTAAGGGCTCCACATTCTTCACGTTTGACACCCCCATTGCATTCCCTCGCTTTAGATATTCCCCGCTAACCTATTTTCCATGTATTCGCTCAATGATCGGAAGCCTCAAAGGAGCTTCGTTCTAGAGATCCTCCTCCGAGTAGTCTTCAACACCCCACTCTGCCAACCCTCGCCAGGTCCTCCTCGACCCACCAGATCCTTTGTGCAGTATTCGGTAGGCTTTGTCGACCACCAGACTGCACAATGGAGCAAGGAGGAGGGGGAGGGTTCTCACCGGAGATCTATTCACGCGAAAGTTGCAGAGGAGGTGGTGGTGAACCTAGAGAAGCAGTTACCATCCGATTGCAGGATTGGACGACCTTCGATCCTCCTGGGGCTCGGACTAGTCTTTCCATGCTCGGTAAGACCGAGCCACCTCCAAGGCACCTTGGGTCGCCATGTAGCCCAGGGCACCTACTACAACCTCGAACCTCCATCCCGAGCCACCACCTGCGTGTACGTGAATGCCTGAGAAATTTGCATATATGCCCACACAAGATTCAAGATTTGCAATCAAGTCCTCCCCAGGCATGCGTGCCTAACGTGATGTGCTTGGCAAATCGTAGGGAAGCCTCATTAGATTTTTGTATTTACATTTATGCCTGCAAGGACCTGGTTGTGACATTTCTATTTATTTCTATATTTTTCTTGCAACTATGCCCTTGGACCATTTTTTTAATATCATGAGCATATGGACTCCTTTTTCCATGATTTTAGTTTCATTGTGATGATTGTTAGATGCTCTAACTTGAGGCATAGTTGATTCACTAATTTGACATCTTTATAATCACGGAATGGATTGATTATTTGGGTGCCATTCATCTTATATTCAAATGTCATCTGCTTCGCATAGATTAAAGTTAAAGCTCTATTTGCCAATGAAATTGAACCTTAATTTCTCGCTCAATTTTCTTAATTATTCCAGGGCATATTTGCATAGGTAAATAAATGTTTGCATGACATTGCATATTGTAGCGTGACATCTACATTTCAACCTGCATAAAAATCAAATAAAAATTTACACTTTTTTCATCCTTGCAACATACATCACATCACATGCATACGACTCATTCACTACATGGATTTCACATCATTTTCTTGCATAATGTCATCCCTTTCAATTGGCATAAAAATAAAATAAAATAATACATGATATTTATTCATGATTCTGTAGCATGCATCATTGTCTTGCATAATGTTTGCATCATCTTTTGCATCATTTATGCATTATTTGTCTTTTGCATTTGTTTGCTTGTAGACCTAGGTTCAGAAAATTAATTACTTAATTTAGGCATTGAAATCCTATTAATCCTCGAAGAGGCTCGTGTCCCTATGTTCGACCTTGGTATACTTACCAAGTTTAAATACTCCACATATTCAAAAATGTGGTGTTCTGAATGATCCATTTCCGCCTCCTATGCTACAATAGTTTGACAATTAAAGAGGAGAAAATATGGTTTATCGAACGGCGTCGTTACAGGGGACGCGGCTCATTCTTGTTGATTTCTTAGATTTTTGATGTTTTATATTGAGTTGATTATTTTCAACTGTGTTTATTTGTGCATGGTTTTAGTTATCAATTAAATTTCTTGATATATATCTAATGAATTCCTTTTTATGGCAGATCCTGTGGAGACCAGGGATGCTCGCGAAACATGGAGACGTGGAGTTGGGAGCTCTCGTTGCAAGGAGGCACATAAGGAATTTTTGAAGACATCATGGAATTTAATTAGCAATTTGTTCACTATATTTTTTGTATATTATTTGTAATAATTGCATTTCTAGTTGTCCTCGTTCGAGGGCCCGCGTGTGTAGCACATACCTAAACAATGCATGTGTTGTGTGGAGCTTGTTTAACCCCAATCCTGGTGGAGATCCACTAGAGTGTTTGAACCTAGGGTTAGGCACACAGCTCTCTAAGCTTATTTCATTTTTATTTCACATATGCTTGATCGTAGGTTAGAACGCAATAATAAAAATATATCAGATTCACTTCATCTCATATGATTCAATGGGACGTACTTAAACATCGATCTATTTAGCCGAAATTAATTCAATTCTTCCCGCTAATAGTGGCATGTTTAGGTACGGTTTCATTTGACTTGCACACATATATAGAGATAATTTCAAATTCAGCCTTGCACGTGCATGGAGAATGATGGAGGCACTGTAAGTTTTCTCTCAAGCATTCATCATGGTTTTCTTGTATTCATCGACTTTTCTCAATATCTCTCTTGATTTATCACTGAGGAAATAAATGGAATTGGGAATGACTACTAGACGATGAATGCTTGATATATGCTCACATTAATTCGGTGATAAAGCATAAAATTGGGTCTGTTAATGCAAGTCAACCGTAATAAAATGGAGAAAAGTTCACCTTGGATTTTGGGAGAGCAATATTCGCATTGTACGCATGATGTGTTGCATGTTGAGAGGTGAGGATGTATCCCCAGGATAGTGCCCAAAACTTATCATTAACCATTGCATAATGGACTCAAAATTTGGATAATCACCAATAAAAATGACAAGATAAATGACCAACATATCTTAGTCGTCTGCGTGAGTTGGTGAACCAAGGGTGTATTGCCTGATTGAGCCAAAATTGTGTATTTCACCCAACCCTCCTATAACCCTAACTACTCCACTTTTATCTCAATAGATTCATTCATCTTCGAAGATTCAACCATCTCTGTAAATTCATTTTCCCTGTAACCCTAACTATTACATTACCCCCAACCTTAGTTCCACATCCAAATACTTAGGCTACTCTTCAACAAGTATAGGGAGAACCATGTACCTCTTTGATTGTTCACCTCGGGCCCCTCCATCTTCATTGCATATCTCTATCCTTAGGAAGTATGTGGGGGGGGGTCCGAGCCCTTGTCACCTTCTCTTCTCCACTCATTTTCTCCCTTCCCTAAGCCCTCTTCTTATAATTAGGTTATTCTAAACCTAAATATAGGGGGATGTCCCAAGTCAGTTCCTATATATCCCTTTGTATTAAGCATGAGATATGGCATCATATCACTTAGTGCTATGAGTACATAGAACAAGCTAATTATAGAGGGGTATACCGTATATATTTCATATATACTTTAGCCAAAGCTCATATTTTCAAATTTTTCAAATTTTTTGGGACTAGGCTAAAGTATATTTTGAACTGATTTGTGTAAAAATATTTGTAAAATGATTTGAACAATTTTCTAACTATGTGACACGGTTTTGAAAAATATTTGACAATGATTTGAAAAATGGATTTGAGTAGTTTTGAAAACCATTTGAAAAATATTTTGAAAATCTTTATATTATGTGACATGTTTTGAATTTTTTTTAAGTTCTTTCCGAAATGAGGGAATAAATGAGACTAACTTGTATTGTGGTTTTCTAACCTTATTCAAACTCCATCAAAAATCTGAAAAAAAAATAAAATTTTTCTTAGTAACAATTTTGACTATTAAACTTAAAAATGATTATCTACTTTTTCTGTGAGGGAACTACTATCTCTCTTAGCATAGTGGTGGTTAAAAGACAATGTCTATGGCACCATCTTGAAGTAATATGGGTAGCCGTCTGATGGTTTGTACTTACACCCATACAGACTAGAAGTAGACGCAACTAGTCATATGAATTTTGTCCAGTCATTATTTCTTTAAAGAAGCCAAAACTAAATGAAAAATTCTCTAAAAATTGTAAAAGAATCACAAAAGCACGAACTCTTGAGTTGGTATATCCCTCATACAATCACTATCACTCAAGGTTTAAGGAATTGAGAACACGATTTTGAGATCTTGAGAGTCTGAGTTAACCAGCTTTAGTCATTAGGGTTTGAGACTTAATAATCCCCACTTCTCTAGTTTGAACGGTATGAGCCCTATATTGCACTCTTGATCTCTACATTTAAAGGAATATAATCAGCACATTAGGTTTCACGTGATGAACTAGGATTCGAGATTTGAGACTAGATTTGATTTAATGATGCGCGATGATGGGATAAAGTAGATGAAAGCTTCGTGAAACCTGAGTGTCAACAAACCCTAGACAGTATACTAACAAGTTCCCATGTTATTTTTTTGATATTGAGATGTGTTCCAGGGTGTGACGAACTGAATAAATTGTTGATTAGTGTATGCCAACTTGGTAAAAGCATTGGAGCTAGCCTCAAGAAAAAGAAAAGAAATGTTGAATGAAAAAGTTCTCAATACAAAGTCAATTACAAAGAGCTTCCATCAAAGGTGAGTGCTCCCAACCATTTCAAAGTGTCCACTTGGACCAAAGATGTTAGGACTAGGAGTCGGGCTAGCACCCAAAAAGGCTCTACAACGTATAGTGATACAAGTCTGAGTGATGAAGGTATCTTAGATACTCAAAAGAGACACACTCCGGTGTACTCTCAAGAAAACAAGTGCAGATGACTCCGAGCTCTCTTGATAGACACATTTTTCAACAAACAAATATATATATATATGTGCTGAGTAATAAGGCACTCGAGAGGACCCTTGTTCCATTGTGAGGGAGAGAAGAAATAACACGATCTTATGTCATCCATCAGCTGACCTTCCATCTACATTTTCAAGTCTGATAAACTACCTAGACACTAGATTGAATGCAAGAATTGACTTATTTCCTAGTGCTGAGGATTAGGCCTTGAGGAGAGTCTCTTGGATTGGGATCTTGTGTGACATGTTGACTCGACTCCCATGCTTGCAGTACACTAAATATCATATCCTAATATATGTACATACAGAGAGTCTGATAATCAAAGAAGTTGGATTCCTTTTAACTAGAGCTTGGTTGAGTCCATAATTTTAGGATCACTCAAATCATGGGCCCTTGATGAATTAATCCTTGAATTATTCGCATGCACTGTCAAGGATTAACCTGACTCTTCCATTCTTTAGATGCTCGAGGATGAGCATCTTTTAAGTATAGGGGGTGACGAATCTCTGATTTATCATCACAATCTTCATATATTATCCTCTTAGATTAGACAAAGCAATAAATTCATCACCAATTCATCTTATAGCATTTAACCCTCTGATAAAAACTCTTTTATTTTCATTATTTTCTTTTTCCTTTTTTATAAAATTTCCAAAAAAATGATAATCATTGTATATATTTATTTCAGCATTAAAAAGAAATTAAAAATGCAAAAAATGCAAAAGAATAAAAAGAGGTGTTTTTAAGTCATTAAAAATGCTTGCAGAAACTATACTTGCATATATGTCCTCTTTTGGCTTCGTATTCAACATGAAACTTGTAGTTCTCATCGATATCTAAACTTTAACGTTTTATTTTTTTCCAATTCGACTTCCTTTTATTTCTTTTTGATTTTCTCTTTATTTTATTTTTGAGTAATTTCATTGGGCCACGTGGCACCCCCTGGGCTGCCCACATGGCCCGCTCTCCTACCACTACCTGCCTACCCGCCAGCCATCAGATCACCTCTTCTAGATTTGATCACAACCATCCCACCGCACCTCGCTCTCCACCCTTTGATCAGATCTCTTGATTTGATCTAAAGCGTCTCTTAGTGTCGCCATCTGGGCCGTTGGATCGCAAGATCCAGCGGCTCTAGACCTGTCTTCCTCCTCCGCAACCCCCTCTCCCCATGTTACGCCTCCTTGCACGCCTCTCTTCTTTCCATTTTCTCCACCACCTCAACCCTCATCTCCACTCGATAACCTTACTTTCACGTAGCCCCAACTCCCCTCCTACTCACTAGCCCTCAATGGCCCACAACCAAAAACCTAGGGCCGAGGACGACGGTTACAATCCACCTCCATCACCACCTGTAACTGTCACCCCCTGCTACGAAATCGCCTCCTCCACCCTCCATTCTCTCTGTCCCGTGCCAGGGGAGGAGGGAGTCGACATGCTACAATGACCTCTGTTGCCAATGTTGACCCTTGGCCGTCAGGCCAAGCCATGACCCTCGTCCGGTTGATGAGCTACTTCATGTAGGCTACATGAGTCCGGTGACGACCTGAGGACCCCAGGTTCTCAATCCCAAGCCCAAATCTACCTCATTCTTTGTTGTTTGATTTCCAAGTAAGGCTTCTCTGATCTTTATATTATGCTTTCTCCTTTTTATTGACACTCACCAATCACTCTACCCTAAACTGAACCACATTCGAGCTTCGCTAAGCTTCCCTCACCCTTGTGGGAGGCTCAGGTCACCCTCTCTGATCCTCCACATCCCATCCACTCCAGGCATTATGCTCTGCTAGAGGCAGAGGAGATCTCACTAAGGGCCCCACCTTCTTCTCCTCTGACGCCCCCATTGCATTTCCCCTGCAACAACGCCATCTGATAAGCCATATTTTCACCTCTTTAATTGTCAAATTATCATAGCATAGGAGGCAAAAACAGATCACTCAGAACATCACATTTCTAAATATGCAGGGTATTTAAACTTGGTAAGTATATCAAGGTCGAACACATTGACACGAGCCTATTTGAGGATTAATCATATTTCAATGCCTAAATTAACTGATTACTTTTCCGAACCTAGGTCTACAAGCAAACAAAAGCAAAAGATAAACATGAATAAAATGATGCAAAAGATGATGCAAAAATTATGTAAGACAATGATGCATGTTGGATAATCATGAATAAATATCATGCATTTTTTATTTTTTATGTCAATTAAAAGAGATGACATTATGCAATAAAATGTTATGACATGCATGTGGTGAATGAATCGTATGCATGTGATGCGATGTATGTTGCAAGGATGAAAAGAGTACAATTTTTTATTTGATTTTTATGCAGGTTGAAATGTAGATGTCATGTTACAATATGCAATATCGTGCTAATATTTTTTTACATGCGCAAATATGCCCTAGAATAATTAATAAAATTGAGCAAGAAATTAAGGTTCAATTTCATTAGCAAATAGAGCATTAATTTTGATCTATGCGAAGCAGATGGCATTTTAATATATGATGAATGACATTCTAAATAATCAACTTATTCCATGATTTTAAAATGTCAAATCACTGAATCAACTATGTCATAAGATAGAGCATCTAATAATCATTGCAATGAAACTGAAATCATGGAAAAAAAGGAGTCCATATGCTCACAATATTAAAGAAATAGCCCAAGGGTATAATTACAAGAAGAACATGGAAATAAATTAGAGAAACGTCACAACTAGGTCCTGAAGGGACATAAATGTATATATGAAAATCTGACCGGGCTTCCCTGCAATTTGTCCAGGCACGACACATGAGGCACCCGCACCTGGATAGGACATGATTGCAAATCTTGAATCTTGCACGAGCATAGATGCAAATTTCCCAAGCATTAACGTGCGTGGCACGTGTGCGGTGGCTCAGGATGGAGGTTCGGGGCTGTAGCAGGTGCCTCGGACCACGTGGTGACCCAAGGTGCCTCGGAGGTGGCTCAGTCCCACGTATTCAAAAATGTGGTGTTCTGAAATGGCTCAGAGGTGACCTCGAGCTATTTTCACCTCCTATGCTATGATAAATACTCCACATATTCAAAAATGTGGTGTTCAGAGTGAATCATTTTCGTCTTCTATGATACAATAATTTGACAAATAAAGAGGCGAAAACGTGGTTTATCAGATGCAAGCACTTACTGTGGTCAACTACTCCTCGTGATTAATAGAGATGCTACTAATAGATACACCTCATACTATCACTTTATATTTATTGTGCACCTATAAGTATAATCTTGTATTTGAGTTGGGCAAACCTTATCGAAATTGCTTTATGGCAACTATGGAAAGAACACTGCATGCACTTTGGGAAGCTAAAAATTGACCCCTATATGGGTTCACAAGATAGCGAAGGATTTCTCTCTTATATTAATTTCCTGGAAGGATATCTAAAGTTTATAATTCATTTCCATATGCTTCGATTTTCTTTGCAATATTGCCTTCCAAGCCAGGCTCAATAAATATGAGGCAATAAGGAAGCACGAACCAAGAATAAAGCCCATCTTTGGTGATGGTTTTTTGGGAGATTTAACGAAGAATCTTCTTTGTTCTTCTTTTGTTTTTGTTTTTTTAATAAAATTTGTGGACCAATGTCTCTTAGGGCCTATTTGGTTGCTGGGTTGGACTGGGTCAGGTTGAGGTACACTGGTGTACCCCTCCTTCCAACCCTCTCAATCCTCCTCACAGTTTACTATTCATAGGGGTACAATTTACTATTCACATGGGTACCCCAACCCAACCCAACCCAGTCCAACCCAGCAACCAAACATGCCCTTAGGCTCAGGGTTGAACTCCCCTAATAATGTGTATTTGGTTGAACATTGCCATCATTGTTTTTTCTTGTCTGATGTGATGTGTGATCTGAACTCTCACGTCACTTTTTTTATTGGCTATGGGCTAATACCACCTGTCGACTTTACTTGATGATGAATATAAATGTTGCAGCTTGCTAAAGATGCATGTTTCATTTTGAAAAATGGGTGTGGGACTTTTTGTATACTTGTTTTTGAAACCAATAAATTTGTGCAAGTTACATTCAATCCTATTTTTAATTTATTGTAATTTTCTATATTATTATGACCTTATTTTTACATAAAATATAAACAGATAAAAAAATTAAAAACCAAATATAAACAAAAAAATATAAGTTGTATATAGATAAATTTATCATATATAAGATATCACATATTTTCTATCTATTGTTTATGGTAAATTAAAAATTCCATTGTATTTTTAAGTAAGCTGAAACCTGATTTCTATAAAAGCATTCGGTAAATAAATGATATTGGTTATCACTATTTTGTAAAGAAGGTACATAAATATCAATCTGAATTTGTAAAAGTTCCCTGGTATAGAGTTGTGAATCTCAAAATTTCGAAGAAATTTTATATATTATTTTTTTTCCATTTGAGATTACATGTTCTTTGTTAAGATTTTAGCAAAGATTTGGTATTTTGTAATTTTTCATGGCTTCCATGTGTGGTGCTATGAGGTTCTCAAGCACTACCTCTAGATGCCTTAACAGAGTATGCACATGGCACCCTCGAATGACTTTAGGCTCGATTATTGTTTGTACCACCTCAATACCATGATCAACTCTGATTCGACAACCTTGACTCCTATTTCTTGATTAAACCATTCGTCAGGGTCACACCATGGTTGTTTAGCCCATTAAAAACCTATAAAAGTGGATCCACCAAAAACATGCTATCATTCTATTCCTCGAATCATTTGCTTGAGTGCATGATGTTGGTAACTTTGATCTAGTCTTGAAAGGTGTTGTGTCCCCATATATTTAAGGACACTCCCTCCAAAACTAGCCCTTCTAACTGGATAGGAGATGAATCAGCGATTCGTCATCTTTATTCATTTATTTTAGCTTAAAATCCCTTATAATACACCTGCATATAACACTAACTCCATATTCTTATTAACTTGCATTTGTGTGTAAATATTGTACACTTCTTACTAATTTTAACTTAAAATAAATAAAGAAAGAAAGAAAGAAAGGAAAAATAAAGAAAATAAATTAAAAAAAAGGAAGACTGTATACAGGCTGACCCGAACCCCGAGAGAAGGTCAAGACTTGACCTGATCGACCAGGAATAAAGTAGGGGGAGATAGGGTCCTTAAACAGAAAATCCAAAAAAATGTGTGTGTGTTGTTGTAAATACTTCTCACTTATTTTGTGTATATCTGTATAAAACTGACACTAATTTATTTGTGCCATAATTGAACTAAAATCAAATAACTTTCAAAACCAAAGTTGTAAATAAAAATGTGTCCTAATTAATAAAAATAATTGCACAAATAAATCATGTACATAATAAAAGTAGCCACATTTGGAAAAAGCTACTAAGCACTAATTGAAAGACCAATTCCGGCTCCATATGAGCTCAAATTGAATCAAGCTCACTTCCATTGGATTCCAAATTAAATTATCTTTAAAATGGCTGCATTTTCATAATTTTTGGAGTTACGGTTGAAAAATCGATTTTCTGGGGTGGTTTGTGCAATTTTCCAATGTATTTTGTGCATATTGTATTTGTATATATTTATAAATTATTCTTACTAATTTTTTTAAAAAAAATAACAATAAAAAATTTTTTAAAACAAAAAGGCTAATTTCCTCATTTACCCTTGTATATAATGTCGTATATGTATATAGTCGTTATTTTTAATTAATCGGCATAAAAAATAAAAAAAATATTTTTTTTAATTCAAATAAATAAGTGATGACAATTCAAAAAAATAGATAATTTTGTAAATATTTTATCTCTTTTACTTTATCTCATTTCATCTCTTCCACCAGAAAAAATTTCAAAAATTCATTTCAATTTTCATCTCTCTTATCTTTTTATCCAAAAAAATCAAAAATTCAAATTTCATCTCTTTTCTATTTATATGGCTCCTTCTCCCTCATTCCAACTTGATCAATCTTTAGAGAGAGGAGCCCGGTCTCTGTGAGAAAATTTCGTTGAGAATAGCGCCTAGCCTCCGAGCCGTCCGGTGACAGCGAGTCGGCCTTGTCGAGGCGATCACGGTCCTTTTCCGCTCCTAAGGTGCGATCCACATTTTTCTTATTTTTATCTAGGTTAATCATAGTTTATTTCTCGCATTTTTGTACCTCGTTGTCATTTTTTATCTAGATCTTAAAATTCGTCATGTTTTTTATTTGCCATCGATCTCGAGTTTTCATCTCATTCTATCGATCTCCCCGCATTCTATTTCTATCGTCCATTATCTCTCAACTCCGATCACGTACGGTGGCCGGAGATCGGATTCGAATCTCTCATGTCCGCCGGATCCTCGTTCATTTTTCCATTTATAAATAAATAAAAAAATTGTTCTATTTTCTCTAACATTTGTGTTGCAGGATCATTAAAAAAAACAACAAAATAAAAAATATTCTATATCGTATTTTTCTTAGTTCTTATTTTTTCAGATTTACAAAAAAATATATAAAAAAGTTTAATGTTTACATTCTGCTTTACAAAAAAATCGCCAAGGAGCAGGGTCGCCACCCCCGCCATTGGTCCTCCGCGCGCCTCCCGCGGCCCCTCCTCCTTCCAGCCGCACCAGGCGACGCCGTCGTACACCGCCGATGCGAGGCGGCCCCTTCCATATCCCTGCGAACGTCGCCTGCGCCTCCTTCCACACGCGAGTCTCTCTCCGCCCGCAGCATCGACTCCAACAACCGTGCCCCCCTGCGCCATCCTCCGCGCAACGCACGCGGCAGTGCGCAATCCCGTCCTCCCGAGCGCCGCCCGCTCCTCCCGTTCGTCACCTGCGGCACTGCATCTTCCCTCCGCATCCGACACCCACGACCCGTGCGCACCCAGTCCTCCAGCCGCGCAGAGCCGCCCGCACCTGCCGCGACCTAGATCGCCCTCCACCGGGATCGCCCTCCGCCGTCCTCCGCCTGGGCGGAGCTCCGCGCGCAGCGCCTCCACCCTTTGGCAGTGCCCAGCGGCCCCGCGCCTCCCTTGGGCAAATCATTATTTAATATGCAACCTAAGATTAAGTAATTAACCATCAACACTAATCATATGCATGGCACACTTGTGCTTCTTCAACAAACTGCACAGTTTCATATACTCGTTACATGAAACTCTGACCAATTAATAGTTGGTAAAATCACATAAACACTTATTCTACATGCAACGCAGTTCATGTGCCTTACCCCTGCCAGCTACATCACCGGAAGCATGAGAAGAAATAGA
Organism: Ottelia alismoides; assembly: GCA_037367405.1. Lineage (NCBI taxonomy): Eukaryota > Viridiplantae > Streptophyta > Magnoliopsida > Alismatales > Hydrocharitaceae > Ottelia > Ottelia alismoides. The sequence goes on from JAZKJV010002934.1 coordinate 165,526, forward strand.
AATATTGCTCTTGATTTGCATAACTAATTAGGATGTCATACATATTTTCCGCTCATTCAATTCAATAACTAGGAATGCTTAAAAGGACCACATTCCCTAACAACCAAGGAACTCTTAAGAATAAATTCCCAATGAAATGCTTCTGTACTAAAAAAGCAAGAAATCATAAATTTAGTAGGAAATGTGTAAATAACTAGGAGGCATTCTCATCTAATTTCATAGGCAAATTAAGATATTAAAACATGCATGGAAGGCAGCAAGAGGAGGGGAAAAGATTGTACATGGAAAATCTTCAAAACCTAGATGAAAATCCTGCATGCAGCAACTCCAATATAGCATTAGTTGGTTGTCCAGCTGCTTGGACATCAGCTAAGGTTGCAGTAGATCTTTGCTTTGGAGAAATTTCCAAGAGAAGCAGCAGCTTCAAGAAACGGAAATTGTAGCAGCTGCTTCCAGTTGCTTGCTATTAGTTCCAAGCCTTCACTTGGACTGTTTGGGGGCTCTAGGGGACCCTTGGGCAACAACAACAAGCTGGGGAGGGGCTTCCCTGCCTTGGTTGCAGTAACTTCAAGCTGCTGGATAGGAGAAGCTCCAACGTTGGAGAGACATTGGAGAGAATAAGAGGGAGGGGTGTGGTTTTTATATACAAGGTAAGTGGAGCTTGGTATGATGACATGTGGGAAAAAAGAAAACACATATGGAGAGGGAAAAAACAAATGTCAATTGTCCTGTCTATTATAATAGCAAAAATTTAAATTATTTTTTATTTCCTTTTATTAGAAAACCAAAGTCGTCTGTATTCTCACCTCAAGTCTCGGAGTTTTATGTACAATAACGCTTTTTGACCGTCTTTGAATGACGATCAAAATGAGTATAATATCCATATACTTCAGATTGAAGATGAATTCCCGAAATTTCCGAGACACGGTCTTGGCTTGTGTAAAATTTTTTATTTTAAATCATCAAACGACCTATGATTGATGAATGGTCGATTTTGTTGGTCTTATTTTTTCTAATCGAACTTTATGGTGATCTCGATTTATTTTGTGGTTCGGGTTTCGCATCACAGCTTTTCCGATGGCACGCATTACGATGCGATCGATTTTTGATCAATTGCGACTGAATGAGTTTTGATTGTGATCTACAGATCAATCTGAGTTTATTCAAGATTATATGAATATTAATTAATCATGTAAACCTTTAATTGGGCTGGGTTCAGTTTATTCAGATCCGATATCACAAATATAAAAACCTCAAAGGGAGTCTCGTCCTCGAGACTCGGTGCAAGGCCACTATGTGTTTTATATGGGTTTCATCTGGCCATTAAAACCTCAAAGGGTTTTGAACTCATAAAAACCTCAAAGGGAAAACAAACCATATCATTCAAACATGTATATGATTAAATGTGCTTATTTTGACAATTATCTGAAAAGATACGGGTACATGCCCACCTGTCTACTTCAGTCTCCCATGTTACCTCTTTCACTCTATGTTAGTGGCACAATACCTTGACTAAGGGAATCTCCTTGCTACGGAGTTTTTTCACAACACTGTCGAGTATTCGCAATGGCTTCTCCTCATATATCAAATCTGGCTCCACGTCAAGGTTCTCGTAGTTGATGATGTGTCGAGGGTCAGGCACGTACTTCCTTAGATTTTATGTATGAAAGACATCATGCATGACTGATAGGTGCGGAGGAAGGGCTACTCGATAGTCTACCCTCCCCATACGAGTAATATTCTCAAATGGTCCAACATATCGTGGCGCCAACTTGCCATGAACACAAAATATGTGTACTCCCTTCATTTGAGATGCTCGTAGAAACACCCAATCTCCTACTTGTTTTTTCAGATTTTTTCCATCGATATGAAGGAGTAAGCTGAATATTGATAAGTCACAATTTGAATGGATTAAGAGAAGATGTTCACATTACCTAAAACTCCAAATTTCTTCTCTAACAATATTTATAGCTTTTCGGATGACTCTGAGCCATCAGAAGCCTTCACCTCATGAGAACAATCGTAGTAGTATTCTCTAAGAGATCTACGGAGTAAAGAGTGTGTTTATCTACCTTATGCCAATTGAGAGGTGTATGGCATCTCCGCCTGTATAGGGCTTCGAATGGTGTCATACCAATATTGGAATGATGGTTGTTGTTGGACGGGAATTCTACCAACAACAAGTGATCCTTTCAGGACCCCTTCCACTCTAGAGTACATGCACATAGCAAATCCTCAAGTGTCTGAATAGCTTGCTCGTTTTGTCCGTCAGTCTACGGATGGTATGTAGAACTCATCTTCAGCTCTATCTGAAGTGCTGACATAAACAGTGCTAGTAGTGAGATGTAATCCTCGAGTCTCTATCAGACACTGCATTACGCGGTATACCATGAAGCCTGATGATGTTTAGCATATACAATCAAGCCAACATAGATGGAGTGTAGGTTATGTTGACTGGTATGAATTGTGCTGACTTGGTGAATATGTCAACAACGTCCCAATAGCATCGTGGCCACCTGGTGTCCTCAGCAGTCCAGTGATAAAACTAATAGAAATACTCTCTACTTCTACTTGAGAATAGGGAGAGAATGTAATAACCTTGACGATCTCCTGTGCTTATCCTTAACCATCTAACAGGTCAAGCATCTGCTAACATGTTGTGTCATATCTCACTTCATCCCATCCTGCCAGAATGTTGACGCAGATCCCAGTATATCTTCATGCTACCAGGATGAATAATCAATTGTGAAGTGTGTGCTTCATCAAGAATATCTCTGTGTAACTGCTCATAGTTGGGCACAACAACCCGATCAACCTTCCACAAAATGGACTTAGTTACCACAAAATCATCACATTTGTTCTTGAAGGCATGCATGTATCTATCTCGAATTCAAGGGTTTGTCCTCTGCTCTTCTGATATGTGATCCCAAAGACTGTTGAATTGTGGAGGTAAGGCAATATATATGGACACACTCTTATGAGTATGACTATTAGTCAAAGCTTCGAGCATATCCCCCGTGTAAAGCTAGTTTGTTGTATGTGTATGAGCTTTCCTGCTCAACGTATTTGCCACCATGTTTCCTTTACCGGAATGGTAAGAGATTTAGTTAAAATCCTTCAGTAGCTCAAGCCATCTGTGTTGTCTCATGTTCAGCTCCTTCTGATCAAATATGTACTTCAAATTATTACGATACATGAAAAATCTCAAAATTCACTTAATAGAGATAGCGATGCCAAATCTTCAAAGCGAATATAACAACCACCTACTCCAAGTCATAGATGGGGTAATTCCGCTCACGCGGCCTTAATTTACATGATACGTAAGCAATCACGTGACCTTACTGTATCAGAACCGCTCCTATTCTTTGTAGCATCTATATATACTACATAATCGTGAGTACTTGAAGGAAGTGTAAGAATGGACACAGTCATCAATTTCCCCTTTAATGTCATGAAGTCTTGCTCGCGTGAATCATCCCAGATAAAAGGAACCTCTTTCCTCATCAATTGTGTCAAGGGAATAACAACTCAGGAAAAACCACTGACGAAGCGCCTGTAATAGCCTGCTAGTCCAAGGAAGCTTCGAATTTAAGTAATTGTTTTGGACTACTCCCAAGACATGATTGCATCCATTTCCGCAAGGTCAACTGCGACACTTGTTCTAGAAATGACATGATCAAGGAATGAGACCTGAGACAACAGGATCTCACACTTGCTCAGCTTGGCATGCAACTTGTGCTCTTGAAATGTGTCCAGGACTATCTTCAGATAATTCGCACGATCTTATTCATTTCAAGAATATATTAGCACACCGTCAATGAATACACTATTACAAACTTATCCAAGTATGTATGGAAAATCATGTTCATCATGTGTACAAATGCTGCCGGGCATTTATGAGCCCAAACGACATCACGACAAACTTGTAGTGCCCATATCGAATCTGGAATGTCGTCTTCGGAATACTTGACTCTCTAATCGTTAGTTGATGGTAGACAGATCATAGATCCATCTTTGAAAACACCGAAGATCCTATAGCAGATCAAATGAGTCATCGGTACGTGGCAAAGGATAATGGTTCTTCAATGTTTTCTTGTTCAGTTGTTGGTAATCAAAGCATAATCTCATCGATCCATCATTCTTCTTGACAAAAAGAACAGGAGCACCTCAAGGTGTAGTGCTCGACCTCACAAAACCTAATGTAAGTAACTCTTGCAACTGTACCTTCAACTCTCTCAACTCAATCGATGTCATGCGATAAAGAGCCATCAAGATCTATTGTGTATCTGGTAGTATTGTGATCTCGAACTCAATCTCTCTTCCAGACGGTAAACTTGGCAAATCCTCAGGAAACACATCAAGATAATATAACACTACCCTGATGTCCTAAGCCGTCGACTCTCCGTCAGATGTCTCTCGGACAAATGCTAGAAATGTATCGCATCATCGATCTATGAGTCTTTGAGATTTCAACATTAAAATGTGCTCCATTTTGGAGTCATGTAACGTACCCTCAAAGGTAAACTCGAGTAAATTTCGAATTCTGAAGACAATTGTTTTCCTTAAGTAATTAACCAGGGCATGATGAGAGGAAAGTAGCAGCCAGTATGCGTTCATCTCGTTACCACCAATCAATATTGGTAACACTCTGACTATCAGTCTCATAATGAACAATTGACCACCTAGACCATGGATGTGACAGGGAGGATCCGGTACCTTTGTAATTCTACCTATCGAAGTTAGATATTTCAAAACTCATTCATTGCTCCTAGAATAAGTTAAAATATAGAAACGCCGGCTCTAGATGCCATGATTCTGTGTAAGAACAAATATCATCAATTACAATAGTTGATGTTCGTGGATATTTCCAACTGTTTTTTCCCTTCTTGGGATATGATATGGAAATTAGTTGCAAATGGCGACATCTATGGTCATTGATTTTGAATGTCATGTTTCCCTTTTTGGACTCGTGACAAGTCAGAGGACTATCGCTATCGGATAATTAATGTGATCGGAACTATAATACTGCAAATGTATGTAGCAGGTTACCACTGCTCTCATACCAAACTGTAATGCACGTCCAGTGATCTGGGATACCTATTTACACGGCACTCGTAGTATCATGTTCGCTAGAGATCGCATTAGAATACTAAAATTTATGAAAATTTTTCACGATTTTAAATGACATTCATAATTAATTTTCAAGCCACAGAACCAAATAACCAATTTATATTTCATTAATTTTCATATAAAGTAACATGTAACAAAAAGAAAGTGCATAATGTACATGTATCCCAAATTGTACCAGGAGAGAAAGAAAAACATTTAAAATATCCTGAACATAAACTTAACATGTGTACCTGATAAGATTTAATGTGGAAGCTTACGTTCAGCTCTCCTAATACCGTGATGCAGGTGTTTTGCATGCAATCCATGCAATAGGAAGAAAAGAGCGTCACACAAAAGTTAAGCACGTCTAATTAATTAAAAACAACAAGAAATTTAGTGACCCCAAAAGAAAGCAAGTAAATAGGGTTTGACAATTAAATTTAATGAGCTACTTGCATTAGAACATGTTTTCAAGTTGTTTGGTATGTGAATCCCTAACTTACTCATCTTACCTTACCTACCCAATTTTAACACTTTAATATATAGATTATATAACCCATATCTAAGCTATCACCTTTTTATTAATTATAATTTATGTTTAATGGATCTTGAAGATGTAGATGATGAGTCTCTGATCTGATTGTCTTTATATAATCTCTAATATTTAGTGGATAATATGTCATCTTGATCCGGGTGACCTTATACTATGATTCTAAGGCATGACTCTAGTAAAAAAATCCTATATGATTTCTGTTCTTCCCAATCCTATTTCAAGTCTCAATGATTTATTCAATGTTTATCATGACTGAGGTGATACAGATCTCGTGATTTATTAAATGCATATTATGATCGAGATAATCTAGATAACTTGATTATTTAATGATTAATATGATCGAGGTGATCCAGATCTCTTTATAATGTTTAAGAGTCATATGGATAGATCACAGTAAGTGTAGATGACAAGTCTTGTGTTCTGATTCCTTTCTTGTTAAATTTCTCAAGCTCAGTTGATAGTATGTGGTCTTGGTATGAATATGACCTCACATAATGACTCTAGAGCAGTAAGGAAACCTTGGGGTTGGGGTGTCTCCGTAGACATGCGGTGGAGTAAAATGCATCCTAACTAAGTTTGCAACATGTCCGCTAGCTTCTCTGACATCTGTGATAGTATCTCTTAGTCTGATTAGGATGATTTTCATAAAATGATATTTTTCTTTTTGTCGGGACCTACTGAAGAAAAGTAGCTAGATTAACTGAAACCAAGCTCAACTATAGCCAACTTAATTGTAATCGATCTCAATTTCCAATCAACTCAATTATTACCAAGTTCAATATGTAACCAACTCAACTGTAGCCATCGCCAAGCCTATTGGCGGAACGGTGACCAAAACTCAAGCGATGATGAAGTCTCCTCAGAGACCCTTCCGCCTCGCCCTCTAAGTAGAAGCGCGGTCCAGTAGATGGATAAGTCCACTCCAAAACTACACCACTGAGACGGGTGGGGGAGACTTTCCAGAACAAGCCACTCCAAAAAAATTGGCCCGACCGGTACGGGTTAACGAGCTCGAAAAACCAAAACTGAGGGCCATCCAGCCTAGTTACCCTTAAGAAGAAGGGGTCATCGAATTGGTCTTTAAAAGAAAACCCGGGGAACTAAAGGAGGCATAAAACCACGAGTACTCACAAAAACCTATAAAAAGATTAGGATCCTAGACCCGCACACTAAGCGGTCGCTGCCCTGACTGGGCTTACTATCTCCTGCCCAGTTGAGGGTCACCGCACCCTCGCACAGTCAAGTGCAAGGGCCAATGTGACCGGCACTCATTATTTATCAGTCATCACTAAATTACTATTGCTGACTTGATTCCTCAATCTTTCTTGATCTCTGTTGCGGTTGATTGTATAGATCTCAGTCTTTTGTCAAACTCGATCAATAGTGATTTATGGTCAGTAGAATTTGCCTAAAGGATTAATTCATGAAGATGATCGATATTTATGATCATAGTTTATTATTTCAAAAAAATTCAGATTATCAGATATTCATTGGATATGAATCTAAATTTGATTTGGTGTAGAAATTCTACTTTTCTTATTTAACTCATAATTTAGTGGCATAATTGATCCAAAATTTATAGTTCACTTGTATAAAAAAATACCCCACTGCTTTTAATTCGAGCATCTATCAAACATGTGTATCAATAGATTGCCAATGCCTTAATAGTGACCATAGTCCCAGGGATATATCAGATTGTATCCCACAACGATTATTTAAGGAAAATACCGACTATGATAGATGTGTTAGTCTCTAAATGCATATAGACCCTTACTAATGCCTCTTTTAATGCACTTGTAAGTTGTAAATGAGTATTCATGATTAAGCACAACAAAACTGATGACAAGGTGTACTTGGTTGTTAATGGCTCCATATTAGCCATACGACATGGACTATTTTGGCGTAGTTTCTCATGTAGCCCATTAAGCTATTATGTAGATGATTTTTTAAGATGCCAAAACTTAAGAAAACAAGAGCATATATAATGGTTGTAAGGTTTTGATGAATTCCATGTAAAACCAATCAACTATTCTAGACTGAACATATCCACCAACATAGCTTACCTACATACCCTATTAGATCTTTTGTTGGTACAAAAAAATAGCATGTTTTTAGCCTTTCAAACCCTCGCATGGTCAACATGAAGGTGTATAAAATTATCAGTTCATATAGTCAATTTGTCTTAAATTGAACATTTGTATGATTATGCAAATCATTATTTATTATGCAACCTAAGATTAATAATTAACCATTAACACTAATCATCACTTCATATAGTCAATTTGTCTTAAATTGAACATTTGTATGATTATGCAAATCATTATTTAATATGCAACCTAAGATTAAATAATTAACCATCAACACTAATCATGTGCATGGCACACTTGTGCTTCTTAAACCATGAACAACAAACTGCACCGTTTCATATACTCATTATGTGAAACTACGACCAATTCATAGTTGGTAAAATCACATAAACACTTATTCTACATGCATCACAGATCATATGACTTACCCCAAGCCTTACCTAGAAATATCCTCTAGTGTAATCCACCAGCTACACCGCTGGAAGCGCAAGAAGAAATAAAAACATTGCTCTTGATTTGCATAAAAAATTAGGATGCCATACATATTTTCCACTCATTCAATTCAATAACTAGCAATGATTCAAAGGTCCACATTCCCTAACAACCAAGGAATTCTTGAGAATAAATTCCCAATGGAATGCTTATGTACTAAAAAAAGCAAGAAAGCCTAAATTTAATAGAAATTGTGTACATAACTAAGAGGTGTTCTCATCTAATTTCAGATGTAATTTAAGACATTAAAACATACACGGACGAAAGCAAGAGGAGGGGAAAAGATTGTACATGGAAAATATTCAAAATCTGGATGAAAATCCTGCATGCAGCAGCTTCAGGATAGCAGTAGTTGGTTGTCCACCTGCTTGGACAACATCTAAGGCTGCAATAGTGCTTTGCTTTGGAGAAATTTCCTAGAGAAGCAACAACTTCAAGAAATGGTATTGGTAGCAGCTGCTTCCAATTGCTTGCAAATTAGTCCAAGCCTCCATCTTGACTATTTGGGGGCTCCAGGGGACCCTTGGGCTGCAACAACAAGTTGGGAAGGGGCTTCCCTGCCTTGGTTGCAAGAACTTCAAGCTGCTGGATAGGAGGAGCAACTCCAAAGTTGGAGAGACATTGGAGAGAATAAGAGGGAGGGGTGTCGTGTTATATACAAGGGAAGCGGTGCTTGTTATGATGACATGTGGAAAAAAAGAAAAGCCAAATGGAAAGGAAAAAATAAATGTCAATTGTCATGTTTTTTTGTTGTATGTTGTGTAATAGTAGAAATTTAAATTATTTTTTAATTCTCTCTCTTATTTAGAAAATTGAAGTCATCCGTATTCACAACTCGAGTCTCGGATTTTGATGTACAATAACTCATTTTGACCGTCTTTAAATGATTATCAAACGAGTATAATATTCATATACTTTGGATCGAAGATGGATTCCCAAAATTTCTGAGATATAATACTGGTTTGCGATTAAATTTTTTGATTTTAAATTATCAAACGACCTCCGATGGATGAACGATCGATTTTGTTGGTCTTATTTTGTCGAATCGAACTTTATGGTGGTCTCATTTTGTTCAGTAGTTCGGGTTTTGTATCACGACTTTTCTGACGGCACGCATTACGATGCGATCGACTTTTGGTCGATGGCATCTGAATGCGTTTTTATTGCGATCTACATATCGATCTGAGTTTATTCAAGATTAATTGATCATGTAGACCTTTATTTGGATTGGGTTCAGTTTATTCGGATTCGGGTGTCACACCGTAATAGGCAAAGGTTTACACATACAATAAGACTCAGTGGGAATTTGCAATTTCTCTAGTTAGGAGGGGAATAATGTGCTTTTCTAGTAATCAAAGAGAATCATAGGTATGGTTATACAACTAGCGCATTGAAGGTATATATACTGCTAGCGCAGGGCCTTCTAATGTACAATTGGGGGTGGGATAGAGAACTATATATATGGGCCTGAGCCACATGCATGTGAAGTGCTTAGACTTCCTCAAAGTCTTGCCATTCTTTCTCCCGTGAAAGAATCTATATATATTTCAATCTCCAGAAAGCATAGACAGCGCTCGCCCCTGGAAAGAAGAAAGTGCGTCGACAAGCCTCCTCTCCTCTTCTAACCTCATCTGGAAGCCTTTCGGGCAATCGAGGAACTTACTCATTTATTGATATATTGAGACAAATACATACATGTACATGGGTTAAAACAATAAACTTTGGTGTTTCATCTTCATCCCTTGTACATGTATGACTTGGCCATTACTTATACACATTTGTTACTAGATCTATGAGTACTAAAATTATATCATTAGAACTCAATGCATACTTGTATTAATGGTCATGTGCCTTGTCCTCTCATATAGCTCCCATGTACTGCTATATATTGATTTATACTGATATTTGGGTTGTATTTCGAATAATAAAGAAAGAAACTCAAGAATGCAATCACTTGTTTGAATATAATGCAATCTAACTACTCAAATCACATCAAAACATTACTAAGCTCTCTAAGTATACAATTAACCAAAACATAAATAAAGCTGCTCGTTACGATCCCAAATTACTAATCCATCCCTAATTATATATGGAATTGATTTAGTAGAGTCCACATGATAATGCATGAGTTCATAAAAGCAAGGCGACTTCAAAGGAATGAGATCAAATAAGGAAAATAGTAAACTTTAAACCCCATACCCACTTCTTTGAAGCTGCAACACCTCGTACTTAAGACTCTTTTCAAGCCTTCCTATTCCACATTTGTTAAGGATGTCGTGAAAATTTGGCTTAAGATGGAGTGCAATGTCAACCAATATGAATCATATACCATCAAAAGAAGGATGGTGGTTTTACCTTAAGAAAACCTCAGATGAGTTTCAAGGGAATTGCCATGCTCCAAACTTGACTAAAATGGGAGGAGAGACTCTCTAGGCGAATAAGGCACATTGTTAAAGACAAATGAACAAGTGGCTGATCATGGAACCTCTTCTAGGGGTGGGAAGGATGGGTCATGTTGCATCATAGGGCACACCCCAAGCATGGACTAATTGTGAAATCCAATTGTATTCTTCCTGACTGAAAGTGAAAAGTTGGTTAGGTCGCAATTGGATCTAACCTAATTAACATGGCTTATATAATCAAGCTTACTTGATCAAACTCACTCACTATGTCCTATTAGGCCCTCACTTTTTCATATTGAGTTCATATATCATATTTACTTTATTAACTAAACTTTATTTAGTTGTTACACATTTTCAAAATTTCCAATCACCTAAGTAGTACTTTTTTATCCAAGTGAGATAAGATTGAATTAGTCACCATTAGAAATGATGATATCGGAGTTCACGTATTCAGATTTTATAACATCTGTGACGTTATATTCCATGTGCACTACAACCCAATTTTTATCTTCATTCCCTTCTAAATCTTACCCAATAATTTTCTTGTTTGTCTTTCTTCTTTACTAGCATACCTTTGTCATATCCTCGACGATAGCAATGTGATGATCCGTAGTTAAAGAGATAACATAATGTGATTCTTGAAGCTAGTGATATGGTATATACAGATCATGAATGAGGGGGGACATATTGGATTTGCTTTTGAAGCCATGCTATAAATTTAGATACAACATTCTCCTCCATTTTTATTTTTTAAACAATCCCCCTCACTTCGACACCATTTGTGGAGGGAGCTCATCCTCTGCTTCCTACAAAAAAGTCTGTTGTTCCCCTATTTTTTTGCGAAATCAACTTTAAAAATCTAACTGTATAGATTGAGTGCATGATTATTATTGTTATACATGCTTATCAAGTTTTGCACAAACCGATAATTCTAGCTATTATATCTTAACGGTTAAAAGTTCATTCTCTTTTTAAAAATATGTTTTAAGTTTCTTAAATGTTGAATTTTCCGTTTATCATTCAGAGAGAAAATAATTATAGACAATGGATTTGAGCGATATTTGATAAACAGGTAGGACAATAACAATATTTTTAGATATGTGGTTGGATTTTTGAAACCTCTGCCACCCTCTCTTCCATGTTTCCACGCCGCCACCGCCGCCGTCTTTACCTTACGACTCCTCTCGCTCGAACTCGGCAATAATTCCCTTTCCGGCGCCGTCCCGATATCTCCTCCTCATTCTTCTCCCTCGACATCTCCAACAACGGGGATAATCTCTACGAAGGGGGTTTAGGGTTTGGCGCCAACAAAATGTGTGGAATTGCTCTGATCCTATCCGGCGCCCACATTGAACGCCCCGACGGGGACTCATCGCTTCTTCCCTTTGACGAGGGAATCGTAAGAATCCACCTAACCTACTCCACCTTGATTTGTTCTCTCCCATCATTCTGCTAACCTGCTAAGTAAGACGTTTACAAAGTGTTTATCTACTTTGGTTTTCATTACGCAGGTGCGGAATTAGAATAATGGCCGAGAGGCCATATAATCTTAACTATGGCCATTACCGATTTCAGTACTTCATGATATCTAATTATATTATTTGTTCTTGAATCACATTATTTTCAAAATAAAAAGTAGAATCGTGTGACATAAAAATACTCGCAGAATAAATTATTAATGAAATCTGCTTTAAAAATACATCAGAAAAATCAAACAGACGGTGCTATTCACTTTTCAGTTAGGCTTGTGAATGGTTCTAGCTAGGAGAGTTGAGCGAGTCTTTTTCCTACTCCAACCCCATGCACTTGGCTGCTTCTGAATGCCACGTGAATCTTCTCATATGGCTGCTAGAATGATGCTAAGCTCAGGAAATGATGAAGGTTCATAAGAAGATGGAATTAAAATGAGGTAAATGGGGAAAACAATTCATAAGATAAGATAAAAATCCAGGTTCTAAGTCTTTTATCGGTTGATCAGTGTAGAACATTTGGGTGATGATGATTATTGATTGTACATAGTTAGACAGTTTAGAAGAACACCGTCCTCTATTTTATTCTACAGAACTTGGTTTCATAATTTTCACGGAAGAAAATACTCTCTCAATGATCGCAATCAATACCAACAAGGTTAACAAGATGAATGAATATGATAAGGAACAATACATTTGACTTTCAGTTTTTGCTAAAACTTGACAAAGTCTAGAAACAGTAGAAACTTTGGTTTATGGGGAATATTGAGAGTTTAATTTTTTTGCATCAACCCAATAATCTAGTTTCATATAAATATATTGTAAAGAGTAAATTATACACGTGAATAAATGGAAAGCATCTATACAAGCTGAACAACAACAAAGCCTTTTCATACATTAAGTAGGGTCGGTTACATGGATTCTTTGCCCCCATTCAGATCTATCGTGGGTCATTCTTGAGCTTAAATCCAAATAACTCCTTTCAAATAGTGCCATCCCAACACTTCTTGGGCTTTCCTCGCCCTTTCTTAGCCGGCTCAACATCCCAAAACTCACATCTTCTAATTGGCGTATCAACCGACCTCCTTTACAGGTGGCTAAACCATTCTAAGCGAGCTTCTCTCATCTTATCATCTATTGGAGCGACACCAACTTTCCTTCTAATCGCATCAGTCTGAATCCGATCTTTTCGTGTATTACTATTACCATACATACACCTTAGCATTTTCATTTCTGCTATTGTCATTTTATGTAGGCTGCTTTGTAATACTTTCATTTGATTTTCAAAGGAATTTTCTTATCACATTAACAATAGAGACTCCTCTCTACTTTAGCCAACTTGCATTTATTTTATGAATAATATCTTCATCGATTTCCCCATCATGTTGCAAAATGGATCCCAAGTATCTAAAAAAAACTTTCTTATGAATGTTATTGTCTCCAAATTTTTACCTCGATTCCTTCACTACTGCTTCCATCAAATATGCATTCCATATATTCAGTTTTAGCCCTACCGTCTCTCAGGCATGCCTCCAAACATCAAGCTTCGCATTAACTCCGTCTCTAGTCTCATCAGTCAACACAATATCATCGACGAGCAGCATATACAAAGGTATCTCATCCTGACTGTGACTAGTCAACTTGTCCATGATCAAAGTAAAAAGGTACAGACTCAAAGCTGAACCTTGGTGCAGACTGATGGTAATGTATCCTTACACAAGATGAAGTCCTATCATACATATCTTTTATAAGGTTAATATATAAGACATACAGTTGTCTCTTCTTCAAAACTCTCCACAAAATCTCTCGTGGGATTGAATGATAAGCATAAAGTCTCTCGTGGTACTGAATCATAAACCTTCTCTAAATCGAAAGAAATCATATGGAGGTTCTTCCTTTTAGCTATATAAATCTTCATTGTTCTCCTCAACAAGTGGATAACTTTAATAGTTAAGCGTTCTGTCATTAATTTTAATTGGTATTCTGTTACTTTGGAAACTTGACTCAATCTTTTTTCATGCACACGTTCCAAAATTTTCTTAGTGTGACTCATCAGTTTGATACCTCTATAATTCGAACAATTCTGAATGTTTCCTTTTTCTTATAAAAAGGCACCACGACGCTTCTCCTCCATTCTTCACACATTTTCTTTCTTCGTCAAATAACATTGAATAAATTTGTGAGCCAAGTCAAACCATGTTCACTTAAAACTCCATAATTCTATAGGAATGCCATCAGGTCCTACACCTTTCCCATGTTTCATAGCTTCAAAGCCTCCTCTACTTGCTTCCTTTGTTTTTTTGAAAGAATACATCCTTTCTTTCTATCCGTCTATAGCTTGCAAGATTCAAGTACCTTTCACTACTAGCTAGATCTCCCAAAGTGATCTCTTTAATCCCTTTTTCAATGGAAAGCTTATGAAAATACTGCTTCCATCTAGTCTTTATATCCTTCTGAGTAACAAGCACATGTTCTTCCTCATCTTTAATGCATCTTTACACATAAATTCATAAGCTTTTGGTTTAACTTCACTTACAGTCTTCTTTGCGTCCTTCTTCGTTATCTTGTAGTTTATGACAATTTTGTATGTTATATCCTTATACATAGCTTTAAAGCAAGCTCTTTTCATTTTGAGATTCTCTTGTACTCATTCGCTCTATCACCAAGCCTCCTTTTAGCTCGAGACTCCTCCCTTAGACTCGCCTAGGATCTCTTTGGCTACCCTTTAGACCAAGGTCTTAAATGTCGGATTTCGGTTTTGTCTCAGTAATGGATCGAAATGAAATTTCGGCTAAAATTCGGTCGAAATTCGACTGAAACTTCGGTCATTTTGGTCAGTTTTTGAACATAACCCCCTAAATTTCGGTCGATATCAGCCATTTAGGCCAAATTTCGGTCACCCACCGAAATCGAAATTCGACCGAAATTCGGCTGAATTTCGTCGAAATTTGAGCCCATGCTTTAGACACAAGATGCTACCGCCTCCCACATCTCATTCGCACTTCCATTATAATCCCGAAAGATAAGTCTTTTAAAACCTTCTCCTTGAAGCTTGATTGCTTCAATTGAAGCTTCTACCATCTAGTTATAATGATATTGGAAATCATCGTTTTTCTTTACCAACCTTTTTAATTTCACATCCATGACTAGCAAACGACTTTGATATGTCAAGCTCTCTCACATGATTACTTTGTAGTCTTTGCAACACAACCGATCTCTGCTCCTCGCTACTTGATTTTTAAGGAGAAATACATGGCATTCAAAAATCATGTAGGGCCCATAGACCCCGACATTCTACTTCGGTTCCACCCCTTCAAATATGTATCTGTAAGTATGGGTGGGCAATATCTATCACATATAAAGTTACTAAAGTACTAGAATAATAGCACAATTGAATCATTTGATGTGCCTGATATCAATGTTCAAGAAGAAAAAGCCATGGTTCTAATTCTATTTGATCAGTTGATGCAACCTCTTTAGTTGTCATGTTACTAAATATTTGGCAGGATGGATTGATGGGGATTGAATAGGGAAATGAAATATAGGATGGAAAGGAGTGGGAAGGGAATAAAAGGCATGGTCATAAATTTTGCTGTCATTGGATAAAAGCATAGGGAAAGGGAACGCGATAGGATGTTCGTTCTGCGAAGTGGGGAAGGAAAGAGATAATGATGCATAACTAGTTGTTGTTATGCCCTTTCAAGAATTAATCGTATTTTATTTTAGTAATTGCGGAAAGAAATGAGTGAATTGTTTATTATGAGGTCATATGAATCCTTTATATAGAGGATCAACCCTGGATGACACTACAACAAAAGAAATGATATAAATAAAATGGAAATAATGTATGAAATAAATAACATAATATTTTTTTCTTAGCACTTCCCCTTAAGCCAGAGTATGGATTTTTGTCAAGCTCAGCTTAGGTGAACATTTCTAGAATGACCCCCCATGCTAGTGCTTTAATGAATATATTTGTTGTTTGTGCAATAATTTCTATGATACATCAGAACTATTATTCACAATGTAATGATTCCTAAAAAGAGATTTAGTCTTTATTATTTTTTTGATTGATTTTGTGTTATTTAATAATAAAGTTTATAACGAATTAACTAAATTCTAACAAATTAAAAAGAAAAGTTAATGGTTGGATCGTATATCATCGATCAATCCTAATTAAATTCTATCAAATTAAAAAGAAGAATTAACGGTTTGGATCGTATATCCTCGGTAGAAAATCCCTTCTGAACATTTATTTATTTTAGACTACCTCGTCTCTTTATTTTTTCGTAAAAAAGTAAACAACCAAGAGGAAGTATGAGGAAAAATGACACGAAGATATTGGAGATGCAGAAATGAAGCCCTTTTGTATCATGTCCCTGGTATAGTGACAGTTCACCTTGATGTATTTGGTTCTCACATAAAATGCCAGATTGTTGCAATAAGTAATGCAGCTTGACTGCGATATAGTAACTGCATAAGAAGATGCGTTTCAATGTCTAGGTCAGTTATGGCAGACGTAACTCATATCATCTCATTGCTACCTTGCGCCATAGCGCTATATTCAGATTCAACACTTGGCCTAGTAATTACAGTTTTTTCGTGCTTTTCCATGAAGCTAATGAGCTTCCAATAAAACTTGCATATCCTCATGTTGATTTCCTGTCTTTAGGACATCTTGCATAATCAACATCTGCACATATATCAAGAGATATCCCTTTGTTGAAGAGTAAACTTGTACATGGTAAAGACTTCATTTATCTTAGGATCACTGAGACTGCATCCATATATGCCTGGCATAGTTGCTGCATAAACTGGTTGAGTTTGCTTACGACAAATGATATGTCTGTTGGTGATGGTCGCATATATGAGCTTCTCAACAATCACCCTATATATCGTATTGTCTATGTGATTAGAGTCATCATTATAGAGTTTCGTACTGGGATCCAAAGGAGGGAGTAATATTGATCTTTTTATTTTACCTTTACTTTGATACAATAGATTAAAAAATTACCTATTTTTTCCATGCCCCTAAATTTATTTATATTAATTAGATACTAATTTAAATATTAAATTATGGTATACTGGAAATGAAAGCCCCTTTCTCGCATTTGTCCTCTAGTGCATTGACGGAACACCAATATTGAATTCTGTAATCAAAGAAAGATATTGAAAAATAGATTCTAAAAAAAAACTTTCGAGTATTGCCCAACAAACTGTTTATCAATGACTGAAGAATGAGCTTTCCACATATGATCGTCACGAATTGAATTACAATCAAATAGCTTTGGGTCGGTTACCTATGTCAGTAATTGGAGATTACACAATTCAAGCAATTAGGAATTCAAGGCAAATCAAAATAGACAAAGATAAATCTTTGGATTCAAAATCAATTACTAATTATTAAATTTTATATAATATAAGCAATCAGATAAGCAATCAGGGCTTTTTTATTTTAATATTGATTAATTTAATCAATAACTAGAACTCATAACTATTGATTGTTGAGATATACTGTTTAATTTTAATGAAGAAGATTGAAATTTCAAATTGTCTCAAAATGGAATCTGTTCCAAACATATATGCCATGGTTCCTTACTTCGACAGGGTGCAAATATCTAAATTTCACCCTTTCAGATACCTTTTCAAACTCATTGCCGATACTAAGTAGCAGTCCAAAATTTGTATCTATTTTTCATGATATTATGCATGGATCAGGTATATCACGGCCAATTCCTCAGGAAAAATGGTGGGCGATTCTTCCACAATGGAGTCTTATAAGCGAGATTTCGAGTAAGTGTTTACAGAATCTTTTTCTGTCCGAAGAAATGATTCATCGAAATAACGAGTCACCCCTTCCATTGATATGGACACGTTTGAGATCAACAAATGCTTGGGAGTTCCTCTATTCAATCCTTTTCTTTCTTCTTGTTGCTGGATATTTCGTTCGTATACATCTTCTCTTTGTTTCCCGAGCCTCTAGTGAATTACAGACAGAGTTAGAAAAGATCAAATCTTTGATGATTCCATCATACATGATTGAGTTGCGAAAACTTCTGGATAGGTATCCTACATCTGAACTTAATTCTTTCTGGTTAAAGAATCTATTTCTAGTTGCTCTGGAACAATTAGGAGATTCTCTGGAAGAAATACGGAGTTCTGCTTCTGGCAACATGCTATTGGGCGGCGGTTCCGCTTATGGGGTCAAATCAATATGTTCTTAGAAGAAATATTTGAATATCAATCTCATCGATCTCATAAGTATCATACCAAATCCCATCAATCGAATCACTTTTTCGAGAAATACGAGACATCTAAGTCGTAAAAGTAAAGAGATCTATTCATTGATAAGAAAAAGAAAAAGCGTGAACGCTGATTGGATTGATGATAAAATAGAATCCTGGGTCGCGAACAGTGATTCGATTGATGATGAAGAAAGAGAATTCTTAGTTCAGTTACACAATGAAAAGCACTTGCCATTCGTTGGTTATTAGGAGCATCCCGAAAACGTCCGGGTCGAAATATGGCTTTCAAATTAAGTTCCGAATTAGTAGATGCTGCCAAAGGGAGTGGCGATGCTATACGCAAAAAGGAAGAGACTCATAAAATGGCGGAGGCAAATAGAGCTTTTGCACATTTTTGTTAATCCATGAACAGGATCCATATAGACACATAGATCCATGGATCCATACATCTCGATCGGTTGCTTGCAGTCTGCCATCCCCGTCTCTAGAAGGAGGTCAATAACATACTTTCTCTAACTCGTTAGTAGTCCTATTTGGTTCTTGGCAAATTCAAGCCGAAGATAGTCTAGAGAATCATCAACAACAATCAAATAAAATATGTCCCCTTGATCAAATACACGATTGGGACCTTAGATATCAAAATGAAAGAACTCAAACAAGGAGGTATTGCTATGATGTTGACAAATGGAAAAACAAGTTTTATGATGCTTCCTAAGTTGGCATGCCTTACATTGGAAACTAGACTCGAAAGAGATTTGAGAGAGGAGAAGACTTTATACAGATTCTGCAGAGGAAGATGAGCAAATCGTATATGCCACAAGTATCCTCCAGCGTAAGGTAAATGAACCTGTACAAACCTCTTTGCTCACGGCCACATCCAATTACCCTTTACGTGAGTATATTCTAAGACACCAGAGAAGAAGGGAAATGAATTGCACGTCAATTTAGTTCCTTAGCAATATGACTGATGGACAATAAATTCATAATGAATTCTGGTCATGTAGAACATTTTGCAAATGCATTGAAGGCATCAACTGAACCCCCCAATCATGTGATAGGAAAACACCTCCCATCCACATTGATGATAGACCATCCCAGAGGAGACCATGTAAAATGTCATTTAGGAACTTGCTAGTTGTTGTATTGTTAGTGGCTCGGGTGAATAGCCTCGATTCACCAAGATTCCGTCTACCAAATTTCTTAATGCTATATACCTTATTGTGGCGAAGCCGTTAGCTAATTAGCTTAGAGGTGTTGTAGGTTCCATGATTTCTTGTTTAATATGCTTTTATTCCTAGTTGGCACCTAATGGAAAACGTGGTTACAGAGACAGAAAATTGTTGATTCACGGGGATGCAAGACAAAAGTTGTGCATTGGAAGGTGGATTTCTCAAATGCCTATGCTTGCATGGATTGGAGATTCATTTGGATGTCCCTTTATTGTTGTAGATTCTCAAATTTGTGGATTTCTTGGATGAAGAGATGTATCACCATTGCTTCCTTCTCAACCTTGGTCAATGGTTGGCCGAAGGGGGAAGTTTCTGGTATCAGAGAGGTATGATGCAATGATGCCTTCTTGCTCATCTTCTTTTCCTCCTGATGGTTGATGCATTATATGTGATGGTGGAGAGGGCTATTCACGATGAGTTTTGCTCCAAATACTGTTGGGGTAACATTTCTGTCCTGATCTTCCAATATGCTAACGATGCACTCTTTTTTATAGAGAGCGAGATCTTGAATGCAAATGGGGTTTTATGGACCTAGAGATTTTCGATGATGTTACTGGACCTCAATTTTTGATGACTTACACACTTCACTCCAATCCTCCACCCTTTTCTCCCCCCTTATATAGCTTCGCATGCTTCTCCTCTTCATCTTATTTATTCTCTTTTCACCTCTAATTTGTATTCTTTCTCCTTTCACACCCTTCGCTCCTTCCTTACATCTTTTCTTTTTTCCCCTCATGCAACTTGGCGTGCTCTACCTTCCCCTTGTCCTATGTCCTTCCATCTCACATCCAGTCCCCTCCCCCTAAAAGTTTGAGTTACATTAGGTACTGTTGAAAGGGAATATTGGAATTGAATAAGTTTTATAATGAATCCTACCCTTCTGTATATTAAGGGAGGCTAGTGTTAGAGAGAGTGCACTTAAAATCGGTAAATACGGAAGTATCTCTCTCAAGGGTTTACAACTCAAATACACTCTAAGATCCACCCCTCAAGTTTGAGCTCAGGTATCTAACATGCTTAGCTAGTGATGGTATCACCCAAAAGAGGCTTTGGAGAGTGCCTTGATAAAAATATCTGCGGTATGGTCTGTGGAGGGAATACTGGAAGTTCACGGTAGTCATCACTAGATGAGATCTCGAATGAAATGACAATCAACCTCTATCCCGGGTCCAAAAGAGGCTTTGGACCCGGGATCGGTGGAGTTCCGTGGGTTGATTCATCGGCTGGGCCTTTCGATTGTTGATGCGGCCGGTTACGCCTTCACATGGCGGAATACAAAATCCAGGTCACGTCTGGATCGGTTTCTGGTTTCTCAAGGTTGGGCTGAGCGGTTCCCTCTCTCTCGGGCTTTGGCCCTTCCGCGGGTGCTATCTGACCATACGCCGATTATATGGCCTCCCGTGAGGAGGGGCGGGGGAGATTCTTCTTCCGTTTCGAAAAAAGTTGGCTTCTGGAGGATGGGTTCCGGGAGTTGGTGACAGAGCACTGGAGAGGGGCAGTTACCGAGGGGTCCGCGGTCTCGCGTTTGGCGGCCAAGCTCAGATCATTGAAAACCCTCTGTTCGTCCTTCGGGAATGAGGTCAGGGCACAACGGAGAACAAAACGAGTGGATGCACAGAACGAGGTGGCGCGCCTCGACGGCCTGGACGATGAGAGAGGGCTATCTGACTCTGAACTTATGGCTTGGCAGATCCTCATAGAGGAACTTCTTCTTGAAGTCAGGAAAGAGGAGGTGGAATGGAGGCAACGATCCAGGCAGAAATGGTTGAAGGAGGGGGACTCCAACACGAGGTTCTTCCACTCAATGGCTTAGGGGCAGCGGAGAAGAAACTTCATCCATAACATTGAGGTTGGAGGTGTGCGGTTTTCGGGAGAGGCATCTATTGGGGGTGCGTTGCGGGGCCATTTTGTGGAGGCTACTAGAAGGAGGGGCGGGAGCGGATGGGGATGGCGGGGAACATGGGTGGAATCCCTGTCTGCGGCTCAGGCAGAGGGGGTTGATGACACCGTTTACGGAAGAACTCAAGCGGGCGGCATGGTCGCTGAATGCAGATGGGTCCCCTAGACCGGACGACTTCCCCGTGTCGTTCTATCGTGAATTCTGGGACATGCTGAAAGGTGATGTCATGGAGGTTCTGAATGAGTTCAGAGAGGGCAACCTTGGGTTTGATAAGATAAACTACTCGCTTATCTTTTTGTTACCAAAGAAAGACAACCTGTTGGGGGTGGAGGACTACCAACCTATCGCAATCTCAAATGCGATATACCTTATCATTGCGAAGGTCCTGGCGAATAGATTGAAGGGGGTCGTGGACTCCGTGGTGCTGCATGGTTAGTCTGCTTTTATTCCGGGGAGGCAGATGGCGGACGGTCTGGTCATGACGTCGGAGATCTGTCTCGAATGGAAGAGGAAGCGGGCCAAGGACACCCTTTGGAAGATCGACTACTCTAAGGTGTATGACTGCGTGCAACGGAAGTTCCTTTGGCAATCCTTGACGAGGAGGGGCTTCCCTAGTGCATGGGTGGACTGGATGAATAGATGCGTTACGACTTCATCCTACTCGATCCTGGTAAACGATAAACCTGAGTGTGGCTTCTTCCAACCGCAGCGGGGTGTGAGGCAAGGCTGCCCGCTTGCCCCTATGTTATTTGTTCTTGTGGCCGATGCCTTGGGTGTCCTTTTCAGGCAGGCGGTCGAAGCGGGCTGGTGCGAGGGCTTTCGTATTGGGGATATATCTATTCCCCTATTACAATATGCGGATGACACGATCATATTCCTGGGAGGTACGGACGATCATAACAGGAACGCAGCCCAATTGGTGGAAATATTTGGCGACATTTCGGGCCTCGTGATTAACAAGCATAACTCCTCCTTCGTAACTTTTGGATGGAGGAGGCCGAGCGCGTTGGGATTGCAACAGTTTGCGGATGTGGGTTAGGTGACCTACCCATTTCCTACCTGGGGCTGCTGTTAGCGGCTGGGAAGCTGAGGAACAAGGATAGGGAACATGTGGTTCAGCGGATCGAACAGAGACTGGCAGGATGGAAAGCTATCACTTTATCCAAAGGAGGAAAACCGGTCCTTCTGAAACATGTTCTCTCCGTTATTCCTATCTTCTTCTACTCGACTAGAATTATGCCAGTCGGGGTTAGGAGGAAAATTGAATCCTTGATGAAGCAATTCTTTTGGTCGGATGGGAAGCAATTGGGGCACGGGCTTCATCTGGTCAAGTGGGAGGATGTCACGAGGGGGCGCAAGGAGGGTGGTCTCGGTGTCAGAGATATTGATTGCATGAACAAGGCTTTCATCGCCAAGTGGATAATCCAAATTTGGGGGCCCTCTATTTCACTGGCCGCTATTCTGTTGCGAAAAATCTACGGTGTGGGTGGTGGGCTGGTGACGAGGAGACTCCGCTTCACGTCTCCTCTCTGGGCGGGTATCCGCGAGGTGCTCCCATTATTGGCTCACCGTTTGTGTCCCAAGGTGGGGGACTGACAAAGTTTCAAAATCTGGCGTGACGATTGGCTCGGTGATGGCACGTTGGAGGAGAAATTCCCGCATTTATTCTCGTTGGCAGAATCAAAGGAGGCGTTGATCTCGGAGGTGGCCATCGGTGGTGTGTGGTCCCCGCCTTTTGTCTCCGATCTGTCTGATCAGCGATTTGAGGAATTCATGGTGATGCAATCGATCCTCCCACTCACAGGGAACCTCACTAGCGACAGAGACCACTTCCAATGGATGGACAACAAATTCTCGGTGAAAAAGGCATACAAGGAACTCAGTTTGAGGGAGGAACAGGATAGGGAGCTTTGCCAGGACGTCAATATCATATGGGCTGTAAGGATCCCGTTGATGGTTAAGGTGTTTCTTTGGTGCTTGAGGAGGAACCTTCTTTGCGACAAGGTGTGGAGGGGGCGCCTTCTAGGGGTGCTGGATACGCGATGCGATAGATGCCGAACGTCAGATGAGGATGCTGAACATTTGTTTTTCAAGTGTCCGACCTCGACTGCGGTTTGGACCGAGGTGGCGGCATCGTGGGTAAGGAGTGACAGCTTCTCGGACTTTTGGAGATCCATTAAATTGGTTGGCGGCAACTCTAATGACGATTGTTCGAAGCCTTTTGCAACTCTGTGGGCCATCTGGACCGGGAGAAATGAGGCTATCTTCAACAACCAGAGGTTTTATGTTGAAAATATTTTGTCCCATTGTAATGCTCTTCATAATATCTGGATATCACGGTAATGTACTCTAAACCCCTTTAATGAAATATATTGGTGGTGACCCCCTAAATGGGGGCTCACCCGTTTGAATATAAAAAAAAGAATCCAATCCGGATCATTGGATATCAAAGCGTGACTACCAAGTTGTCCTTGCAACTTCCTATCATCAAATTACTCGAAGAAGACGATACAAATAAAGAGTAAAGATCACATCCCATCTTCTTTTTTTTGAAGCAACACATCCCGTCTTCTTGTTATTGCAAATAAATGGATCTCTGCAATTCTTGCCTAAGATTCAGGGAAAATTAAACCTACAACAAATGAAAATCAGATTCTTCAAGAAGGAGAATATGTAATCCCATGAATCAACTTATTCTCCAAAGAGTCCATACATAACACCCCTTCTTGAACTTCCATCAAGTCGAACTCTTGCCTATTCTTTTTCCATTTCTTTCCCACCATCATCTCCCGTCACATCTCTTTCATTCTTTATCATTGCCCTTTTGTCTTATTCTCCATTGTCTTCTTTTCTCTGCCTTTTCCCTTTCAGTCTCTCGCACTCCCTCTCTTTATTTGTATCTCAACTATCCCTTTCTCTTCCATATGCCCAAGGAAATACCTTAGCACATCAATTTCTATTAGCGTGAAGAACTGTGCTAATTTGACTAATTGAAATTGCGTTCTAATAAATAGTAATTTCCTTAAATATATAAATGACTACGAGCTCAAACAAGAAACCTAAGAGGCTATAAGTGGTAAACAAAGAAACAAGGTGATGAAAATAAAAAATGACAGATGGTGCTTATGCTCTTGAATGTCCAAGTGTTCAAGTCCTACACATGTGAAATCCATATCAAGAATCCACTGGAAATAAGCAAGCATATAAATTATATTATAAAAATATAATTATTGGAAATAAAAATCTACTTTATCTGAACTAAGTCCAGAATGGTCTGGTGCGACTCTTCCTCTGCTATTCATGCTCTAACAGCCGTCTTTTCATGAAAAACGGACCTTCGATCTTGTGCAGCTGCTTAGGCTCCTAAGATCTTCAATCTTCTGATACATGCATAAAGTATTAGAGAATCATCAATATCAGAGATTTAATAAAATAAGAAATTGAAAGAAATGCTGAAGAATAATAAACATAAATACAAGAATGAAATAAATACAAGTCCTAAACACCGACTAAAAAGTCTTGCTCCCCAATGGCAACGCCACCATTTTAATATGCAATTTTTGTGGTTCTCCCTAATTAAAGTCACTTGTAATACCCGCAAAAAGCACAACAATATTCACGCTAATAGGACCTGATGGCAGAGTTTACCCAATCCGTTTGAACTTCTAATCTTAATGTCCCAATCCCTCCTTTATTTTAATTATTTCCGCACTATTTCTTTTCTCTTCTCCCTTTCATCCCCATTCCTCTTCCTTCACCAATAATACCTGAATCCACCGCTCCTAAACCTTATTTCCGAACCCTGATGTTACCATCACCTTATCACCCCATATCAAACATAGCACCTCACAATTGTTGCCTCTCACTACTCCAAGTTCAATGTTATAGCATCCTTAATGTTATTCGGATCTTCTACTCGGTTGCCCATTGCCAACCTGGTTGGTTGAGCTGTTGCAATCCACTTGGTTGAGCCGATTCGGTGGGGTTAAAATGCAAACTTGACCTAGCTAGGCCTAAGAACCCATGTGTTGGGGTCTTAGTGGCTAATTATTTAATTAATCAACTGTTTAAATGTGCCAAGTTGCAAGTTAAAATAAGTTAAAAGCTTAATGGTTAAAGCTCGTATAAACCAATTGCACTCGCCCATTTGACCTATGTCGTCCAATTTAACTTGATTTAAGGGTAAAGGAGTATGTATACAATATTCTAAATGGTGGGAGACGAGGTTAGGACTCATGTTGATGTTTACCCAACTTAACTTGAGTACAAGAGGCTCCTTTCCCGGAATTGACTTATCCCTAGCTATATGAAGACCGCCCTTTCCTCAATTGGTGGCTTGAAGCTTGGAGAAGCAGCTCCACGGTGGTGACCAACATTGGGAAGACTTCCTTAAGGTATCTATATATTAGGTAATCCCTTCTTTATCCTCAAAAGGTACTCATTTTCTTCTTGGTTTCTCACTTGTTTGCTAATCCATGGTGTTTTTAGTGAACCAAGGGAGTTGGTATTCTTGAGATGCTAAAAGGATGAGATCATCAAGAGGACACACATCAAAAAATGTGGTATAGTGAACCACATTCCTCATGGACTCTTAGCCCTAAAGGGTTCTTGCTTTCTTTGAACTTTTGAGAGCGTGTTGTAGACCTTACCGTGATTTCAAAGTCATGTTTTGTGATTAGATTGTTATTACATTGGAGTCACTGTTCGTGAAGGGAAGATTACAATGCCATACATCTCATTCGAGCTTCAACTTCATGATATTTTCATGAAGGCACTTCTTCAGAATTGGCATTTCTTTCTTATTTCGAAGTTGGGCATGATTGATGCATATGTGCCAACTTGGGGGGAGTGTTAACGAAGTTAATGCTTTCAATTTTAGTTTATGGGCTTTTATGTATCCACATCCTAGGTACTAGGGCTCTCCTCATAGAGGTACTTAAGTAATCTCCTCCAAAACCCTAGGATCCTATCCTAGATAAGAGGTTTCTGGGCTCACATAAGAAATCAAGTCATGCTTTCCTATCACATATCTCAATAACAATCATACAACAACAACAAAGCCTTTTCCCGCATTAAGTGGGGCCGGCTATCTATAACAATCATATAGTTGAAAAAATGCATATGCATACCCACTTGTGCATAGACTGATACTCAAATGAAGAAAAAATGATAGTATCTAGAAATAAAAATTCCAAGGTGATGTTCTTTATTAACATATAATGATATTTCTAACGATGTATTGATTAAAGTATATAAAAAAAGAAAAAGACCTTATGGGAGATGTTGTTCGTAAATGTGATTTTGATCTAAGAGCCTACCCTTCACCTTCATCTTTGAAGAAAACATGGATGAAGCAACTAATTAGGACGGTTAAACACTTGGATTTGTTAAATCTTTTTTATCTCTATAATGCAAAAATTACAAGAAACGCTTGTGATCCTTTTTGAGCTCTATATTGTGGCTTGCTCATTGCTGCAGTAGAGACAAGATTATAGTATAATCAAAAGCTGCAAAAGTTAATTTTTTTTTGAATTGACATGGTAAGTTTTATGCTTCAAAATTGCATTTCTGTTTACTTTATCCTAGTAACTATCCGTTGGGATGATCAAATTTTTAGGTGCATTTTAGTAACTATCCATTGAGTTGATCAAATTGTTAGGTGCACAAGGAGGACTTCTTATCAGTATCTGATCTGGAGTTATGTCTAAGAAGAAGAGGACCGGATTGCTTTGATTCCAAGAAACTTCCGATCAAGCTAGTTTTACATAGTTCTCATGCAGAAGATATGAATTCACATTTTCAATTTTAGAGCCCATTCTTAATGTCAATGATTCAGATTGCAATGTTTCTTCTGGGAGCGAGTCCGCAGTGGAGCTCATTCTTTTGGGGGCCACGTTACAACTACGAGGAGCATGTGCTATTTCACAGCCTTATGAAGACACTTTTGGAAATATTCTTGTTTACAATGGCATGTCTCTGGTTCCTTCGAGTAGAAGCATACTTACAGAATAGCTTTTACCTCCATTTTTAGTGGATACTTATTGAAAGTTTCTTGTACAATCTTCCCTTTCAAGGAATACAATTTGTTAAGAGGTTGATAATTATCCTTTTCTCTTATTTTACAGTTGCCTTTTAGTATTGCCAATAATAGGCTCAACTATCAATTTTAACATTTTGTTAGGGGTAGAGTGAATTTTTAGGGAAAATGTAGCTGATATTTCAGTGATATGGTCGAAAATCGTGGAAACAACTTAGAAATCAATTTTCTTAAAAACTAAGTTTCCAATTCTTTAATTAAAAATAAGTGTGTTCTTGACTGCATCTATATATGGATAGTATTAATGATGGCATACGTTTTATTGCATTAGCTTGTATTTCAGATATGTAGCAAGCTAAGGATTTGATTCAAAAAGTTGAAATAATGAAGTTCCGTTAAAGCTATTTTAAACTACGATCAAGCTGAAAGCTGTGAAGACAAAGCCCGCGATGAATATTACTAAGGATGAAATGAAGATCAAGAGAAGTTCTGACTGTTTTAATTTATTGAGTGAGTTGCACTGTAATCCTAATGCATATGCATTGCACTGTAATCCTAATGCATATGCATAACATTCTCCTTTAGGTCAAATCAATTCTCAAAATCAATCAACCAACTGACTGGACTTCGAGTCGACTGAATTCTGGTTCAACCGATTGATGACTTCGATCAATCGACTAATGTTATTGAACGGTAAATTCAACGATCACTTGACTAACAATTATTTTTAGCTGATCTGTCCACTACTTCAGTTTTTAGGCCACTGATGTTTTCATTGACTAGCATTGCTATTAGCTGACTTAAAAGAAGTGAATTTCAATGGATAGATTGGAGCCCATTTAGCCTTGTACAAAGAACTCTAAACCTTGGTGTCGATAATACACTTACTACTTGTTAAATCCCATTTTCTAGTGTAAAGTTTCTCTTTGATTCTAACTCTAGTTTTTGTGAGAGAAGTACTTTGCAAGTTATGCCTTGCTTTCAACCTTGAGCAACTTTGATCTGTAAGATTGTTTGGCTTATGTGCTACATGTGGCCCACACTTCCTATTTGTTCAGGGCAGGTGGCATGAACTCTGATTCGATTCGGGTATTCAAACCCCTTGCTGAGATGCTCAGTTGGATCCTCCCCCTTGATAGGAAGATTCTAAAATTCGTGTATAAGGGTCAAGAACTTTGGATGAACACAGATGAATGGGTGTCAACCTTTCTTCTTGGAAACACCCAGTGTTGACCACACTGAGAGATACGAAAACATGGGTAATGCCAGTTGGCGAAGTGACGTTAAGCATCCCATGAGGTTTCACAAAGAGTGGTTGTGATGATATCATCTACGTCTGTACCTCTCCTCGTAGAGTAGATCCTGTATCCAACCAAGCCTTTTAATCCAGGGAAATGGATAACTCCCACGATCACAGCAGACTAGCTTTGCCATGAGCGCGGTGGGAATGGGCTTCCCAAAAAGCCAACCCGGGCCAATCAGGACCGCATAGAGGGACGACCCCAGGAACCCAATCTAAAAAGAAGAATCTTATTATATCATACTGCATTGCATATTATATTGAGGTTGTGAGGATTATATTTCCTGTTTTATTATACGAGTGGTTGCGGGAGTCGGGACCCCTTATCTAGCTCAGAGCAATTTGCCACCGGGGGTTCCTAATGTTGTTATAATTGAGGAGGCGCTGCCCTTGTTTAAAGAAACTTGTTAATGGAATGAACTGAGAGTTTTGATCGGTTGAAATTCAGACTCGAGATGATTCCAATTAATGTCTTTACTCGATTTTGGGTTTCCTCGTAAAAATATGTGTTTTATACACTTTTTGTGGTTGGTCCTATCTTGGGACACCGCCCTTTCCATTCTAAAAAACGTGTTCGTTGTAATCCCTTGATTACATTATTTATTGGACGGAATTGCATTTGGTATTGTTTGCTTGTGTTAACCCGCATGTAAAAGGGGATATACTATTCATTTGATACATTTTATGACATCCGGATCCGAACAACCCGAACCCAACCTGATTAAGGAGCATTAGATTCTATCCCGAAAATGTTTTGATTCACTGTAACGCCCTTTATAATTTCTGGGCCTCGAGCTAACTTGTAAAACCCTTCATCAATATATAGCGGTAGCTCCCACCTTGGGAGTTCACCCAACTTATTCAAAAAAAAGGGTCTGAATGATTAATTAATATTCAATCAATATTGAATAAACCTAGATCAACCTATAAGTCGCAAATCGAATTTCGTTCATACGTAGTTGACCAAAGGTTGATCTTATTGTAATGCGCGCCATCAGAAAAGCCGCAACGTAGTTTGAAATCATAAAAATAATCCGAGACTATCATAAAATACGGTCTCAACGAAATGATATCAACGAAATCGATCGTTCGTCGACTGGAGGTCAATTGATAATTTAAAATCGTAGAATTTGATAAAAAACTGATGCATCGTGGAACAAATAAATAAGGTCCTATTTAAATCATCGCCCGTTAATTAGAATCAAATTATTCGTCTTTTAAATAAATTTTGGGGCGAACACCAATGAGTGTATCCCCCTTTTTTTGGCCTAAAAAATTATAGTCAAATTAATTTTACTTTTTATTGAGTCTGCATAATTTTATTTAAAAATAAAGAGATCGCATGTGATCTTGATTTATTCAATTAGTCAGTTATATTTAGCAGTTAATCGGTTAGAGATAATTAGAGTCCAAACTTGGATAAACTAGGATTTGAATTTTGATTTGTTTCTATTTTTGTAATCCCACCACTCCTTTATAAAGGGATGGTAGTCTTTGTTTTAAGGGAGTTGAAGTTGAAATTAAATTGAGATTCTATCTCTCTTCTCTCTATCCCTTCTCCCTCGACGCGATCTCGCGATTCTCTTCCCCAAATTCCTCGCATTCGGCATGATTTCTCTCCGCTCCCCTCCGACTTCTTCTCTAATAAATATTTTCTACCGTCAAATTTTATTTCCCACTTTTGCAAATTTTTTATTTGCATTAATTGATATAAAATTTCAAACGTAACTTTCTCCACCCAAAGCCTTTTATTTAAAGGTTTACTATCCGACTAACTAATTTGATTTGAGATTACATGCAATCTCTTTATTTTAAATTAAAATTGCAACTAACTAACTAAATTACTCGACCAATATCTTAATTAACGAACTAAAAATAAAACCCTACATATTTGGATTGCGCTGCATCAACTCCCTATCCCTTTCTCACCCCACCAGCGCGTTGCCACACCTTCCACACCACCCGCATGCGATCACAACTCCAGTTAGCCCCAACCTTGCCGCCGCCCCTCCACCATCGTCCGCACCGCCCTTGGAGCCGAGTCCTTCATCGCCACCACTTTATCGTTGGGGAAAAACCCTAGCTTGGGGATTCTCCATAAGAGGAATCAAATCCCATGAGAGTTGGGATTGTGATGTGTTTGGAAATTCTGCAGAAAATGACCTCCACCCAAAATCTTTTATTTGAAGGTTTAAGTTGATGGTAATTTAAGAAGAAATAAAGGGATACGAAAATTGCAGGGACACCCTCCAACTGAAAAGAACTACAAACGTAATGCTGAATTAGAGAAGAAAGCATGAAATTGGAGTCAATAGCTCAATGAATTCAACAAGACATTCCCAATACCGCAATCGAAATTAAAGCCACTCATCAAGAGATGAGTTTTTCAAAGTGACAGAGAGTTGACCGTATTGTAATGCGTGCCATCAGAAAAGCTGCAACGCAATTAGAAATCATAAAAATAATCCGAGACCATCATAAAATACTGTCTCAACGAAATGATATCAACGAAATCGACCGTTTGTCGATTGGAGGTCAGTTGATAATTTAAAATCGCAAAATTTGATCAAAAACTGATGCAGCGTGGAGCAAATAAATAAGATCCTATTTAATCATCGTCCGCTAATTAGAGTCA
Source organism: Ottelia alismoides (assembly GCA_037367405.1). Lineage (NCBI taxonomy): Eukaryota > Viridiplantae > Streptophyta > Magnoliopsida > Alismatales > Hydrocharitaceae > Ottelia > Ottelia alismoides. Next base: position 196,984 of record JAZKJV010002934.1, read on the forward strand.
AATTACTTTTACTTTTTATTGAGTATGCATAATTTTATTTAAAAATAAAGAGATCGCATGTGATATTGATTTATTCTATTAGTCAGTTATATTTAGCAGTTAATCGGTTAGAGATAATTAGAGTCCAAATTAGGATATGCTAGGATTTGAATTTTGATTTGTTTCTATTTTTGTAATCCCACCACTCCTTTATAAAGGGGATGGTAGTCTTTGTTTTAAGGGAGTTGAAGTTGAAATTAAATTGAGATTTTATCTCTCTTCTCTCTATCCCTTCTCCTTCGATGCAATCTCCGCGATTCTCTTCCCCAAATTCCCCGTATTCGGGGGGATCTCGCTCCCCTCCCCTCCGATTTCTTCTCCAATAAATATTTTCTACCGTCAAATTTTATTTCCCATTGTTGCAAATTTTTTATTTGCATCACTTGATATAAAATTTCAAATCTAACTTTCCGCACCCAAAACCTTTTATTTAAAGGTTAACTATCCGACTAACTAATTTGATTTGAGATTACATGCGATCTCTTTATTTTAAATTAAAATTGTAACTAACTAACTAAATTACTCGACCAATAATTTAAGTAACGAACTAAAAATAAAACCCTATTTATTTGGATTGCGCTGCATCAACTCCCTATCCCTTTCTCACCCCACCAGAGCATTGCCACACCTTCCACACCACCCGCATGCGATCACAGCTCCAGTTAGCCCCAACCTTGCTGCCACCCCTCCACCATCGTCCGCACCGCCCTTGGAGCCGAGTCCTTCATCGCCACCACTTTATCGTTGGGGAAAAACCCTAGCTTGGGGATTCTCCATAAGAGGAATCAAATCCACGAGTGTTGGGATTGTCATGTGTTTTGGAAATTTTGCAGAAAATGACCCCCACCCAAAAACCTTTTATTAAAGGTTAAAGTTGATGGTAATTTAAGAAGAAATAAAGGGGTACGGAAATTGCAGGGACACCCTCCAACTGAAAAGAACTACAAAGGTAATGCTGAATTAGGGAAGAAAGCATGAAATTGGAGTCAATTGCTCAACGGATTCAATACGACATTCCCAATACCGCAATCGAAATTAAAGCCACTCATCAGGAGATGAGTTTTTCAAAGTGGCAGAGAGTTGATACATCGTGGAACAAATAAATAGGGTCCTATTTAATTGCCGTCCGTTAACTAGAGTCAAATTAATTTTATGTTTTATTGAGTCCACGTAATTTTATTTACAAATAAAGAGATCACATGTTATCTCGATTTATTCAATTAGTCAGTTATATCTAGTAGTTTATCGGTTAGAGATAATTAGAGTTCAAATTAGGATAAGCTAGGATTTGCATTTTGATTTGTTTCTATATTTGTAATCCTACCCCATCTTTATAAAGGGGATGGTAGTCCTTGTTTTAAGGGAGTTGAAGTTGAAATTAAATTGAGATTTGATCTCTCTTTTCTCTATTCCTTTTCCCTCTACGCGATCTCCACGATTCTCTTCCCCAAATCCTTCGCATTCGGCGAGATTTCTCTCCTTTCCCCTCCGATTTCTTCTCCAACAAATATTTTCTACCATCAAATTTTATTTTCCATCGTTGCAATTTTTCTATTTGTATGAAAAACTAAGATCGTATTTCATCAATTTTTATATCGATCTTGGATAAGAAAAGTATGAAATTTATCGTTTGATCATCATGAACAAACGATCAAAATGAGATATTGTGCACCTGAATCCGAGACTCGAGGTGCGGGTGTGGACGATTTAGGTTTTTCAAATAAAAGAGAGAAATGGTGTAAAATAAATAAATAATTCTTGGGATTTTTACCCGACATACCCTATAAACTTTGCTAATTACATCTACGAACTCTGTAAAAACCTAATTCCCGCTCGACCCCGTAAACTTACTCTGTCTTACCCACAGACCCTACCGTCAACTTTAACTTTATTGGAGTCGATTACTTGAGTTAAACTTGAGTTAATCAAACCAAAGAAAATCAACTGTAGATCTTCAATTTCTCTCTCTCTCTCTCCTTCCTTCTCCTCCTCCTTATCCTCTTCTTTCGGCAACCCCTACACCGACGACGACCCTCTCCAACATCAATCGACGAACACCAATCATGCACCAGAATCCGCCGGCGGTCGGCCCCCAGGCCATTGCCCCTCCGCCTCCAGTGGCGACCCCAACGCCGACGGCGACTCCCTTCCCATCCCATTCGACAGCCTCGTGGGGAGCGACCACCGATGTGCACTCGCTACATTGAGGTTGCTGGCATCACCGCTGTCGGTTGCACTGTTGTCTGCTGCTGCTGCCCTTGCGCCCTCATGGACTTGATTGTTCTGACCATCGTGAAGGTCCCCGTTGGGCTGTGCCGCAAGGCCATGCGCAAGCGTCGCCTCGTGAAACGGGGCAGCATCGGGCCGAACAAGCGCAGGGCCCTCCTCGCATTCGCTGGCGTCGATGTAGTAAATACTGTAGAATTAATATAGTAGGACTCGAGTAGAGAAAGATGACACTTTTTAGACAAGATTGTACGGCGGATGCAAATTCTTTGTACAATCTCTTCGTTGGAGTATTCAGAATCAGCTATATATGTTAGCTTCATTGCGGGACTAGTTATGGATCCAATTAATTATGGTGTGCAATGTATAATAATAGCTTTGAACACATAATCAACGTAGGTGAGGAGGCCTCTCACGCCCTCACGATAATAATTGTTTCGACCTTTACATCTGGTATCTAAAAACAGAAATTCTAGAAAAACTAACCTCACATATTTCTTCTGGTGAAGGCTACCGACACCATTCTTCATGTAGAGTAGTACTGGTCACGAACTCTTCAGTTGAACACATTGCATGGACCATTTTATGAAGCCATTTTTCCTATAAATTTGAAATCTCGACATTCTTACACAAATTGTGCACAGAATTATCTGTTGGTGGAGAGTCCGAAGTTCGGGAGTCCATTGGGGCTCGTCGCAGGGGGGCTCGTCGCAACAGGGTGGTTGTTCTCTAGGGGGGCCTTCGTCGCTCCGAGGGGGGGAGGACTCTGGTCAGAACACGGGGGTGTGGAATCCTTCGCTGCGGAGGGGCGTCATAGGCTCGTGGAGGGAGGGGTCTCGGAGGGAGTTGGCTCGGGATTGCTCGATGGGGGTCGGTGCGTCGAAGTCGGGAAGGGGAAGAGGGTGGTTTTCAGGGAGGGAGGGGGGCTGGGGGTTGGCGTTGGAGGCTTAGTGCATGGGTTTGGGGTTGGCGAGGATTGGGTGCTTGTTTCCCACAAGAAGCCGGAGAAAAGTTGTTTTCGCTGTGGCGTTAGGGGCCACGTTGCGTCTCTCTGTTCTGTCCCACCGAGGTGTTTTTCCTGCGGGAGGATGGGCCACTGTCATGCCACCTGCTGGTTCGGTTCTAATCGTCGTCCCACTGGTGCTGCCGTGCCTAGCTTTGAGGGGCATTCCATGCACTGTATGTCCTCTGCGGTCGATGGTCGCCGAGGGCATCGTAGTTTCGCAGCTGTGGTGACAGGGGATAAGTTGGTTGCGGTTGGTGTGAAGGTTGATTTGCAGGATGCCGTTACTCATACAGTGATCGGTTACGCGTTGCGAAGCTGCATCTCTCTTGAGGCACTGAAGGTGCACCTTTTTGGTTTCCTTGGTTCGCGGTTTACGGGAGACGTGGTGTCTCTTGACGCTCGTCGGTGCTGTGTTCGTGGTCTCTCCTTGGTGCAGAGAGAGCACCTACTCCAAAATGGCGGGGTGGACGATATTATTTGGTGTTCTTTACGTTTTGCGGATGGAGCGGCTATAGAGGCGGAGGTTTGCGTGGTCAAGGTTCGTGGAGTTCCTTTCTTATCCCGATCAGTTCAATGCTTGGGGCGGGCACTCCGGCGGTGGGGTACGGTTCTAGCGGTGCTTGAGGATGGGTTGAAGCCCGGCTCAGATTCGGATATCACGCTTGTTCTGTTTGAGTGCAGCAAGGTGTTATTGGCTGGTCAGGGTGGCTCGATCTTCTTCGCGTCTTTGGATGTCGGCCGATTCAGCTTCAGGGTGGAGTTACAGATCGTCGAGCCACCTCCTCCGCCGGAGGTCTCGATGTTGACCGACGTCGCTTCGCCTTTTGCGTTGGCGGAGGGGTTCCCGAGGGGCACGTTGCATGGATCGAGACGCGAGGTTGATGCGGAGCGACCTTTGGGGTTCTCTCCTCGGGTCATGTGCTTAGTCACTCGAAACTTCTCTTTGTCTGCTAAGGTGGCAAAGTTGGTACCCGCCCTCTCTTCACCGCCCCTCTCTTTCTCGCGGGCTTCGGATCCCAACCTCCTGGCTGTTCATTCGGATCCTTTAGCGGGTCACCCGCAGGGGGTTTCAAGACCGCTTGCGGCTCTCTTGTCGGGAGGTGTGGCCCTCTCGGAGTCCTTACCAAATCAGCTTTTCTCATCCGCCCTCGGCCTCTTTGACCCGACGCCATGCCTGTCCCACTCGTCAACGGGTGGATGGGCGCTCCCTTCTGGTGGGTCCTGGGGTACGGCTGCATATTTCACCCTCGAGTCGCCGCGCTTATCCAGCGCCCCTGTGTCATCTGCTGGGGGTTCTTCACGTGTTACCGCATCGATTTCCGCCGGTACTCATTTGCCCTTGTCGCCGTTCTGGATGGGCATTCTGGAGGTGCTCTTCCGTCTGCTCCTTCGCTTTTGCCCTGCCATGGGGTGGGTGGTGCTCTTCCTGTTGAAGGGACCGTTGACAAAAGATCCGGTAAGAGATACATGCGCAGGAATAGATCTCGGCCCTCGCTCTCCGAGCCGCAGCCGTGCTCAGCACTAAAGACATCCATTGCGGAGGCCTCTGGGGTGTTTCGCATTCAGGGACAACACTCTAGTTCTAAATGAAGATCCTCTCCTGGAACGTTCGTGGGCTCGGGGAGCTGGACAAGAGGAGGATCCTTGGTTCGCGCTTCATTGAGTTGGGCTGTGATGTGGTTTTGCTGCAGGAGACGAAGCTTCAATCCGTCTCTGATGTGGTGTGGAAGTCTTTTGGTGCTGAAGGTATTGATGAGGTCAGAGCTCTAGATGCCGTAGGCGCTTCTGGTGGGATGTTGGTGGCGTGGAGATCATCGACCTTGGCGTTTACCTCGGTGCTACGCGGGAGACACATGCTCTCGGTTATCTTGGTATGTGTTGATTCCTCCTCTCCAATTGCGATATCGTGTGTTTACGGCCCTTGTTGTCATATTCTACGAAGGGAGTTGTGGGAGGACCTGCACGAGGCGAGTCGAGCCTTCGCGGGTATCCCCTGGCTCAGAGGGGGTGATTTCAATGTTACTCTTCGCACGACGGACAGACCTCGGTTCAGGGGGGGTCAGGACCCGGGTTCTGGTGACTTTGCTGACACTGTTGACTCGTTGGCCCTGGAGGTTTTGGATGCGGGCGATTTGGCCTATACTTGGAGGAATTCCAACTCTCGCTCTCGAATCGATATATTTTTGGCCTCGGCCGAGCTTCTCGATTGTTTCGCGCTCTCCTCTGTCGTGGCTCGCCCGCGTGCCTTGTCCGACCACACGCCAATCCTTTGGGATTCCGGTGATCCCCCTCCGCAGAGGGGTCTCTTTAGGTATGAGAAAAGCTGGTTGCTGGAGTAAAATTTTAGAGATTTGGTCATTTCACACATGCTTTAGATCCTCCGTGGAGGTTTTTGGTTCGGCTGCATCTCGGTTTGTTCAGAAGTTTGGGTCCTTGCGCACGAGGCTGAGCTCTTTCAAGAAGGACTCCAGGGCTGCAAGATGTGCTACTAGGCTGGAGGCTGAGGAGGTGGTTAGTCGACTTGATGCTCAGGAGGATCTTAGGGAGCTTTCAAGGGATGAGCTGGCCACTCGCTCGCTTGCCCAAAAATTAATTGCGTATGAGGATCTAAAGCATGTCACTGAATGTAGACAAAGATCAAGAAGTACTTGGCCGAGGGAGGGGGACGCTAACACGGCATTTTTCCATCGCACTACAAGCGGGAGGCGTCGTTCAAATGCGCTGCGATCGATTACGGTCAATGGTGTGCGCGTGGATGTTAACAAAGAAATGGGGAAAGCAATTATCGATCATTATAGGGATTTCTCGGGGAGGACAATACTCAGGCTTTGGAGGTGGACGGGGCTAGGGGCTACATCTCTACCGCCATCTATGTGTGTCCAACTGATGCCGGTGTCTCCTTGGAGGAAGTTAAGGGTGCGGTATGGTGCTTGAACACGGATGGGGGTCCAGGCCCTGATGGTTTTCCGGTGGCTTTCTACAGAGATTTTTGGGACCTCGTGGGCAACGAGGTTCTGGATGTCATCTCAGAGTTTTGTGAGGGCAACACTGACTTTGAGAGGATAAATAAATCCCTGCTTGTTCTCCTTCCCAAATCCACGCCTGCGGAGTGTATCGAGGACTTCCGCCCCATTGCTATCTCTAACGCCCTCTACCTGATTGTTGCGAAGGTGTTCGTCGTGCGGCTCAGCCGGGTTCTTGAATCTATTATTTCTTCGCTCCAGTCAGCTTTTATACAGGGTAGGCAAATCTCGGACTGTCTTACTCTTGCTTCAGAAATCATTGCGGACTGGAAGAGGAGGAACAAGGCGTTCTTTGGAAGGTAGATTTTGCAAAAGCTTATGTAGATTGGAAGTTCCTTTGCTCAGTATTGAGGAGAAGAGGTTTCCCGGAGCTGTGGATATCTTGGATGAAACGTTGTGTTATGACGTCTTCTTTCTCGGTCATGGTGAATGGCCGCCCGGAGGGCGGCTTCTTCCAACCGCGTAGGGGTGTGCGTCAAGGTTGCCCCCTTGCTCCCCTGCTGACACACATTGTTTAACGTGTGCTTGATTGTGTATTCTCGGCCGGTTACTCCAGGGATGGCGCCATCATCCCGCTTTTGCAATACGCAGATGATACTATCTTCTTCATTGAGGGGGGCGCTACGGAGGCCTCCGACATGTCCGTGGCCCTGGATCTTTTCAGTGAACTGTCCGGTCTCTTCAAGAATACCGATAAATCAAAGGTCATCACCTTCGACCTATTTGTGGAGGAGGCTGTCGCTTGTGGCCAAGCTTTGGGATCGGAATGCAGCTCCATTTCGATTGACTATCTAGGGATGCCTTTGATGGTGGGAAGAACGAAACTGCGGGATTGGCTCAAGGTTGTTGAGAAGTTAGAGACAAGGCTTGCGGGCTGGAAATCAGCCATTCTTCCCAGAGGGGGGCGATTGGTGCTCTTGAAAGCGGTTCTTTCCTCCATCCATGTTTACTTCTTGTCCAATCGCCGCTTGCCCAAGGGGATCCGTAACCGTCTTGAGAAGCTGATGCGTAGTTTCTTATGGGGCAAGCATGGGGAGGAGTCGGGGGGGATTCACCTTGTTGAGTGGGACGTAATTGCGCTGCCCAAGAAGGGGGGGCTGGGGGTTCGAAGGCTGGATCAAATGAATGAGGCCTTGCTTCTTAAGTGGGCAAGCAGAGTATGGGGCCTTGGGGAGGATTTCTGTTGCAACGTTCTGCCAAAATTTACGGCGTCGGCGGTGCGCCAAGCCCTGCTACTAGCGTGGGGTCTCCCACGACGTTCTGGAAGGGGATGATGGAGATCTTCTCCCGGCATATCTCTCTTTTTAGGCCGGTGCTTGGTGATGGCGAATCATTCGCCTTTTGGACTGATGACTGGATGGGGGGGGGACATTGTGCTCGCGGTTCCCTCGCCTTTATGCTCTTGCGGCTGATAAGAATGCGGTGGTTGCGTCTTGCTGGTCAGATGGTAACTGGTTCCCCGCCTTCTCCTCAAATTTCTCGGACCAGAGACTCGAGGATTTTCTTTCGATGCTGGACTTTATTAAGGACCTGGGACATCCTTCAGTGGGAAGGAATCATTGGGAATGGCGTTTGGGCCTATTCTCGACTAAGGAGGCCTTTGGGGCGATTTGCAGGCCTCCACAGTCAAGGTCGGAGGTTTTGGTTCGGGATTGCGCCTTTTTTTGGATTCTAGCTCTCCCTGAGAGGATTGGCTTCTTCCTGTGGTTGTTCCGTAGGCAAAGGTTGATGACGAGAGATCGGTGCGTGAGGCTTCTGGGCTCTATCTCTGATAGGTGCCTCTTGTGCGAGGAGGCGATTGAGTCCCTTGAGCACCTGTTCTTTAAATGTCCTAAAACGATGCTGATTTGAGAGGAGGAAAGGCTGGCTTGGTTATGCACGGTGGACTTGAGCTCCTTTTGCGAGTCGTTGTTTGCCAGCAGGGGCAGAACTTGGCGGGAGGGCCTCAGTCCCATTGCCATTCTATGGGCCCTGTGGCTGGGCAGGAATGCGGTCCTCTTTTCTGGGCAGCGAATCTACAAGGAAAATGTGGGGATACATTCCGCGAGACTGGTTGATGAGTGGGATTTGTTAGTGTATGTCGTTGTTTCGGCTTCCCTTTGTCATTCCCTTTTTTTTCGTCTTTTAAATAAATTTTGGGGCGAACACCAATGAGTGTATCCCCCTTTTTTTGGCTTCAAAAAAAGTATCTGCCGTACACATGAATTCCAAATTATCAAACCTGATCAAAAGAACCTGGACATGGAGGAGGACAACGAGGGTGGATGTCAGGGAGGTGGAGGGTGAAAACAGAGATCGGGGAGGAGGGTGAGGGTGGCGGACGTGGTGGGTGCTGGGTGGGAGAGGGAGATGAGGAAGAGGTGAGGGGGAGTAGCACTCAATGTAAATTTGATAAACAAAATGGGTATAATGTAAGAGAACACAACGGAATCCGGTTAGTTTTAACGGGTAAATGGATGGAGGTTAACTACATGGTATGTAAGGTAAGGGTTAACAAGTTTACGGGGTCGAGGGGGGAATTGGGTTGTTTTTTTTTTGAAGTCCAAAAAAGAGGGGGAAACACTCAATGGTGCTCTCCCCACGGTTTTTATTCAAAAGGCAAAAATAAACAGAAGGGGGGAGAAGCAAACACACGCCAACACTACATGTCCATTACAACACCCAATCCTCCACCATGCGCTTGGCATACATCCCCACGTTCTCCTTATAGAATCTTTGGCCCGAGAACAACAAGTCATTCCTTCCCCGCCAAACCGCCCACAGAATGGCCAACGGATAAAGCAACTCCCTCCTTGGCCTATCCTTATTCGCTTGGATCGCATTCCAGAAAGTCTGAAGATCGTCGTTGCAGCACCACGCCAAGCCAGCCTCTTGACAAATTTGAATGACCATGGAGCACGAAAAGAAGAGGTGCTCCACGGATTCAATCGCCTCGTTACACAGCAGGCACCTGTTAGACACACCGCCCAACAGCCTGGCACACCGGTCCCTCGTCATCAGCCTCTGTCTCCTGAGCAGCCAAAGGAAGAACCCAATTCTCTCAGAAAGCCTGAGCGCCCAAATGAAAGCACAATCCCTGATCAGCAACTTCGATTGCGACGGCGGCGACCTGGAGATGGCCCCAAAAGCCTTCTTGATCGAGAACGGTCCCTCCCGCCAACACCAGTGATCCCACCCCTCGGATGGGCGCCCCACCTCCCTCACAGCGTCAAGCAGTGCCAAGAAATCCTCTAATCTCTTGTCGGAGAAATTAGTGGAGAAAGTTGGACACCAATTCCCATCCACCCAGCACGCCGCAACCGAGCAGAATTTCTTCTCCGCCAGAGCATACAAACGAGGGAAGCGCGAGCATAGCCCCCCCGTCCAATCGTCCGCCCAAAAAGAGAAGGAGTCCCCCCCCCACAAGGATCGGCCTAAAAAGCGCAATGTTCCTCAAAAAAACCTTCACGACCCCCCTCCAAAAAGGGGTGGGGGAAGGAAGCCGGTCGGACTGCGAAGGCGGCGCCCCCCTCACATCATAGATCCTTTGAACCACATCGCAAACGAGATCCTCCCCCGGCCCCCAAACCCTGCTAGCCCACTTAAGCAATAGCGCATCATTCATCTGCTCGAGTGACTTCACCCCCAGACCTTCCTGATCCTTTCTGTGCGTGATATCCTCCCACCCCGCAAGGTGGACCCCTCTGGCCCCACCCCTAGGATTCCCCCACAAAAAAGCGCGCATCCGCTTCTCTAGCCGAACCCGAATCCCCTTTGACATCTGCCGGTTGGAAAGAAAATAAATGGAAATGGACGAGAGGACAACCTTCAACAGGACCAGCCGACCCTTCTCGATAGGACAACGGCCTTCCAACCAGCCAACTTCGTCTCCACCTTCTCCACCACCCTTAACCAATCCCTCATCCTTGTTCTGCCCAGGGTCAAGGGCATACCCAAATAGTCCATCGGCAAGTTAGAGCGACCTGACCCCAACACCACCGACAACCTGTCAGCCTCCTGCACCGCATGACTGAAAGGGACGAACATGGACTTGCTATCGTTCTTAAGCATCCCAGACAACTCGTCAAAGATCTCCAGAGCCACGGCTATGCCCCTAGCCTCCTCCACACCCCCTTCAATGAAGAAAAGGGTATCGTCAGCGTATTGTAGGATCGGAACCATCACACCCTCCCTCGAGTAGCCGTTGGAGAGGCCACAGTTGACCACACGAGTCGCAATATCGGACAGAACATCGGCTGCAAGGATGAAGAGCATGGGCGCCAGGGGGCACCCCTGACGCACCCCCCTGCGCGGCTGAACCAAACCCCCCTCCGGACGACCATTCACCATGACCGAAAAAGAGGCCGTGGTGACACAGCGCCGCATCCAAGGTATCCACTTCTCCGGGAACCCCTTCCTCCTAAGCACCGACCATAGAAATCTCCAATCTAGGCTATCGTAAGCCTTCACAAAATCCACCTTCCAAAGGACCCCACTCCTTTCCCTCCTCTGCCAATCGACGATGATCTCAGATGTCAGAGTGATGCAATCGGAGATCTGCCTCCCAGGAATGAAGGCCGATTGTACCGGGGAGATAACGCTCCCAACAACGTTGTTCATACCGGGGAATTAGGTTGTTTCAAAGGTCGTGGAGGTAATTGACAAAGTTTTTAGGGCCTGCCGGGTAAAAATCCCATAATTTCTTTATTTTATTTTTGCTGTAGCATACTGCTAGAGCTGCCACCAAGTGGTTGTTCCATTTCCTTCTCCACTTGGCTCCCAAACCCTCCTCCACATGTAACCACCCAAAAGATTTTCTCCTTGTTATATAATTCCCCACCCCCTTCTCAAAACTTCCCAATTTCAAGTCCTCTTCACCAAGAAAGCCCCAAGTTCAATTTTTTCCTGACAAAGGAGCTCTAGCTCTTCTCCTTTTTCTTGCTGCTCTGATCTCCAGCAGTTGCAATTGCCCAAAGTAGCAGAAGGAATCCCATTTCTCCTCCTAAATTACTGCTCCAGGCAACCCTGAAGCTGTTGCTGCTAACAATAGGTGTTGCTACTCCTGGAGGTAGGGATGCAAATGGACGGATACGGATATAGGTATTACCATATCCTTATCCATTTTTGAATACGAATACAGATGCGAATACAGATATTGACGGATATTAAAACTATCTTACCATATCCTTAAAAAGTGGATACATATGTAAAATGGATACTGATCACATACGAGTAATGCTGGAAATACTCTATAGAATCGATTTAAATATATACGAATTGGATGGAAAACACATGTTATACATTTGCTAAATGCGTTTGTATCATAAAAATTATACAAATATGGTAAAAGAAGGTATAGAATTATGTTATATAAGTTTCAAAATGAATCTATGACTATATTTATATACAAAAACAGATATACGGATACAGATGTTTGCGGATATCAAAATTATATCTGTAGAGATAGTTTCGAGAGTTATTATTAGTTTATGTATCTTGTTGCTATTTCTTTCTCTTATTTAGACGTCTCTCTAATTTACCCTTAGGGCCTCTCTCTATATAAGAGACCCTAGGGTTTTCCTGATGATATATCGAAGACTCTTTTTCTTAACATGGTATCAGAGCCGCCTTAGGGCTCTCCACCCGCCGCCCCTCCCTTCCCCACCCGTCGCCCCTCTCGTCTAGCCGTTGCCAGCAGCTTCAGTCACCGCCGAACGCCTCTAGCGGTGCCCCCCTCCAGCCGCCTCCAGCAGTCCTAGGCCTCCTAGGTCCCGGCGGCGCCCCCTCAAGCCGCCCTAGGTCCCGGCGGTGCCCCCTCCAGCCGCCCTAGGCCCCTAGAGGGCCCCAACTCCTCCCGGCGGCAACTCCTCCTGCCGCCCTAGGCCCCCAGCGGCCCCACCTCCTCTCGGCGGTCCCTCCTCCTGCCGCCCTAGGCCCCCAACGGCCTCCACTTTCTCCCGACGGCCCCTCCTCCTGCCGCCGTATGCCCCCAGGCCGCAGCGGCGGTCCCTTCTGCTGCGTTGAACGTCCATCAGTCCCAAGGCGGCACTTTCTAGCCGCTTCAAGGACTGTAAGCTTCCTTTTAGGCGTGCCCTAGACCATCTTCCACCGATTTATGGATTTGAGTGCGAAGAAGTCTACACACGTACTCAAATCCGATGCAATTGGTGTCGACATTAATCAACGCGTCTATATACCCTATGTCTTCTCCAAGCAGCATTATGTCAGAATCGAAAGTCGATTTGCCCTCCACCGGCGCATTCAAAGGTCCTGCGCCAATAGTGAAGATGGACGGGTCTAACTATGAGCTATGGGCTATGCAGTTCATGAGCCTCATGAAATCTAATGGTAAGAAGCACATTCTTACCGAGGATGAGCCTGCAGAGAAGACATGGATTTATGCCTCATGGGAGGCTGATGACGCCTACGCGAAATCTGGTTGTCTGGTACGTTGACGATGGAGATAGCTAACGACGTACTCCATCAGCCCACTGCTAAGGCAATGTGGGACATCCTTGCTGCTACGTATTCGCAGGTGCGAAATGAGACAAAGATGTTGCAGCTTCAACATGACATCTTTACGATGAAGCATGCCGGCAGACCTCTCCATTCTCTTTACACATCCCTAAGAGGGATGTTCGAGAAGTTATACAATACCATTTCCCTCACCGCTACTCCAGAACAGCAAAGACGTTTCGGAACGCGACCATGGTGTGTGTTCTACTTGCTGCTCTCGATCCTGAGTACGATGCCGCCCGATCACAGATTCTAGCAGATTCAGTAATTCCTCCAGTAAAGGATGTCTACAGAAGGCTCAGCCGCATTCCAGTTTCCTCCAGCTCTTCTACTCCACCCCCTTCAGCGATGGCAGCCTCGCGGGGGAGAGGTGGACTGCCTTCTGGACGTGGTCGTGGACGTGGCCGTGGACCTCAAGGAAGAGGTGGCCGCTTCAGTCAGATGTGCTCGTATTGTCACCGAACTGGACACTAGGAGGAGACATGCTACTCTAAGCATGGGTTCCCAGCATCAGCACGGGTTGCAGAGCATTCACAGTCTCCATTACCGTCCACTGCAGATCATAGATTTGACGAACTTGTGGCCCGTCTCCGTGATATTATGCCACGTTCATCTGTTGATTCATCTGGTGGTTCTTCAGATATTGCTGCCACAGCCTCTGCCAGTTCATCCGCCGCTGCTAGTAGCTCAGGTAGATCATCAGCACTCATACCATCTCATGATATATCTGACTGGGTTATAGATTCCGGAGCCACACATCATCTCTGTCGAGATAGAGGTAGATTGCAGGCCTACAGGGATATTCCTCCCGGCCGTTCAGTGCAGATAGCAGATGGTACCCACTCACCCCTTGTTGGCCAGGGGGAGGTTTTCCTATCCTTCACTATGCAGCTACAGAACGTCCTACATGCTCCTGAGTTCTCAATGAATTTGTTGTCTATTAGTCAGATTACCAAGGATTTGAATTGTCATGCTATATTTGACCCGTCTTCTCTCATTTTTCAGGACATACTCACGGGCAAGGTGATTGGCTGTGGCTCTGAGCAGAATGGCTTATATAGGCTGGTTCGGGAATCCTATGCTAGCGTCTCCTCTCACTCCGCTGGACCAGTCTCTCCTTACATTTGGCATCTCCGATTTGGTTACCTTCCGCTCCAGAAAATGCGCCATCTTCTGCCCCAGATCTCTCCAAGTTCGTCATTTCGCTGTGAAACATGTCAGTTGGGAAAGCATCATAGGTCCAGCTTTCCAGGTCGTCAGAGTCGGAGCAGTAGCTCCCCTTTTGAGTTGTTACATATAGATATATGGGGTCCGAGTCGTGTTCCCGATCACCAGGGACAGGTTTTATCTTGTGGTAGTGGATGATTTTTCTCGTGTCTCATGGGTCTTTCTTTTGAAGAATAAATCTGAAGCAGGAGATGTGGTCAAAAATTTGATTAATGAAGTGCAGAATGTTTTCTCTTCCTCAGTCAAATATGTTCGGACGGATAATGCCCTGGAATTTTGTATACGCTCTCTTTCTCAATTTCTTTCATCAAAGGGTATTTTTCACCAAACCACTTGTGCATATACATCCCAGCAAAATGGTATGGCGGAAAGAAAACATCGCCATCTCTTGGATATTACTCGAACCCTGTTGATTCAAAGTTGTGCTTCTATTTCTTTCTGGGGGGATGCTGTCCTTACTGCGTGCTATCTGGTCAATCGAATGCCATCCTCTGTCCTTGGTGAGAAGATACCCATCTCTCTTATTTTTCCAGACAAGGAACTATTCTCACTGCCTCCACGTGTCTTTAGCGCTGTGGCGTTTGTTCATCGTCTATCTCCTGGACTTGACAAGCTCTCTCCTAGAGCAGTCAAGTGCGTCTTTGTTGGTTATTCCAGAACCCAGAAGGGATACCGGTGTTTTGATCCTACAACCAACAGGTACTTCGTCAGTGCTGATGTCACTTTCTTCGAGTCAGTTATGTACTTCTCGCCAGCTGGGGACAGAATGGTACCATCCACTATCACTGATGATATTTATGTTCCACCACCACCTACACAGAGTTCGCCTGAGTCCTCCCCTGTGTCAGTTCCTATGCCAACACCACCGCCACCACCACCTCCACCTCCACCCATTCCACGGCCAATCATATCACCGTTTCCTAGACATTATACGCGTCGGTCAGGTCCTGCTCAGACGATAGATCAACCAATCACTACGCCTCAGGTATGTTCAGATGGCGTTACTACTGACGGGTCAAGTTCGTTACATATGCAGGATTCCTCATTACAGGAAGACACAGATGATGATCTTGATGTTTCGATTTGCTATTCAGAAGCAGAGGAGGCAATGTGCATCCTATCCATTTGCTTCACAGGTTTCCTTCCACCGGCTCACAGGTGATTTTCAGAAGTTTGCCACAACATTGTCTTCCGTGGATATACTACGGACATACCAGGGAGCCTTGAAGAGTGAGTGCTGGAGATTAGCTATGGAAGAAGAGATGAGGGCCTTGCAGTCCCGTGGCACATGGTCTTTGGTATGTGCACCTCCTGATGCATCCGTTGTGAGCTGCAAATGGGTCTTCACAGTCAAATATCATGCAGATGGCACGTTGGATAGGTACAAAGCACACTTGGTCGCCCGTGGGTTTACACAAACATATGGCGTGGATTACATGGATACATTCTCTCCAGTGGCGAGACACTCGACTCTCCGTATTCTCCTATCCGTTGCTGTGGTTCGTGATTGGAGCATTTCTCAACTAGATGTCAAGAATGCCTTTCTGTACGGGGACTTACAGGAGGAAGTCTACATGCAGCAGCCACCCGGGTTTACTGCTGAGGGGGAGAAGCATTTGGTCTGTAGACTTCACAAGGCAATATATGGCCTCAAACAGAGTCCGCGAGCGTGGTTCCAGAAGCTGTCCAATCTAATTGAGCACCAGGGATTCAAGAGGTCAAATGCCGATCACTCGTTGTTTGTCCAGAAGTCCTCGGCAGGTACGATTGTCATTATGGTCTATGTGGATGATATTCTTGTTACAGGAGACGATGCTCAGGGCATAGAGAGGGCGAAGGCATTCCTAGGCCGTCAGTTTGTTACAAAGGACCTTGGAACCCTAAGATATTTTCTGGGGTTGGAATTTGCAAGGAATGCACATGGCTTGGTGATGACACAACGGAAGTACATTACAGACTTCCTGGTTGAGACAGGCATGGATGGGTGCAAACCATCAAGCATCCCCATGGACCCCAGCATGAAGTTGTATGATGGTGATACTGATGAAGTAGATAAGAGGAGATATAGAGAAATGGTGGGAAAACTCCTCTACATTACCATAACCCGTCCAGACATTGCATTTGCAGTTAGCCGGGTAAGTCAGTTTATGGAGCAGCCAAGACAGGTTCACATGGATGCTATACACATGATATTGAGGTACATGAAGTCTTCTCCAGGGTCAGGGCTGCTATTCAGAAAGGGCACATACTTATCCATCTCAGCGTGTGCAGACGCATATTATGCAGGATGTCATAAGGATAGAAAATCAACCTCAGGGTTCACAGTGTTTGTTGGAGGCTCTCTGGTTTCTTGAAAAAGCAAGAAACAAACTGTGGTGGCAAGGTCCAGTGCGGAATCCGAATATAGGGCCATGGCTCAAGCCAGCACGGAAATGATGTGGGTTCGCTCCGTATTAGAAGATTTACATGTAGCTGTGCCTCTACCTATGAAGCTTCAGTGTGACAATCATGCAGCATTGTTCATTGCCAACAATCCAACTTTCCATGAGAGGACCAAGCATATCGAAGTTGACTGCCATTACACCAGGGATCTGATCCAGAGAGGATTGATATCCACCGCACATGTTAGCTCAGGAGATCAGACTGCAGATATATTCACCAAGCCACTGCTCAGAGGACCTTTTCAGAGATGTTCATCCAAGCTGAGCATGATAGACATCTATGCTCCACCTTGAGGGGGAGTGTAGAGATAGTTTCGAGAGTTATTATTAGTTTATGTGTCTTGTTGCTATTTCTTTCTCTTATTTAGACGTCTCTGTAATTTACCCTTAGGGCCTCTCTCTATATAAGAGACACTAGGGTTTTCTTGATGATATATCGGAGATTCTTTTTCTTAACAATATCCATATCCGTATCCATTTTAAAACGGATACGGATACGGATGTCAAAATCTATATAAAACGGATACGGTGACAGATCGGATACGGATTTATCCGTAACCGTTTGCATCCCTACCTGGAGGGCTGCAAGCTGCTGCCAAGGCAACTGGAGGTGCTGCTGCTACAACAGCTACCTGCTGCCATTCACGGCTGCTGCTACAGCTGCTGGAACTGCAGCAACTGCTGCTGTGTTCCTAGCAGCTGGAGCTACTTCCTAATACTGCATGCAAGCCCAAATTTCCTCCAAATTCGAAGATCAAAAGCACAATCCTCCTCTTGATGCATGCGGAAGAATTTATCTCCAAACCTTCGAGATCCAAGTTACAAGCCTAAGCCTCCTTTTGCTGCCATGCATACAATTCATACTTATTTTTGATCCCATACTTAATGGCCCCTGATTTGGATGTCATGGTCAAGCTTTTCAGTGGAAAGAATTTGGTTGGAAATAATTGGATGTTTCTCTTTCTTCAATCTAGATGACATTCTTACTTTTTGCCAAGCTTCTCTTAAGCAGTTGCAATTTGATGATTGCTGTTATTGGCACTTTTGTTTCTTCGTTCCCCTTTTTGATACCTTATTGTCCAAGTTGCTGATTCATAATTTCATACTGCAATTACTGTATATTGATTCATATTCCTTTTTTACTGATGATAGTGTATCTTTCCATTTGAACATAGTGCACGCATTTAATTTCGCCCGACATTGTGCGAGTATATATCTCATTAGTCAAAAGCAATTTGTATGAGTGATTGGGACTATGTCTAATTACCCACTTCATATTTTCAACACTTATTCAACGTTCAAACAAGGCGTGCAAACTTACATCTTGATGACTAAATGATTATGGGTGCTGTGGAGGATTATGTTCAGCACTTAAACCAATATTTTAATATCAAGTAAGAAATATTTTTGAAGAGTCAAAATGCCAGATTGTCAACCAATCACTTCATACGTGTCCAGAGTGGGATTTTAATGCATCTTATAAATATTTCTTGCAGTATCGAACACGAATGAACTATTAATTATGATATACATGCTTGAAGTGAAATATCCTTGGATGATGCCAAATAATGGATATACACTGCTGTTAAATTTTTAGTTCAAAAAAGTTTAATTGAGAAATTTAATTCTCTGTTCCGTAAACCACTGTTTAAATTTTAAGTTCTAAAATTTAAATAAAAAAGTTTTCTCGTTTAAGATCTCTGTTCATAAATATGAATATTGGGGCGGCTAATGTCGCTTCGCGAAGCACGGGCGCACGAGGCGATTTTTGCGGCGAGCCCTAGCGCGCACGATGGCGGTGCTTGTGCGATCGCGGGGGCTTCGCGCATCCAGACTGGGGGGCGTGTGTCTCTGTTGCCGGCTCTCCGCGGCGCTGGGAGGGCCTCTGGCAGAGCGCGCCCACATGCGCGGCGTTCTTTCAAGGGGTTGGGGTTTTTCCGCTCGCGATCGAGGGAGCCTCGGGGGTCATCCGTTGGCGCTCGCCTGCGCCCCAAGCTGGGCTGGGGGTCCCATGGCATTCGCAGGCAGCCGTTGGTCGGCGGTCGGGAGTGTTCAGACGTGGTTCTCTCTCGGGCTGATCTCGCTGGGGAGGGTGCGCGTGGCTTTTCCGCATCTGGGGGCGCCGGTCTGGATGCGGGTGTTGGACAGGTTGCTTCTGGGAGTTCTGAGGAGTGGTTCGTGGTGGAAGGTCGGCGCAGGCGGCACACGGATAGGGCTTCTGGGCGGGTTCGGGGGCCCCGCTGCTATCTCCTTTCGGCGGGGGGTGCTACCGATGTGGTGCGTTGGATCACTGGGCGAGGACGTGCCGAGAGCCTCTTCGTTGCTTTTCGTGTCGTGGTTCCGGCCACTCTAGGCGGTCCTGCCCGCTGCTGTTTCGCCCTGGCAGCATGTTGGTTGCTGAGGGTGCTGGGGACGGGGCCCTCTTCATGGCGACATCTGATGTGGGGTTCGTGTCGAAGGCAGCTTTCAAGGGTGATGTGGGGCGGCTTTCTCCATGGCGGTCGCTGGCAAGGGGGCTTCAGGAGCCAGAGGAACGTGCCTTGCTGAGTGGGTCGGCGGCTGGTGCGTTGCAGATGAAGTGGCGGAGGATCCGGGACTCGGATGTCGCGGTTATGCCGGCTTGGGTGGAGAGAGTCGTGCTCAGGGGGCTGCCGATGAGGGCGAGGTCGAAGGATCGCATCTCGAGCTTGCTGCAGGGGGTTGTTGTTGTGGTCTCTGTCAAGTCCGCGGGCTGTGATCCGGGGCAACCTATGGACGTTCTACTTCGGGTGAGGCCGGTTGGCGCGGAGAAGATGGGCTGGTGGGAGGTGGTGCTGGACGGCAGGAGGGTTTTGATTGGGCAGGTGGCCGCTGATGTCTGGGCGGCTTTGCAGGGGGTCAAGTGGCGCAGGGGGGGCACCTCGGTGCCCGAGTCTTCATCGGGGGCTGGTGGAGGCGGGGCGGCTCGCTGTGGTGTCGCGCAGGTCCCGGGGGTGGGGCCGATGTCCGTGGAGAGGGGGCTATCTTGTGAGGTAGGCCGGCCTTCCAGCAGGCTTCTTCTTCCTAAGCCGATGGTTCGCTTTGGTACCATCTCTGAGGTGGGAGTTTCGAGGTCGAGTCCCTTGCCTTGGGGACCTGCGGGCGGAGCGGTTAGGGGTATGGGTGTGGGGGAGATGGCAGATGTGTCCCTGGGGCTGGAGGGGATGGTTGAGGGTTCGCCTGAGCCGGGAGGGGAGTTGGTTGTCAGGAATCCGCCTACGGGTGAGGGGTGTGGTCTGTTTGGAGGGGGACCGGTCATGCCGACCGAGGCGGAGACGGCGGGTGGGTCGATGGTGGGGGGGGAGTTGTTGGCTGGTGATGGAGTCGCTGTTGGGCTGGGGGGCGTGGTGGGGGCTCCTCCTTCGCCTGCGGGGGCCTGTGTTGTGGTTGGGGGTGAGTGCTATGGCCGGCGGTTCGGTTTGGCCTATGAGAGGGCGAGGGGTGGGAGGGGCTCGAGGCGGAGCCGTTGTTGCGCGCGGCGTTGGCGGCAGGGGGTGCGGGTAAGGCTGCCTGCGCGGGGGGCAGCAGTCCTATTGAGGTGCGAAACCGCTTTGCCGCTCTTGATCGGGGATTGGCGCGACGTTTGGGAGTTATTCCTTCGTCGAAGATGGTTGCTCGGTTGCCTTAATGAAGCTGCTGTCTCTTAATATGAGGGGCTTGGGCCGGCCCGACAAGAGGCTCGGGGTGCACAACTTGCTGAGAGAGGCTGGGGCAGATATCTTCATCCTTCAGGAGACAAAGGTGCAGTCGTTGGATGATCAGCTGCGGAGGGAGATGAGTAGAGGGGATCTATTTCAGATTGCGGTGAAAGAGGCTGTGGGTGCTTCCGGTGGGCTTCTGACTGGCTGGCGGTCCGACTCGTTTGACCTGTTGGGGACTTTCGTCTCTCGGTTTACTTTATCGGTGAGGTTGCGACGTAGAGCGGATGGCGTTTGCATGTTCATCACTAACGTATACGGCCCGTGCCGGCAGGAGGATGGCAGATTGGCTGCTGACTTGGACGATGTTGTGCCTGAGGTGGGAGTTGGAGCTTGGATCATTGGTGGGGATCTGAACGTCACCTTGTTCCCGGAGGACAGGCCGGGGGGGGGGGTGGCATGGATGTTGGGTCTGCTGATCTGAGGGAGGTGGTCCGTTCTTTGGGCTTGTCAGTTGTGGACGCTGCCGGTTGTAGGTTCACTTGGCGGAATGCGAGGTCCAGGTCCAGACTCGACAGGTTCCTGTTGTCGATTGAGGCAGGGGAGGTCTTCCCTTTGGCTAGGGCTTGGGCTCTTCTCAGGACGTTGTCTGACCATACCCCGGTTCTTTGGTTTTCTGGGGAGGAGCGCTTGGCTAGGTTCTCTTTCCGGTTTGAGAAGAAGTGGCTGTTGGAGGAGGGCTTTCGGGATCTGGTGTCCGAGTATTAGCGGGCGTTCTCCGTCTCGGGTTCGGCGGTGTCGCGTTTTGCGGCAAAGCTGGACGCTCTTAGGAGGTTGTTGCTGGCGTATGGGAAGGAGGTCGCCAGGAGGAGGAGGGACAGCAGGGCTGAGGCGGAGGCGGGGATAAGCAGGCTGGTTGGGCTCGCTGATGACCGGGGTTTGACTCCGGAGGAGGTGGAGGAGAGGGCAGCGTGGTTGGATGTTGTTTATCAGGAGGACAGGAAAGAAGAGGTCCATTGGAGGAAGAGATCACGGCAGAAGTGGTTGAGGGAGGGTGATGCCAACACTCGCTTCTTCCATTCGGTTGCTTCTGGAAGGAGGAGAAGGAGTTTCCTGCATGAGGTGGAGGTGGGGGGCCGAAGGGTTTCGGGGGATAGGAATATTGGGGTTGCCTTGCGGGAACATTTTGTTAGTGCCTCGAGGAGGGTGAGGGGGGGGGGGATGGTTAGGGGTGGACCGGACGGGGGTCGGGGTCGTTGACCGGTCAGCAGGCGGACTTGTTGGTGGCATATTTCTCGGAGGCAGAGGTTCGCAGGGCGGTCTGGGATTTAAATGCGGATGGGGCTCCTGGCCCGGATGGCTTCTCTATTTCCTTTTACAGGGGGTTCTGGGAGCTGTTGAAGGGAGAAATTCTGGAGGTTCTGAATGAATTCAGGGTTGGCAACATGGGTTTTGAGAAGGTCAACAGGGCCTTGATTTTTCTGTTGCCTAAGAAAGAGGCGCCAGTGGGGTTTGGAGACTACCGGCCAATTTCGATTTCTAACGGCATCTACCTCATTGTGGCCAAGCTCTTGGCGAGCAGGCTTTGAGTTGTTCTATCGAGCGTGGTTCTTCCTTCGCAGTCCGCGTTTATTCCTGGGCGATGTATGGCAGATGGTATCGTGACCGCATCGGAGGTCAGTCGCGAATGGAAGAGATCTAGGAAGAAAGGTGCGATTTGGAAGCTCGACTATGCGAAGGCCTATGATTGTGTCAGCTGGAAATTCCTGTGGACAGCGCTGGAGAAGAAGCGATTCCCACCTCTTTGGGTGGACTGGGTTAAGAGGTGTGTCACTACGTGCTCTTGCTCGGTGCTGGTCAATGGCGGTCAGGAGGGTGGCTGGTTCCAACCGCAGAGGGGGGTGCGCCAGGGTTGCCCCCTTGCTCCCCTTCTTTTTGTTTTGGTTGCGGATTGTCTTGCGGTTTTGTTTCAGCGGGCGGTTGAGGAAAGCTGGTGTGAGGGGTTCACAATGGGGGACATCTCCGTCCCGATTCTGCAGTATGCGGACGACACTCTGATTTTTTTGGGGGGGATGGAGGCACAAAATCACAATGCTGCTGTCCTGGTGGACGTGTTTGGATGTCTTTCTGGCTTGCAGATCAATAAACAGAAGTCTGTACTGGTAACTCTTGGGATGCAGGAGGACGAGAGTAACCGGTTAGTTGAGTGGGCGGGATGCCCTCTGGGTGCTTTACCCATCACCTACTTGGGGTTGCCTTTGGTCGATGGCAAACTGAGGAAGTCTGATTGGGACTGTGTTCTTCGGAGGTTGGAGGAGCGGTTGGAGGGGTGGAAGGTTATCACTTTGTCCAAGGGCGGGAAGCTTACCCTGCTCAAGCACGTTCTTTCGGCCATTCCGATTTTCTTCTTCTCTACTCGCTTGATGCCTGTTGGGGTCAGAAAGAAGGTGGGGGCTTTGATGAGATTTTTCTTTTGGTCTACTGGAAGGCAGGATAAGAAGGGGGTGCACTTGGTGGCTTGGAGGGATCTTGCTCTACCCGTTTCAGATGGTGGATTGGGAGTCAGGGATGTGGAATGTATGAACAGGGCCTTGCTTGCCAAGTGGGTGGTGCGCATCTGGGGCTCGTCGGACTTGCTGGTGTTGCGGCTTCTGCGGAAGATCTATGGGGTCTCGGGTGAGCTGGTGGCGGCAAGGCGGCGTCGTGAATCTTCGCTGTGGGGTGGGATCCGTGCGGTCCTACCGGGCATGAGGCCTTTCCTTCGGCCGCAGTCGGGAAATGGTCTTCTTTTCAGATTTTGGCATGATGACTGGACAGGTGAGGGCCCCTTGGCGCTCCGTTTCCCTAGATTGATGGCGTTGGCCATGGACAAGGGGGCGCGGGTGGCGGAGGTGGTGGACTCTGGGGCTTGGGCTCCGAGGTTCACTGCGGTTTTGTCGGAGCAAAGGATGCAGGAGCTGTTGCAGCTACTTGGGGAGATTCCCCCGGTCGGGGAGATGTCGGGGGAGCCGAACTGTTTTGTGTGGGTGGAGGGTAAGTTTTCGGTTAAGAAGGCGTACCGGCGGTTTTGTGGTGCTGCGATGGAGCGAGACGAGGACCTTTGCGTGGATCTGAAGATTATTTGGGCGGCAAAGATCCCTACCCGGGTTAAAGTGTTCCTCTGGTGCCTGCGGAGAGGTCGTCTTTGTGACAAGGTCAGAAGGTCTAGATTGTTGGGCGCGACAGACATTACTTGTGACAGATGCATGGATGGCGTGGAAGACGCGAATCATATCTTCTTCGGTTGCAGGCTGTCGGCAGACGTGTGGGATTCTTTAGGATTGCCATGGGTGCAGTCTTCCTGTGCGGATCTTTTTTGGGGATCTATTCGTGCGGTGGGGGCCGGGTCCACCGGTGATGTTTCCAGAGTTTTTGCGGTGCTTTGGGCTATATGGCTTGGTAGAAATGATGCCACTTTCAAGGGGAAGCGTTTCTACTATGAAAATGTTGTGGCACACTGTAACGCTTTGTACAATTTCTGGGTATCCGGCTGATGTAACTTCTTGCAAATCAATGATATTAGTGGTGTGGTGACTCCCATCTTGGGAGTGCTCCCCCTCGTTTTTATTCAAAAAAAAATAAATATGAATTTGGAAATATATGTATGTATATATATATATGAAAGAGATGGAATTCCTGTTCTAGATTTTTTTAATTTAAAATTTTGGGATCTTTGCATGCATTGTGTCAAAAATGCAGACCAATGATTTACTCCAAACATCATATGTTAAAGGTGAAACATTGGAAAAAATTTGCATGAAATTTAGCTTAGATCCAGATCCAATGAATAACTTTTATTTGCATGATTTTAGAAGTGATAACCTATGATCATAAGGACTGATCATCTACATGAATTAATCTTTTAGATGCATTCTACTAACTATAGATCACTATTGACGAAAAGACCTAGATCTGTAGAGTCAAACACAGAAAAGATTGAGAGAGAAATGAGTAGTCAAGTAAGTGAAAATGTTGGAAATCAGTGATGATTGATAATTTAGAGTGCCGATCATGGTGACCCTTGCACCTGACCGTGCGAGGACGTGGTGACCGTCAACTGGGTGGGAGATAGGAAGCCCAGTTAGGAAAGCGACCACCAAGTGCGCGGGTCTAGGATCTCAGTCCTTTTTACAATTTTTACGCGAGCTCGAAGTGTTTTTACGCTTCGTTGGGATCCCGTTTTTTGACCTGTTCTGCTTACCCTCCGTTCTTAGGGTGCCTAGGATGGAGGACCCTCGGTTTTGGTTTTTCTTTACGAGCTCGTTTGCCCGTACCGATCGGGCTGGTTTTTGGAGTGACTCTTCTGGAAAGTCTCTCCCGCCCATCTTAGGGGCGTAGGTTTGGAGTAGGCCTAGCCCTCTATTGGACCACACTTCCACTTAGAGGGCGAGACGCTTAAGAGGCTTCCTCGCCGCTTGAGTTTTGGTTACCGTTCGGCCAATAGGTCTTTGCGATGAGTTACAATTGAGAGTTTGGTTACTGTTGAGTTGGTTACAACTGAGTTGGTAACAGTTGAGTTTGGTTATAGCTGAGTTGGTTATAATAGAGCTTGATATGGAAATCATTAACCATTGTCAATCATCAATCATCGACATTTAATCAGATCTTAGAACTACTATTACAGATGTCGAGAGAAGCTAGCGTATGTGTTGGGAACTTAGTTAGGATGCATTATACTCTACCGCATGCCTACGGAGGCACCCCATGTATTCTTTACACCTTAGAGTAATAGTGTGAGGTCACACTCAGACCAAGACCACAAACTATCCATTAGACTTGAGAAATTAGACATAAATAAAAATGAGGTCAGAGATTCATCATCCTCAATACCAAGATCCATCAACATGATCTCTAAGTAATAAAAATATAATAACCTACATATGGGTCATTAATTAATATATGAACTTGTTATATATGCAAAGTTATGGGGTGATGGGTGATTAGGGGATTTACATACATAACATCTTGAAAACCCACTTTTATGTAAGTAGCTTATTAAATTTAAATTTCAATACGTATATACTTGCTTTCTTTTAAAACTACTGAATTACCTGTTATTTTTTCAATATACTGGATTGTATTCAACAATTATTGACATTTCTCTTGTTCCTATCATGTGTGGCAAGCAAGGTGCCTGTATCGCAATAGATTGACAGTTGACCCTGAGTTTCCGCAGATATTCTCGACAATACACATGTTATAGGTTTAGTACAAAATAATGTAAATGCTTTTTTATGTAAATGCTTTTCTTTTTCTTTTGTTACATTTTGGGATACATGTACAATTATCAGTTTCTTCTGTCACATACATATATATATGTGGAAATTAATGCAATACAAATTGTGACAACAATTGTTAGTTCTATGGTTGATTAGTTACATTGTGAATGCCTTTTCGAAATTGCGAAAAATTTTCCCTCATTTTCAGTATCCTAATGTGATTAATTATGAATGTTATATTGCGAGTGCTATGTAAACGGGTAACCCGGATCCGCGGGCGGTCGTCACACATTTCTACATACATTGGTCGATAAAGTAATTAATTGTCACTAGATATTAGAGCTTGGATCACACTGATATCTTAATTAACTCAAGTGCTATGGAATACGATAACATACCATATCAATTCTACTGCCCATCCACTATACTTCAACAGTACCAATTATCGCAGTTGAAGTCAAAGATGATGGTCTTTCTACAATCACTGACTTTAATGTTTATTATATGGTGAAAAGGTTGTTTAAATTTATTGAGGATAATGATGAAGGATACACCGATGCAACGAAGTAGAGGTCCCTAAATTAAAAGGCCACTAATGCCTTGTATCGCATGCTCTTTGAAGCAGAATTCAATTGGGTATCACATCTTAAGACTGCCTATGAAATTTGGGAAGCATCAAGGACATGAATGTCCGTTTGACAACTATAGTGAATCAGCTCCAGAATCTTGGATGAGTATTTCCACTCGGAGCGATATCGACTAAGGTGTTACACTTACTCTCACTTGAGTGAGAGCATAAAGCTACAACAATTATGAAGTTAATCAA
This sequence comes from Ottelia alismoides, assembly GCA_037367405.1. NCBI lineage: Eukaryota > Viridiplantae > Streptophyta > Magnoliopsida > Alismatales > Hydrocharitaceae > Ottelia > Ottelia alismoides. The sequence goes on from JAZKJV010002934.1 coordinate 223,181, forward strand.
CTTTAAGACCATGATTCTCGATTTTGTGCTAGGAAATCTCGTAGCCTATGAGACTAAGCTAGATAATATGAAGGATGAAGAAGATACCATGAAGAGGAATATGACATTTAAGGTCGATCATATGAAAGATCGAAAGGAAGATTCTCATGAAGAGGAAGGTAAGTATAAGACAATGATCGGCCGACAATGATCTGCTTGCATCGAGGTTTAGCTTGGGTTGATGGATTTGGTTGCATAAGTCTACCTATGCAATCAAATTCTCATGTCTGTATAGACATATATCTATTGGTCTACAGAACCTTAGTTTTCTTCATCCGACATTATTTCAGAGAGCAAGGTCGATATTTCTGCTACTGGTGCTTTAAGAGGTCCAACGCCGATTGTTAAGATGGATGGGACGAACTACGAGCTCTGGGCTATGCAGTTCATGAGCCTCATGAAATCTATGGGTAAGAAGCATGTTCTTACTGAAGAGGAGCTGGTTGAAAAAACATGGATCAATGCCTCTTGGGAGGCAGATGATGCATATGCCAAAGTCTGACTGTTTGGTACATTGGCGATTAAGATTACCAATGATGCGTTGCATTAACCTACTGCCAAGGTGATGCGGGATATCCTCGTTACAACTTATTCCCAGGTAAGGAATGAGACCAAGATACTGCAACTGCAACATGATATATTCACCATTACGCAGAATGGACGACCCTTCCATTCACTATACATGTCTCTGTGTGGGATGTTTGAGAAGTTGCATAGTTTCATGCCCCTCACATCTATTCCTTAACAACAAAAGATGTACCGGAATGCTACCATGGTTGGTGTATTCCTTGCAACCCTTGATCCTGAGTATGAGGCTACCCGTTCCCATATTGTAGCAGATGCCACTATTCCTCCTATGGAGGAAGCGTTTCGCCGACTAAGCAGGATTACTGTTCCTTCGATTACATCTAGTCAGACCTTCTCGGCGATGGCAACCTCCCGAGGTAGAGGAGGCTCCTCTCATTTCCGTGGACGTGAACCTCGTGGTAGAGGAGCTCGCATTCGTCAACCATGCAATTACAACCATCGTCCAGGACATGCAGATGATACATGCTACTCCAAGCATGGTTTTCCTACCTCATCCCGAGTAGTGGAGCAGGTTGAGTCTCCGACTGCTCCTACTGCAGATCAAAGTTTTGATGATGTCGTTGCCAAACTGGGGGATATTGTGCCTCATGCTTCTTCAGGAGGCCACTCAGATGTAGCAGCCTCTGCCTCTATCAATACCTCTGCCACTGCTAGCGCCTCAGGTAGTACCTATGCTTTTGCCTCCTATCATGGATCTTAGATCACGGCCTCATATTTCAAAGAAATTCAGTCGAATTTCTGTCGAATATCGATATCCAGTTGAAATCGAAATTCGACCGAAATGGCCGAAATGACCGAAAAATGGGGGCCCTAGTACAAAAAATGATCGATATGACCGAAATTTCGATCGAAATTTGATCGAAATTCGATTGAAATTCCATTTCGATCAGTCACCGAAATGGTGACCGAAACCGACATTTAGGGCCTTGTCTTAGATTACAGAGTGGATTATAGACTTCGGAGCGACACATCATTTATGTGGAGACAGAGATCAACTTGTAGCATATAAACAAGTTCCTCTAGGGAGAACCGTTGTGATAGCTGATGGGACTCATTCCCCGATCACAGGATAGGGTGAGATCAGTTTGTCACTCTCGATGCTCTGCAAAATGTGCTACATGCTTCGTGTTTTCTATGAATTTGTTATCTATTAGTCAGATTACGAAGAATTTACATTGCCGAGCTATTTTTGACCCATCGTCTCTTGTTTTTCAGGACATTCTAACGGGCAGGGTGATCGGATGTGGTCGTGAGCATGGTGGTCTTTTTTGCCTTGTCCGAACTCCCTATGCAGGCATCTCCTCTCATTTTACAGGATCAGTCTCTCCCTTCACTTGGCACATGCATTTTGATCACCTCCCTCTCTAGAAGATGTGTCATATTTTGCTGCGGATTTCACCGGGTTCATCCTTCCAATACGAGGCGTGTCAGTTGGGAAAGCATCATCGTTCTGCTTTCCTTGTCGTCAGAGTCGAAGCAGTAGCTCCCTTTTTGAGTTATTTCATGTTGATATTTGGGGTCGAGTCGTGTTCATGATCACTGGGGACACATGTTTTATCTTGTTGCTGCGGATGACTTTGCTCGTTTGTCATGGGTCTTTTTATTGGAAAATAAATCTGAAGCAGGAGATGTGCTCAAAACTTTTATTAATGTAGTGCATAATGTTTTCTCTTCCTCAGTAAAAATATGTGAGAACTGATAATGCTTTGAAATTTTGCACCCATGCTCTATCTCATTTCTTTTCATCGCGTGGTATTATTCATCAAACAACTTGTGCTTACATGTCTCAGCAAAATGGTGTTGCTGAGAGAAAGTATCACAATTTACTTGATATCACTCAGACTCTTCTCATTCAGAGTCGTGCCCCACATTCATTTTGGGGTGATGCTGTTCTTACGACATGTTATTTGGTGAATCGCATGCCCTCCTCTATTTTGTGTGAGAAAATTCCTTTCTCTATGGCATTCCCGGAGGAGTTGTTCTCACTTACTCCTCGTGTTTTTGGTTGTGTGGCTTTCATCCACTAATTGTCTCCAGGTCTTGACATGATCTCTCCTAGAGCTGTTAAATGTGTGTTTGTTGGGTACTCCAAAACTCAGAAGGGATACTGTTGCTATGATCCATTGTGCAGAAAATATTATATTAGCGCTGATATCACATTTTTTGAGTCTGTGATGTATTTTTCCACTACAGGTGACGGGTTGGCTTCATCAGACTCTGATGATGAAGTTTATATGCCACCTCTTCCTACGAGTCCGTCATCACCTACATCTATGTTTGCTATTCCGCCACCACCTCCATCGCCACCACCACCTCCACCTCCTACGAGTTCGCCACCACCTACACTTGTGTCCATTGTTCCACCATTGCCAAAATTCTATAATGGACATCGCTCGTCATCCCGCTTGCCTCATGTTTGTTCGGATTACAATGTTTCTGACGATGGGTATGGAAAAGTATCAATGCAGGAACCATTGCAGGAGACTGGCCCACAGATGGAGGAGGTTCTCAAAGATCTGGATATACCTATTGCAGTTCGGAAGCAAAAACGTACCCGCACTTCATACCCTCTTACTGTACAGGTCTCCTTTGATCATCTAACATGAGACTTCCAGAGACTTGCTGTTGCTCTATCTATCGTGGGAATTCCACGGAATTATCAGGAGGCCTTTAAGGATAGTCGTTGCCGTTTAGCTATGGAAGAAGAAATGACTGCGCTGCAGTCATGTGGGACCTGGAGCTTAGTGTCAACTCCTAATGGAGCATCTGTTGTCAGATGCAAATGTGTGTTTACTGTTAAACGTCATGCAGATGGGAGCCTTGATCGATATAAGGCAAGATGGGTGGCACAGGGATTTACTCAGACTTATGGCGTGCATTATATGGACACGTTCTCTCCTGTTGTTAGTCACTCAACTCTACGTGTCCTTTCAGTTGCTGTGGTACGTGATGACCTTTGTATCAGCTAGATGTTAAGAATGCATTTTTGTATGGAGATTTACAGGAGGAAGTCTATGTGCAACAACCTCCAGAGTTTGCTGCTGAGGGGGAGTGTCAGCAGGTTTATAGACTCCATAAAGCAATATATGGCCTTAAGCAAAGTCCAAGGGCATGGTTTCAGAAGCTCTCAGATTTGATTGAAAGGCAGGGGTTCAAGAGGTCAAATGCAGACCATTCACTGCTTGTGCAGAGAACACCCAGATGTACTGTTGCTATCATAGTTTATGTTGATCATGTACTTGTTACAGGAGATGATGTGTAAGGGATAAAGAAGGCAAAAGAATTTCTGGTGAGTGATGGCTTTACGAGGTGCGGGTTCTGGAGCGGCGGGAGTTTGGAGGAAGCATTCTCAGAAGCGCGTGTGGGTTCCGAAGCAGTTCGGTCCTCGGCACGGCGACCAGGTGTTTGCCACTCGTCACCCGGGGCGGCGCTCGAGTGTCGCTGTCAAAGATGAAGGTAACGAGGATGGGTGGGTGAAGGTGTCTCGCTCTAAGCCCGGCAGGCGCTGTTTTCGCTGCGCGGGTCGTGGTCATCTGGCGTCTGCATGCAAGGCGCCTCCTCGATGCTTCCGGTGCGGTCGTGTCGGGCACCGTTCGTTTTCGTGTAGGGAAGTGCTCATGGATCTCCGACGGATGAAGCGTTCCTCTCGCTTGGAGGACCCTCCCCGTGGGCGAGGTTCCTCGGCCTTACGGGACTCTCGCTCTTTTGCTCAGGTGGTTTCAACCAGCATTGGTGCCGCTTCGTCTAAAGGGAAGAGCATTCCTTCCTCTGCGCCTTCTGGCTCTGGCGATACTGGCATTCCTTCTTTTCCAGCGAAGTTAGTCCGTGAGAAGTTGCCGGAGGCTCAGATGCGACTGGACTCGCCTCGGAATGGCATCCACTCTACTCCTGTGGATGGTCCTCCGGCGGGGGCTTCTTCTGTTCCTCCGGCGATGGCGAGTTCCGGTCCGAAGGCGGTGGATGTCAATCATGGCGTGGCGATTGGCGTGTTGCAGCGGCGGGGCTTCGACCGCGAGGCGATCCAATCTGCAACTCTTCTTCTCCTGGGCGAGGGCTTCTCGGGGGACTTCTTCTTCTTGGATGACACTCGTTGCTGTGTTCGAGGACTCTCCCCGGAGCAACGGGAAATCCTCCTTTCTCGTTCGGATTCGTCGGCGGTCAAATGGCGTCGACCTCGGGTCGCTGATGGTGCTTCTTTAACCTCCGAGATATGTGTGGTGGAGGTCCGCGGCGTTCCATTCCTATCTCGCTTGGCTCATTGCCTCTCCAAGGTTATTCGCAGTTGGGGTCAGGTGGTGGCTATCTTGGACGATGGCCTGTCCCCCGGGTCGGATTGGTCTTGCACAAGGATTCTGGTGGAATGCTCTTCCAACCTCTGCCGCTCCATGTCTGGCAAGACTTTTTCTGAGATATTGGCTCTTGGCAGATGGTCCTTCAAGCTCGAGTTCTTCTTTCCGCCGCCGGTGGCTTCGTCAGTGCACTCCTCGGCTGGGAACGATGCCCCCAGGTCCGACGACGGCGGTTCATCTTCGGAGGCCCACGTGTCACTTTTCTTGGATGTTCCCGAAGCGTCGCTGATGCATGGCGACCCTTCGACTTCGTCGCCTGGGCTTCGGTTCGCGTGTGCACTTGGACGGGCGCCCTCTCACGTGCCTAGGGGCTTTTTCGAGGACGATCCGCGGTCGGTGGATTTATCTGACATTCCCTTTTCGAAGAGATGCGGCTTTGCCCCGTGTTTCGATGTGGCGTTTCCGATTCCTCCTTCCGGATCGGTTCCTATTCGAACCCTCTCGTGGGCCGCGCCTGACCCGGTTCTGTTTGGCGACTCTCTTATTTACTACGAAGATATTCCTTGCCCTATTCCTATTTCAGCGGTGCCCTTCTATCAGTCGCCGTGCTATGAAGACAGTAGTCCTTCTTCCTCATCATCCTCGCCTATTCTGCTGGCGATCGAGTCGGGCTCCTCGGCGGTCGCCCCCGAGCACGGTACTGACGCTATCACTCATCTTTATGGGCAGCCTTCTTCTGCTTTTGGGCTTTCTAGGTCTTCTGGCGATCAAGGGGATTCTTCTACAAACGCTGCGCCGATTTCTCCAACCCGATATGCAGCCTCGTGGAACTCTTGGAATGCTTCGGTTGCTTCCCCGACTAGATTTGGTGTTGTTTATGCTCGGCGCCTGGACCTCTCATTCGAGGGGATATCTCCTCCGCCGGTTCTATTATCTCGGGAGGCGGTGGCGGAAGCGGCTGGACTTCGCCGGCTGGACCAACGCCGTGCTTAAGTTTAGCGTTTCCTCGGTCACTTTTTGGGAGAATTTTTGTAATATTTAATGAAGCTTCTCTCTTGGAATGTTCGTGGTCTGGGTGACCCTCTGCGTCGCAGGGCTTTGTGCTCGCGTTTGGTTGATTGGGAATGTGACGTCGCTCTGCTTCAGGAATCTAAGCTCTCTGGAGTAGATGACGCTCTTTGGAGATCGTTTGGAGCGGGGCCGGTGGATGCTTTTTGCTCTTTGGACGCGATCGGTTCTTCTGGTGGTGCTATTGTGGCTTGGCGATCTTCAAGCTTCTCTTTATCCTGCTCTCGTATGGGACGTCACTCTATCTCTGTAATCCTTGTGCACGTGGCCACTAACGTATCTTTGGCTTTCTCTTGTGTTTATGCGCCTTTATGCCACCTTGCCCGTCGTGATTTATGGGAGGACTTGCTTGGCGATGCTGCGGCTTTTGGGGATATTCCGTGGATTTTGGGGGGGGGGGATTTTAATGTTACTTTGCTTTCAAACGACCGCCCCCGTGGACGGGGGGGAAGGGATCCAGGTTCTGTCGATTTTTGGGATTTCATCAATGATTTGGCTCTGGATGATTTGGTAGCCACGGATATCATATACACTTGGCGTAATAACTCCTCTCGATCTCGGCTTGACCGGTTTCTGGCTAATTCACGTTGGATGGATGCTTTCCCCCTATGCTCGGTTTCTTCTCGTCCTCGGTCTTTTTCGGATCATAGCCCCATTATTTGGGATTCGGGCGAGTCGTCCCGACCGCGCGGTATTTTTCGTTACGAGAAGAGTTGGCTTCTGGAGCCTAATTTCAAGGAGCTCGTGCGAAATCATTGGTCCCGGACGTCATTCCCGGGTAATGCGGCTCATCGCTTTGCTCTTAAACTCTCATCCCTGCGACGAGTTCTTGCCTCCTTCAAATTTTCTACGCGTCAGGCTCGGCTGTCCGTTCGTAACGAGGCCGAGGCGATTATTATTCGATTGGATCGCTTGGAGAACGTCAGGGAGCTATCCCCGGAAGAATTAACCGAGAGATCATCAGCTGCTCAGATCGTTTCGGAGGATGACAGGAAAAGAGCCATTGAATGGAGACAACGCTCACGTCTTCGTTGGCTCAAGGACGGGGATGCTAATACCGCTTTTTTCCACCGGGTCGCTAGTGCACGTAAACGAGCTAATTGTATTTCTTCCATTGAGATTGGGGACGCTATATATCAGGCTGATCGCGACATGGGCTCGGCTTTGGTTAATTACTTCAAGAATTTTTTCAATCGCCTCCCCTCTTCTTCCTGGCATTGGATGGCACCCGGTGCCCCCTCGCTCTCTTGCTCGGATGCTGCTATTTTATCTCGGCCTTTATCGATGGACGAGCTTAAGGGTGCGGTTTGGGACCTTAACGCTGATGCTTCTCCTGGCCCAGATGGGTTCCCTATATCCTTCTATAGGGACTTTTGGGATGTTATCGCCAACGACGTCTTGGATGTGGCCCTCGAGTTCTGTGAGGGGAACCAGGGTTTCAACAGGATTAACCGGGCTTCTGTGGTTCTCATTCCGAAATCCCAGGGTGCTCGTCGTATTAAGGATTTCCGCCCTATTGCGATTTCCAATGGCATTTACTTGATCATTGCGAAGGCTTTGGCCCGTCGCCTAGTGCCCCTTCTTGGCTCTCTCATTTCTCCCTGCCAAGCAGCCTTTGTTCAAGGGAGGCAAATCTCTGATTGTTACGCTCTTGCTTCCGCTATCATAGACGGTTGGCACAGAAATGGAACGAAGGGGATTCTCTGGAAAATTGATTTTGCTAAGGCTTACGACTCCTTGGACTGGCGCTTCTTATGGTCGGTTTTGAAGTCTCGGGGCTTCCCTCCGTTGTGGATTTCATGGATCCGTCGCTGTGTTACTACGGTTTCCTTCTCCTTATCTCTTAATGGTCGGCCGTCTGGGGGCCTCTTTCAGCCTCGAAGGGGGGTTCGTCAGGGATGCCCCCTAGCCCCTCTTCTTTTTGTTTTGGCGGCGGACGTGCTGCTACGTATGATTCAAGGTGTAACCAACGCTGGATTTACTCGCGGATGCTCTATGGGTGACCTTCATATCCCGCTCCTCCAATATGCGGACGACACCTTATGTTTTATCGAGGGGGACCGGCTTCAGTATGCGGGAATGGCTACTACGGTCCAATTATTTTGCGAAATGTCGGGGCTCCGCATCAATGAGGACAAGTCGAAATTTGTGCCCTTCGCTCTCTCGCCTCTGGAGGTTGGGGAATGCTCCTCCATTTTGGGGGCTTCTCTCGGGGCACTACCACTGGATTATCTGGGATTATCTCTCTCAGTGGGCAGGGCGCGGTTGCGCGATTATCAGAGGGTGGTGGAGAAGGTTGAGACAAGGCTGGCCGGCTGGCGCTCTTCATTGCTCTCTCGAGGTGGGCGTTTGGTGCTTCTTAAGTCCGTCCTTTCGGCTATCCCTATTTATTTCTTATCGGCGCGCGGTCTGCCAAAGGGGATTAGGCTTCGCTTGGAGAAATGTATGAGGGGATTCCTTTGGGGTAAGAATGGTACTGCAAGAAGAGGGATCCATCTGGTCGCTTGGGATGACATTTCGCGTCCTAAACGCGACGGGGGTCTGGGTGTTCGGTGGCTGGAGGTCATGCGTGACGCTTTTCTTCTCAAATGGGCGTCGAGGCTTTTAAGCCGGGATGATGGTTTCCTTGTGCGATGCCTTCGCATTGCGGCGGGTAATGCCTTTCTCTCCGTTTTTTGACGGTCGATCTCACGATCATTCTCCCATCTTTTGGCGCGAAGCCTTCGCTGTTTTCAACCGCAATCGGTCCTTGTTTAGGCCGTCTCTCGGCGATGGGACCTCCTTCCGCTTTTGGACTATGGATTGGTCTGGTAAGGGCATCTTCATGAACCTTTTTTCAAGACTTTTTGCGCTGGCCAGGGACAAATATGCATCGGTGGATTCGTGCTGGACCAATGGCTCTTGGTGCCCGATCTTGGTGGATTCTCTCTCCGCTCAGCGGCTGATGGACTTCTCCGCTCTGATGACCTTACTCGTGGACGCCCCTACTCCATCGGGGGGCCGTGATCACTTCACTTGGAATGAGGGGTCCTTTTCTTCGAAGAAGGCATATTTTGCTCTTCTCCCCATCGCTGTGCATCCGGAGGCGTCTTTTCTTGGTCACTGCAACCTCATATGGGGTCTCAAGCTTCCGGAAAGGATTGGTATCTTTCTGTGGATTCTTAAGCGTGGACGACTTCTTACTCGCGACCGTCTTGTATCACTCTTCCCAAACTTTCCCAATTTATGCGGGTTGTGCGATTCGGCTGTTGAGACGGCCGACCATCTCTTCCTTCACTGCGACCTCGTGCGGCCCATATGGGATGACGTTGCCTGGCTGAATCATTCGTCGATGGAGTCTTTTTGGGAGAGCATTGCAATCGCTGCAAATCGTCCGAGGTCGGAGAGACTGATTCCCATCGCGCGCATTTGGAGTATCTGGCTGGGAAGAAACAAATCTCTCTTTGCGGGGCAGAGATTCTATATAGAAAATATCTGTATTGATGCGAACCGCTTTTGTATGGACTGGTCATCTGTGTAGCGCTTTTTTTTAGGGGGCGATTGGTATCATTATTGATATCATTTTCCCCTATTTCTCCCTTTCTGCTCCCTCTGTAAGTATTTTCTTTTTTCTTTCTTAATAAACTGGGGCGAACACCTACGGGTGTCTCCCCCTTTTTGGAGTGTAAAAAAAAAAGAATTTCTGGGTCGTTAATTTGTTATTAAGGATCTTGACACCTTCAGGTATTTCTTAGTGTTCGAGTTTGCTAGGAATGCACATGGTCTTGTGATGACCCAAAGGAAGTATGTTACAAACATGCTTGTTGAGACGAGCATGATTGGGTGTCGACCCTCTACTACTCCTATGGATCTTAGCATATAGTTATATGATGATGATACATATATGGTATGGTTGCCAGGAGGAGATATAGAGAATTGGTGGGAAATCTTCTCTATGTTATGTTACTATCACTAGACCTGATATCTCTTTTGCAGTGAGTCGGGTGAGTCAGTTCATGGAGCAACCCCAACAGGTACACATGGATGCTATATATATGATATTGAGACATCTAAAATCTTTCCTAGATGCAAGATTACTATTCACGAAAGGAGCAACTCTCTCTGTTTCCACATATGCTGATGCTGACTATGCAGGTTGTCCTAAGGATAAGAAGTGTACTTCGGGCTTCGCAGTGTTCATTGACAGTTCTCTTGTTTCTTGAAAAAGCAAGAAACAAACAATTATTGCTAGATCAAGTGCCGAATCTGAGTACATGGCTATGGCACAAGTAGGCACATAAATGATGTGGGTTTGAGCATTGCTAGCGGATTTGCATATAAATATACCTCTACTCATGCATTTACAATGTGATAATCATGCTGCCTTATTCATTGCAAACAATCCTGCATTCCATGAAAGGAGCATATTGAGGTAGACTGCCATTATACTAGAAATATGATTTAGAATGGCTTGACTTTTTCCTCTCATGCCAGTTCAAAAGATCAAACGACATATATCTTTACCAAGGCCTTGCTTAGAGGGACATTTCAGAAGTGTTCTTCCAAGCTGAACATAATTGATATCTATGCTCCATCTTGAGAGAGAGTGTAGAGATATATCTATGTTCTATGTACCGTCTCTTTATTTTATTTCTTTATATCCGTCTTATGTAATTTATCCATAGGTCTCTCCTCTATATAAGAGAGCCTAAAGTTTCCAGGAATAAACAAGTTTTTTATTTTTCCCAACAATATCTACGCTCCAGGTTGAGGGGGAGTGTTGAGATATTAGTTACGCTCCAGGTTGAGGGGGAGTGTTGAGATATTAGTTATCTTTCATATCTTTTATGTAATATTTATTTTCTTTGTCTTCTTTATGTAATTTGCCCAACATGTTACTCTCTTATATAAGAGAACTCTAGGGCTTCATCAATGAGTAATTTCATTCTTTCCTTCCACAATTCTCATGACTTATTAGTTGTTATTGTTGTAATGTTTAAATGTATAGCCATGCATGCAGTTCTCCTTTTTCTTCACTTTTTCTATTACTAATATAATGTTTGAATTGAATGACATAATCTATTGCTGTTATGCTGTGTTGTTGATATAATGTGTAAATATTTAGCTTTGTATGTAGTTCTATCTTTATATCATTGCTAAACCATCATGTTGCTCATTGCTCTATACAATTGCATATTTCTTGTACATCTCATTTGTGTAATACATATATCATATGATTTTTTTATATATGATGATACTTTTCCTTGTGTCGTTTTATCATTTGATCCTAGGCTTCTTCTCCCCGTTTCTATTCGTTCTAACCTATCAACTAACTCATATTATGTGTTGTTGGATAGTTGGAAAAGGACTATTGCATGGAAAGGATTTTGATGTATTCTTATTTCTAGCATTTTTATTTCTATAATTTTTAACCTAAAAAGTGAGGCTTATGTCCTGATAGCCTCGAGCAAACATGTCGCCTCGGTTACGGAAAAATGCCTTGATCCGCCTCACATTTTTTAAAACCTTGTTCATTCCTATTGCATCCTCTATTGTGTTGATCCTAACTATCAATCTGTTTTGACTTTGGCGCTTAGTTTAATGTTGTGAATCCTCTGGTTCATTTCATCCGAGTTCAAGGTAAGAAAGTTCATCTTTTCTTCCATATTATTTGTTGGTCAATTTGTTACATTAAAAATATGTTTTTTATCACTTGTGCTCCTCTAAGATATTGCAATATCAGTTATACCCCTCACTTTTTTGGTATATCACTTGTGCTCCTGATTTCTTTCACATTTATCACTTGTGCCCCTCCGGTTAGTTGTCGTCCATCTGCATCTCAAACTAACATTAAATTTTGGGACACAAAGCTAATTAAATTGACTAAGTTGGGTAGATATGTCCTTTACTCTTCCTACCTCCTCCTCCAAGCTACTCAAAAACCATTTACTATTGTTCTTTGCCAGGAGAAGCACCATGGCTTGTTCCGTTCTTTGCCAGAGAAGCACCAAAGAAAGGCGCGTGGATGCTCAATTGATGGCGGAAAAGTGAATGGAGCTCTGGTCGCCGTGCGTGGCTTGAGGTGGGGGAGTCTTTGAGTTGCGGATATCAAGACAAGGAAGTTGATTTGGGTTCTCAGCGACATCGATTTGTCCATTCGTGCGCCACCTCTTCCTTCACCCCTCCTCCTTCAGCCCCCTCCTCTTCCTCCTCCTCGAGCCCTCAACCCCCTCCTCCTCAGCATTATACCGTCTACCCCACCTCCTATGCTGCCGTGACCTCCGTTGTCCCCACCACCTCTGACCCCCTCCTCCGTCGACCCTCCCTCCCTCTCCACCACCCCTACCTCATCTGCCCTTACTCCTCCTCCTTGAGCCCTCCATCTCCCTAGAAACTCTAAATCTACCTCCTTCGACCCAATCCACGTTGCACCAACACGGATGACATCGGTGGAACCCGTGCAACACCTCGTTCTGCAGCACGTCGACAATCAAATCCCAAAAGGAAATGGAAGGGCCCAATGCAACACAATGTCATCATCATCATCATCAGAATAGGCTCTCCTTTCCCACATCTAGCAAAACCCACAATCTCCTACAGATTGGAATCCATCAGTAACCACCCAAATAAGAAGAAACCACGAAGATCCGACAATTCCAAATGCGGAATCAGAAATCTTTCGAAGTAGCCAAGTCAAGATGGATTACTGCAGAGATGGGATCTTTTGAGGTACCTGCATCCCCAAACGACTCATATTGACCATCGTGAAGGAGATCTCCCATGGGAGAAATTCGTTGTCTGTGGCAACCGTAAGGGTGTAGTTGCTCTGGAAATCCTTGTTCCATTCCACGATGCCAAGCTCCGAGCACTCCCCCACCATGATGCAGTTCCTCTTGATTGAGCGGGGATCCAGGTGAGCTTGGGGCTGGGGGGGAGTGGAGGAAGGTGTGTTTGGTCAGTTTTGCCCCTCTTAACCACACATTGGTTCAAATGAACCATTGCTAAGTTGAACTCATTGGCGACCAAACTAACGGAAGGGGCATTCCAAAAAAGGGAGGGGCATAGATGATATTGCAATATTTCAGAGGAGCACAAGTGATAAAAACCCTTAACAATATTATTTATGCACGTGAAAATTGTATTTGCATTATTTATGATTTATGTTTATCATTATGATGTCATCCATCTTTTTAATTATAAAATATAAAGTTAAATATAAACTTGTATTTAGAAGTTCTAACGTATGACGTCATAGGAAGTTAGAAATTAACTAAACTAGACATGGTTTGGAAGTTGGAATGCTGAACTTTTTATATTAATATCATGATAATATAATTTATTAGAAGTAGATTCGTAAACATCTCTTGGATGAATGGATTTGCTGTTCCACATGATAAGAGCATGTCTTCGTCTCAATCAAGTGACAAGTTGGGTTTCTAACATTTAGTTTGACACGAGAGTGGAGAGATCAGTTGTTATAAACCGGTATAATCGAAGGTAACAAATACAAGACAGTGCAGATTTTGCGGGTAGCACGTAGATATGATTAATTACCAAATTCAAATGGTGGGTGAAGCAAAAATGTTTCATGTGCTTGAAATGCTAAAGTCGTCCATTCTTATGATTGGTTACAGTTGATTGCTACCATAGTTGCTTCGCAAGTTGCATTGCATGCTTGAAGAAAGCATTTTACGGATCATTGAATCGTTCCCTTTTCTGTGATAGGAGGAAGGATTTTTTTTACAGTATATTTATATATAAGCTGATGTTCTCCAGTGGCTTTGCGTTGCAAGTGACACATGCTTTTCCCCGCAAACTGTACATGACAGATATCTATGTTTGAGTTTCAGTGATTTGTTATTGTCTCCTCTTATATTATTTGTCTTTTTTTTGCTTGTTTTTTCTTTAGATCACCTTTGTACTCTTCCCTTTTGCTTCAAATGCAGTCTTTGTTTTCCCCCGTTTTTGAAAGATTTTGAAACAATGCGATATTCTTGTTTGTAAATTGCATTTTGCTGTTGGATTCTTATTCCATGTCCTCACTGCTGCTAGCGGTCACATAACACCTTTGTTATATATGTTTACAATGACTAGGAGAAATATTTGGGGGTCTGCATGTTGATGTTAATAAAAATGATGGTGAAGTTCTTCTCCATGAATTGCAATCAAGAACTTCCTGTGTTTGTTTTGGAAAAAAATGCAACTGTGTCTTGAGGATGATGGCTATTCCTGATATTCTTTCTGCCATTAGAGGACCATGGTCATTAATTTACTGGCAGGTAAATATTTTTTCCCTTGCTGGTTATTATGTTATTTGTACATCTGGATTGGTAGATTATCTCTTATTTTGTTGTTACATAGTAGCCAAGGTCGAAAACTCTTTGGTTTGGAAAAGATGCATTTGGAAGGCGGAGCCTTCTTGTTCACTGGCCAACTTCTGCCGATCCACGATTCATCCTCTCTTCTGTATCACCACCTTCATCGTCTTCTGATTGTTCTGGTATCATAAATGTTACTTATTTATCATGCATGATTTATTCTCTAATTGTGGATGAATTTTGTTAATTATATAAATGGGGTTCCTTAAAAAAAGCTATGGAAATGGATATTCTTGTTGTTAATTTTAGAAATGCACACATTAGCAAATTTCTTGATTTAAACAGTCCCTCTTTGATGGAGTGTAATCAGTTTTTACCCATGTGGCTTTCATAGCCATGCAAACTGCTTGCATGACCAAAGTATCTACTCTAACAGCCATCTTTTAGTTTTCAAAAAAGACCTCATATACCCAGTTTTATTGTATAGAGTATAGGCCTATTTTCTTATCTTTCGAACATCTATTCATAATTTTGATAATATGTGCTTCATTTCTCGCCACCATCATCATCTCCACATTGCTTTAGTACATGATTATATAATTCTATCGTGCATTGTTCCCATTTGACATCCTCTATTCATCTTTGTTAGCCCTCTCCGGCCTCCATTACCATCTTCTTCATCAAGGTTGCAGAAGTCGGCAGTTGGCACTCTGTCGGCCGGGTCACTGACTAAGGATTAATCGGCAGTCAGGAGAGTAATCGGATTTAGTCGGGCATTAGTCGTTTTTGAATTTTTTAATTATTTTAAATATATAAATCAATTTTTATAACATATACTCTCATTTATATTCATATATTTAGCAGTTTTAATATTTTTAAGAGCTTAAAAAATTATACCAAGAGAAGAAAAAACGAAGCAAGAACAAAATGTTTGGTACCTAGCACGAGCAAATTGTTAAGAACAAAATGTTTTGTACATATTTCAAGTTGAAGTTATAAATAAATTAACACAAATCTTATCAACAACCACAAAAGGTAAATAACCTAAGTTACCTAACCATCATGCAAATCAACAAGAAGTATCTAAGTTAATGAGTCTTTAGGGCGTATAAATACAATTCTAACCTTATGTAAGTTAACTAACATACAAATCAGCAAGAATATGTGGGAGTGGGTGTGGGAGCATGTGGGTGTATGCTCGCGTACGTGCATGCACACTCTAAGCTATATAAGTATATATTTAGAATGGTATTTAAGAACATTTCGTATATGCATATATGTTTGCTATATTCTATTTCTTTTTGTATATTTTTTATTTGAATATTTTTATGAAATTAAATCATAAAGTTTTAAGTAAAATTATCCATGATAGTATATTAATTAGTTGATTTTTTATATGTAAATGAAAAACTATAATTTAAAGTACAGAAGTATATAGTTCTTATAATTTTACTTAACATTTTTAGTGTTTTTTTGTTTTTATATTTTTGATTTATTTGCGAATTAGACTTATTAGCATGTAACCTTACGTATCTTATCTTACTGTCTAACAACAAGCCCTAAATCTCATCTAATTCTAACCGGGTAATCGGGTTTACGGTTTGCGCCTAAACTTGTATCTGAAATCCCTATGCAAAAATCGGTCGACTAATCGCCCGATTAATCGGGTCAGACCGACTATTGGTCGATTTGACCTAGTCAAGTCGGGTAACCCCCCACTCCGACTCGACTAGTCGGTCGACTTTTACAACAGTGAACTTCGTAAAGACACATTGACTTTATGCCACTCTTCTTCATCGCTGTGGAAAAGTGATGAGAGAATGCAATGAGATATTTATTCATGAAGTCTAGGAGTCTTTATATAGGACTAAATCCTAGAGAGCTCAAAAAGGTAAAATACACAAATACTCTCGTGGGGTATAATGGAATATAAGAACGTAATCTACTGTAATCTCTAACACTCCCTCTTAAGTTGGAGCATATCCCTCCATCATGCCCAACTTGAAAGCTATCCAGGAAAGACGCTTCTTTGATAAGGCCTTTGTAAATATCTGCAAGTTGAAGATATGTCAAGATGTGTGGTCTTGCAATTTTGCCTCCTCGTACATCATCACGAACAAAACGGTAGTCAATCTCTATATGTTTAGTTGTCTGATGGAACACAAGATTTATAGCAATGTAAGTAGCAGATTTGTTGTCACAGTATAGAGAAACACGAGTGGTGATAACAACATTGGGTTCTTGCAGAAAAGTCAGTAGCCAAGTAATTTCACGTGTAGCCTGGGCCATTGCCCTGTATTCTACCCCTGCACTGGATCGGGAGACTATCGTATACTTCTTGTTCCTCCAACTAACGAGGTTTCCTCCTACCATTATTACATAGTCTGTAGTAGAGCAATAATCCTCAGGTAAGCTTGCATAATCTGCATTGGCATATGCAATAACATTAGTGTATCCATATGCCCTATAGAAGAGGCCACATCCAGGTGATTCCTTCAGGTAACAAGGGATCTAAAGAACGTCCTGTTAATGGCTGCAACAAGGTTTCTCCATGTATTGGCTATCTCTGCTCACATCATAGGATATGCCTGACCTAGTAACAATGAGATGTATAAGTTTACCAATCATGCTTCTGTATCGTGTAGTGTCTTCAAAGACATGATCTATGGAGGTAGAGTGTTTCCTTAGTTCTGCAGGAATGCCAGAGGGTTTGCAGCCAAGTAACACCGCCTCAATCAGTATATCTAAGTGTTGAGGTGAAACGACAAGTAGTATACCATCTAACCCTAGAGTTCTCTTATATAGGAGAAAAGCTCAAAGGGTAAATTGCATAAATAGGACAAGAGAAATAAACAATGTAAAGAAACACGACAATAACATAAGAATCTTAACACTCCCCCTCAAGCTGGAGCATATATATCTATCATGCTCAGCTTGGAACAACAATGATGAAATGGACCTCTTGCAAGAGTTTGGTGAACATATATGCAATATGATCACCTGAAGCGACATTAGACATTGAAATAAGCCCCTTTTGGATCAAGTCACGAGTGTAGTAACAGTTTACCTCAATATGCTTTGTTCTCTCATGAAAAGCTGGATTATTAGCTATGAACAAAGCTGCTTGATTATCACATTTGAGTTGCATAGGAAGAGGCACCTCAATCGTTAGATCAGTCAGGACAGACTTGACCCACATCATTTCTGTACTCCCTTGGGCCATGGAACTATATTCTGATTCCGCGCTAGATCGAGCAACAACAGTTTGTTTCTTATTTTTCCATGAGACCAATGAGTTACCAACAAACACGATGAAGCTTGAAGTGGACTTCCTGTCCTTAGGACACCCATCATAATCTGCATTTGCACATCCGGTAACTGTACGAGAAGTATCTCTTCTAAAAAGAAGACCCGCACCTGGAGATGTTACAGATATCTCAAGATCATGCACACTGCATCCATGTGTGCCTGCATGGGTTGCTCCATGAACTGGCTCTATCTACTCACAACGAAAGATATATCAGGCCTGGTAATAGTAACATATAATAATTTCCCTACCATCTCTCTGTATCGTCTCTTGTCTACCTCCTCAGAGTCATCATCATAGAGCCTAGAATTAGGATCCATTGGGGTAGTAGCTGGTCTACATCCTATCATGCCTGTCTCATATAGAAGATCAGTTGCGTCATAACCATACCTTGTTGATTACGTGTAAACTCCAAGCCAAGGAAGTAACGAAGCATGCTAAGGTCCTTGGTAACAAACTGTTGCCCAAGAAAGTCCTTAGCTCTTTGAATGCCTTGTTCATCGCTGCAAGTGATAACAATGTCATCAACATAAACCAAAACAACTACAATACCTCTTTGATTTCTCTTAACAAAGAGAGTCTGACAAACCCCTTCTGTTCAATCAACTCCGAAAGCTTCTAGAACCAAGCCCTCGGACTCTGCTTAAGACCATATATAGCCCTATGAAGACGGTACACCATACTGGACTTCCCCTCAGCAGCAAACCCAGGTGGCTGTTGCATGTAAACCTCCTCCTGCAGATCTCCATACAAGAAAGCATTATTTACATCTAATTGGAAAAGAGGCCAATCACGAACCACGGCAACAACAATAAAAAATCCACAGGGTAGAGTGACATGTTACAGGAGAAAAGGTGTCTCGATAATCCACCCCATAGGTTTGTGTGAACCCATGAGTAACCAATCTGGCCTTGTATCTGTCTACTGTACCGTCAGCCCGATGCTTCACAGTAAATACCTATTTGCTACCAACAATAGATGCGCTGGGTGGAGCATGGATAACACTCCACGTACCTCGTGACTGTAAAGCTGCCATATCCTCCTCCATAGCCAGACGCCATTGACCTGCTCTATAGTGGCTCTTAATATGACCACAGTATTTCCACGGTAGACAGACCAACAACAAATCTATGAAAATCCTTGGAAAACCGCCCCAAGGAAACATGAGATCCAATAGGATGCATAGTACACACCCGTTTCTGCCTCCTTAGTACAATAGGCACATTTATATCCTCAACAGATGTAGAATAGATAATATCCACGTCCTGTACCTCAGTCTGTACATGCAAATCACCAGTACCATCAGTAACACCCAAATGTTCAGAACATACCTCGGGCGTGTTGGATGATAGAGGAGGCACATGAGTAGGGGGGCGTCGCTGGTAAACCTGCGGAAAGAAAGTAGGTGGCAGTGGAGGTGACAGTGGAGGAGGTGGTGATGGTGGAGGTGATGGAGGAGGTGGTGGCGGAGATGATAATGATGGAGGAGGTGGCATACATACCTCTTATCCATCCTCTGAAGGAGTAAGCCTGTCACCTGTGGGAGAAAAATACATAACTGTCTTGAAAAAGGTAACATCAGCACTAACATAGTATCTTCGTCGAATAAGGTCAAAGCAGCGATATCCTTTTTGGGTCTTGGAATACCCAACAAACACTCACATTTGACCGCTCTAGGAGAGCTTGTCAAGACCTGGAGACATTTGATGAACAAAAGCTACAGAACCAAAGACACGAGACGCTAGCGAGAAAAGATCCGTCTTGGGAAACACAATCAAGAACGAAATCTTCTCTCCTAGCACCGAAGAGGGCATACGATTTACCAGATAGCAAGCAGTTAAAACCACATCTCCCCAATATGAATGAGGGGCGCGACTCTGAATCAACAGAGTTCTGGTGACGTCTAACAGATGACGGTGTTTTCGTTCTGCTATCCCATTCTGTTGGGACGTATATGCACACGATGTCTGATGCACAATGCCAAGGGACCTAAGGAACTGAGAAAGCTGTGTACTGCAAAACTCTAAGCATTATCGGAACGAATAAACTTGACTTTTTGCAAAAAATATTTCTTATTTCATTAATAAAGGACTGGATAATAGGACCTGCATCAGACTTTTTCTTAAGAAGAAATACCCAAGACAATCTCGAAAACGCATCAGCTGCAACAAGATAAAACTTACGTCCCTTATGATCAGGGACATGACTGGGATCCCAAATATCAAAATGCAATAACTCAAACAGACTATGACTGCTATGACCCTAACGACTCTGAAAGGTAGAGCGATGATGTTTCCCAAGCTGGCATGCCTCGCACTGAAAGGGGAGCGAGGAGACATCTGTGGAAGAACGTGACACAACTTTTGCAGAGGAAGATGGCAAAATCGAAGATGCCACATATAGGGAGAAACTGATCCAGTGCGAAGAGAAGAGGCATCAACATAAGGACACTGCACCAATTTGTAGAGACCCCCTTGCTCACGGCCAGTTCCAATCACTCTGCCTGTTAATATATCTTGAAACACAAGAGTAGATGGATCAAATATAGCACGACAATGTAAGTCTTCGGTGATTTGACTAATTGAAAGTAGATTCATAGAAAATTTAGGCGCATAGAGAACATTCTGAAGTCTCATTCCAGGGGTCAACTGCACCTCCCCCCGACCAGTGATGGGAGAATGTGTCCCATATGCTATCACTGCAGATTGCTCATTCTGAGTCGGGCGAAATACGCTAAACTGGCTTCTGTCACCACATAGATGATGCGATGCTCCTGAATCCATGATCCATTCTGACAAGTCTACCCTGTAACAAGTAGTAAAGGTATATGATGTACCTGATGTAGATGTTGATGCTAAGGCCGTCACCTCTAAGGATCCTGAAGGAGAGGTAGTCGACCCAGTAGCGGGCATAATCTCCCTGAGACGAGCAACAAGTTCATCAAATCTCTGATCTGCAACAGGTGAGGGACTCCCAACTGGTTGTCTGTTCTGCAACTCGAGCTGTGTAGGAACCCATGCTTAGAATAACATGTTTCCTTAGAACGGTCAGATCTGTGGCAATAGGTGCAAGGCTGACAAGGTCGACCACCCCCTTCTCTGCTACGGCTAGAGCTTCCTCTGCCACATTATGGTATATGACTTCTCCTACCACGAGATGCAGCCATAGCTGAAGATGTCTGTTGCTGCAAGGTATCATCTGAAGATATAGATAGCCTACTCAATCTGCGATATGCCTCCTCCATTGGAGGTATGGTAGCATCCGTAAGAATCTGGGCACGAGCAAAGCCATACTCAGAGTCAAGAGCTGCTAGAAAAACTCCTGTCATCACAAAGTCTGTATGCCTTGAGCTGCTCTGGTGTAGCAGTCAAGGGAATGTAACCATGTAACTTCTCGAACATACCACCCAAAGAAGTATAGAGGGTATGAAGGGGACGATCATTCTGCGTGGATGTGATGATATCATACTGGAGCTGCAGTATCTTCGACTCGTTCTTCGCCGGTGAGTATGTGGCAGCGAGAATGTCCCACATAGCCTTCGCACTCCCGCCTTGGGAGGGCACCCCTGTCTTTCTTACTAAAAAAAGCCTTCGCAGTCGGCTAACTCAGAATATCATTAGCTATCTCTTATGACACAGTCCCAGATAGACATACTCGTGCATAGGCATCATCTGCCTCCCACGAGGCGTTTATCCCAGTCTTGTCACTTGGCTCCTCCACCGTGAGGATGTGCTTCTTGCCATTACACTGCATCTGAATCATGAACTGCATGGCCCACAGTTCATAGTTTGTGCCATCCATTTTTGAGGATGGGGGCTGGACCTTTGAAGCCCCTCCATGGATGGAACATCTGCTTTGTTGTCAACCATGATAACAACAATCACCAAGACTGGGACTTGCAACAAATACGACATGTGTCTACACACACATATGGGAAGGTGGTTGTGGGTGTAGACTTATACCACAACCTCTTCCGTTCTTTTGAAGCTGCCTTTGGTTGGCTAGGGTGTTTTAAATGAACACGTCACACCCTAGAGATTCAAGCGAGGACTGGAAACCAAGATCGAAGGCTGCAAGCAGGACACACAGGGCTATGGCATCCCTAGAGGGGCGGAGGCGTTAGCCCATATGTGTAAGGGAGCGCACACTGGTCAACAACAGGCGGAGGAACAACAACATCGAGCTGCGGCAGCGCGTGCGACACGTGAGGAAGGAGGCTGCAGGTGGCGGCCCGCATGATGCACGGTGGCTGCCTGTGCCGCGCGTGAGGAAGGAGGCAACGGGTTGAGGCCCGTGCAGCGCAAAGCGCGCGTGCGGCGCAAGGCGGCAGGCTGAGGAGGGTTTTTGGTGGGGAGGGGTTAGGGTTAGGTCATAGGCTCCGGTTTAGGACCGTCGCTCTGATACCATGTTGAGGTGAAACGAAAAGTAGTATACCATCTAACCCTAGAGCTCTCTTATATAGGAGAAAAGCTCAAAGAGTAATTTACATAAACAAGACAAGAGAAATAAACAATATAAAGAAACACGCCAATAACATAAGAATCTTAACACTAAGCATTGCTTTCGCTGTGAAATGTGAAGTCCCTTCTTGGTGTGTAAAACTTTTATGCCAGAAAATAGCGAAGTTGCCCTGGATCCTTGGTGACGAAGACCTTTTGCAGAAAAACTTGGTCTCTAGTACCCCTTTATCATCGTCACCTGTAACAACCATATCATCCACATATACAACAAGTATAACTGTACCAGTTGACCATTTTCTGACGAAAATAGAGGAGTCAGATGTAGTTCTATGGAAACCTAGAGTGCCGATCTCTGTACTTAGTCTATCGAACCATGCCCTCGGGCTTTGCTTCAAACCATATATTGCTTTGCGAAGTCAGCACACACACTCCCCCTTGATTTCGTAACCAGGAGGTTGCATCATGTAAACTTCCTCCTCGAGATCACCATATAGAAAAACATTCTTGACATCCAATTGAAAAATAAGCCAGCCTTTGTTCAGAACTATAGAGAGGATAGTCCATGTGGATCCCATCCTTGCAACATGAGAAAAGGTCTCGAAGTAGTCAACCCCATATGTCCGTGTAAAGCCTTTCGCCACAAGTCTTGCTTTCAACCTGTCAACAGCGCCATCTGGAGACTGCTTCACAGTGAAGATCCATCTGCATGCAACAAGTTTAGTTATCTTGGGACACTGTACAAGATCCCATGTCCCTCTAGAATTGAGAACATTCATTTCTTCATTCATTGCATCTCCATCGAGAATCCTGCAGTGCACTATAATGGCCTATGTGTATAGAAATTGTCATAAGAACATCTGCATATCTTCTGTCAGAACAATACAAGCTATCAATGGATGTGAAATGAAACGTACGATGAAGTGTACATTACCTCTTAGTTCTGTGCAGAGCGATTGGAAACTCATGAGGATCATCTGAGGCAGTATTGGTGGGACCACTTGAGGATGACATACTTTCCTGCAACAAAGGGACATGTAGTGGAACATAAACAAGAGTAGAAACATGTTTTCTTTTATACACAATAGGTGGAGGAGGAAGATCTAATCGTATGTTTGACACTGCCTTACTAGTTTGTTCGAAAAAGATGACATCGACATATATGTAATAGCGATGGCCAGAAGGATCATAACATCTGTACCCTTTCTGAGTTTGAGAATAACCCAGAAAAACACATTTAATTGCATTTGGAGATAATTTGTCGGCAATATGAAAATTGTGAACAAATGCCGTGCATCCAAAAATCCGCAGAGGCAGAGGAAAGGATAACTCATTTGGGTATAGTAAGGCAAAGGGACTGGAGCCATTTAGAGATGCAGAGGGAACCCTGTTTATAATATGGACGGTACTGGATATATCATCTTCCCACTAGGTCTTAGGAACCTTCATTTGCGTGAGTAGACAACATGCAATATCAAGTAGATGTCTTAGTTTTCTTTCGGCAACCCTATTCTATTGGGAAGTATATGGGCAAGAAGTTTGATGGGTGCCTTGGGAAGCAAAAAAGAATGTCAAATCATTTTGTGTAAATTCCAAGGCATTATCAGAATGAAATATTTGAATAGTAGTGGAGAAGATATTTTTGACATAGTGAAAGAAGTTCTTGACAATGTTATTAATTTCTGAACGTTCTTTTAGCAAGAAGACCCATGATGATTGTTGGGAGAAAAGAAGAGCATGCGTTAGATGACACCCTAGGGCTCTATTATATAGGAGAAAAGCCTTGGGTAAATTACATGAGAGGTACATAAAGAAAATAGAAATGAGAAAAAACAACAATGTAAGATACAAATATGTCAACACCCCCCCAAGCTGGAGTATATATATTTATCATACTCAGTTTGGAACAACACCTCTGAAATGGACCTTTAGCAAGAGCCTTGGTAAAAATATCACCCATCTGATCTCCAGTAGCAACATATGAGGTGGATATGAGACCTTTCTGAATCATGTCTCTAGTATAATGGCAATCCATCTTTATATGCTTGGTCTGTTCATGAAATGCAGGATTATTGGCAATAAATAGAGCAACTTGATTGTCACATAAAAGCTGCATGGGAAGAGAAACCTCAACAGTAAGAATCATCAACACAGATCTAACCAACATCATCTCTGCGCTACCCTGTGCCATGGCCATGTTTTCAGATTCTACGCTAGATCTAGCAACCACTGTCTGCTTCTTGCTTTTCTATGATACGGGAGAGCTCCCAACGAAAATAGCGAAGACAAAAGTAGACTTCCTGTCCCTAGGGTAACTTGCATAATCTGCGTCTGCACAAGCTGTCACCGTAAGAGATGTATCTGTGCTGAATATAAGACCAAAACTAGGTGAAGTCTTCAAATATCTCAAGATCATATATATTGCATCCATATGAACCTTCCTGGGCTGCTCCATGAACTGGTTAACCTTGCTCACATCAAAAAATATATTCGGTCTGGTGATAGTGGCATAGAGGAGATTCCCAACAAGCTCTCTATATTTCCTCCTATCTACTTTCTCAGTGTTGTCATCATATAATCTCATACTCGGATCCAGAGGGGTAGTAGTAGGCTTGCACCATGCCGTACCTATCTCTAAAAGAAGATCAGTCGCAAACTTCCTCTGGGTCATCATAAGACCACGCTGGTTTCTGGCGAACTCTAATCCAAGATAGTATCGATGATTGCCAAGGTCCTTAGTCACAAACTGCTGACCTACGAACTTCTTGGCAGCTTGAATGCCCTACTCATCATCCCCTGTGACAATAATATCATCAACATAGACAAGAATAGTAATAGTACCTCTCTGTATCCTCTGAACAAAAAGTGAGTGGTCCGCAGTAGAACGCACAAACCGTTGTTGCTCTATAAACTCTGATAGCTTATGGTACAAGCTCTCAGACTCTGCTTCAGGCCGTAAATCACGTTATGGAGCCTACACACCTTCTGAGACCCCCCAGTAGCAAACCCTGGTAGCTACTGCACATATACCTCCTCATGTAGATCACCATATAAAAATGCATTCTTCACATCAAGTTGGTAAAGAAGCCAGTCCCGTAAAACAACAACTGATGGAAGAATGCATAACATAGAGTGTTTGGCCACTGGAAAGAAGATATCCTTATAGTCCACCCAATAAGTTTGGGTAAACCCACGTGCCACAGGCCTTGCCTTATAGCGATCCGCACTGCCATCTACCCATTGCTTCACTGCAAAGATCCATTTGCATCCCACAACAGAGGCACCTGGAGGAGCAGTAACAATGCTCCAAGTACCACGCGACTGTAAATCGGCCATTTCCTCCTCCATGGCAAGTCGCCACCTACTATCTTGTATGGCCTCGTGATATGTTCGTGGGATAGTAACCACAGAGAATCCCACAATAATCTTCCTATACTCCTCTGAAAGATGGTCCAATGAAACATGCACAACAAGAGGATAAGTGGCACATTGGCGACATGGCTTCCTCAAGGCAATATGTATATCCAGGTCATCAGCCTCTCTGTTCTATGGTATCAACTCATCCTGTGTGTAACATTCAAATCTCCAGTGCCATCAGTAGAAATAATGTACTCATTACATACCTGAGGCGTGCTGGATGATGGGGAAGGCACACAAGCATAGGGGCGAGTAATAGACCTGCGAATGTAAAACCGTCGCAGGAACTGCATCAGGGTAGCAGAGGCGGTGGAGGTGGAGATGACTGAGATTCAACATGGGTGCAGATGGTGGAGGCAACGGATGCGGAGGAACAACAACATCCTCACTAGAAACAACATTAGACAACCTGTCACCTGTAGGAGAAAAGTACATAATAGACCCAAAAAATGTGACATCAACACTAACATAACATTTTCGTCCTACATGATCAAAATATCTATACCCTTTCTGGGTACGAGAATAACCAACAAAGACACATTTGACAGCTCTAGGTGAGAGCTTATCACGGCTAGGAGTGAAATTGTGGACAAAAGCCACAAACCCGACAACTCTGGCAGTAAGGGAGAATAGGTACTTCTCGGGAAACACAATCGAGAAGGGAACCTTTTCTCTAAGAATAGTGGATGACATGCGGTTCACCAAGTAGCAAGCAGTGAGAACATCACCCCAGAAAGAACGAGGAGCTCGACTCTGAATTAAAAGGGTCCTCGTGACATCCAGAAGATGACGGTGTTTGCATTCAACCACACCATTCTGCTGTGAAGTATAAGCACAAGAGGTATGATGAACAATACCAAGAGATCGGAGAAATTTAGATAAATTTAAAGTGGAAAACTCCAAGGCATTGTCAGTACAAATAAATTTCACATTAGCAGAAAAGATATTCTTGACCTCAATAAGAAAAGATTTAATGATAGCACCCGCTTCAGACTTATGTTTCAACAAGAACACCCAAGATAATATAGAGAAATCATCCATAGCAACCATATAAAAACGGTGTCCCTGATGATTGGGAACACGACAAGGACCCCAATATCAAAATGAAACAACTCAAATGATTGACTACTGTGACGACTCTGATGACTCGGAAAAGAAGAACGATGGTGCTTCCCAAGCTAACAGGCTTCACAGTCCAAGGTAGCACAAGTAGAGATCTGTGGTAGAACATGATACATCTTCTGTAGAGGAAGGTGTCCAAAGAGAAGATGCCACATGAAAGGAGAAACGTATCTTGAAGGAATAGTAGCAGCCCCAGCACACAGTAGTAGGGAAAGCTTGTACAATCCTCTTTGCTCACGGCCACATCCAATTACCCTGCCCGTGAGTATGTCCTGAAACTAGGGATGCAAACGGACGGATACAGATACAGATATAGGTATTACCGTATCCTTATCCGTTTTTGAAAATGAATACGGATGTGATACGGATATTGACAGATATTAAAATTATCTCATCATATCCTTAAAAAACGGATACGGATGTAAAATGGATACTGATCGCATACGTGTAATGTTAGAAATACTCTATAGAATTGACTTAAATATATAAGTTTTGGAGGGAAAAGACATGATATAAATTTACTAAATGTGTTTGTATCATAAAAATTGTTGAAGAATGGTCTTGGTGGGCTATGTTTAGTACCACATCTTGGAGTAGTAACTTTTGGTCACATTGGTGGGGCTATATAAAGAGCCCCACACCCATTGTAACCTTTGAGAAAGATGAATGCAAAATCAGCCCTTTGAGGTGGTTCTCCCGTGGTTTCATCCCGCTCCTCACGGAGTAGGGTTCCACGTAAAATCAAAGTGTTTCATTTGTTTTGCTCTTGCTTTGTTCGCTTCCGCATTTTATATTTCAACATGGTATCAGAGCAACGATCCTAAACCGAAGCCTAATACCCTAAATCCATCGTCGCCACCAGCCCTCTCTCCGCCGATAAGGAGAGAGGGCTGGACCTCCTGCATCCTCGTGGATTCCATGGTCTCGCGTAAGTCAGTCCGAGCCCCCAGCAACACCAGCTGTCACCTCCAACGACACCTAAAGCTTCGTCTGAGGCTTCAACAGCTCCTGCCTCCGGCATCGTCGTATGGGAGAAAGGGGGAGTCCGAGATGATTCTTCAAGACGTCTATTTCCCTACCATGACTGAAAAACCTCCGCTCAAGACTACTACTCAGATCATCCATCTTCACCGAGCATCGACTTCTTCGTCAGGGCGTATACTTCTTCTTTTACGACCCGACTACTACTCCGCATTGGACTTCTTCTACAACAATTATTCTCCAGGCACGACAGAGATATGTTCCGGTGACCTGCAAGCACGACAGAGATACGTTCCGGTGACCTAATTGTTAGCAATGTGAGCCCGAGGCGAACCATTCCTACAATAAATGTTATTGTAATAAATGATTTATCAATAAAAGTTATTGGTTTTGTTTCACTCCCTTTCTGATATTGAATGAATGAATGCACTATAAGGTCCCTCTGTACAATAAGGGTTATGTACCATGGCCAACTTGATAATCATACAGCTGTTGATTCAATGATTGAATCATAGAGGCTGATGCTTGGATGAATATCGAAGGAGTTAGATTGAGGACTCATCAAGCATCATCAATGATTAACATGTAGTGATCTCCAGTCTGAGTGGGAGATGGCAATCCCATCTCATTAGATTGATATCTGATCGACCTCTTGATGCAGGTCCTCTGCATAGGAATATTGATTCGGAGGTATCAGATTAGTTGAGTCAATGGGTTGACTTAACGAGATCGAGATAACCAAAGACCTATGATGAATACTGTCACATCACAGGCAGACATCCTCTGACCAGAGACAGATATATTACTATATGTCTAAGCATGTACATTTGGCAGACCAATAGGTTGATGACCTAATCAAGGTCTATACACCGGCGAGATGGTGTGCATGTAAGGGCATATGAGTAATATGATCTCTCAAAGGGATCATACAGGTTCACTTATGAACCGGGAGACATGAGCTCACTCATGAGGTATTGGGATTGACCAAATTCCATGCATGGTCGTCATGCTTTAGAAGCATGATATGAATTTGAAGGTAAGATATATGCTTTGTGAAAGCATATGATCTGTACCATATCCCAAGGACCAAGATTGAGAAACTTAATGATCAGACTATGAAGATGACAGTGTAAAAGTGATCTTTATTTTCATGATGATCATGAGTCTTCCAGTATGCAGGATGTGCAGGTATTAGGAATACCTGAAGGGTGATTTGATCATAAACGATTGTATAACCATGACGCTTCCATTCCGAGGGAGTGATGAAACGGGTCTGGATTTTAGTGACTCCTCTCATTAGAGAAGTGACCTAATCTTAGTCCATGTACTGGACATTGATCTGAATGAGATTCAGATGCAATGAGAAGATTAGGTTTACGGTCTTGATTTAATCAAGCATCTATGAGAGGTCCATGGGATCTGGATTTGAGATGTGATCTCAATATCCAAGTCACTATACGTGGAACAATACAATCGCCCTGTCCTTATCTCCATGTATCTGAGGAGAAATAGCATTGTTCTTAAATGGTTTAAGAACAATTCCATAAGATCTAAGTAAAGAGAAGTTGATAATTAAATGTGATTTAATTATCATGATGTATGAGAAATTATCCAATATAATTAAATGTGATTTAATTATTATGGATAAGAATAATGTGGATAGTAATATCCAATTATTCATAATATATTATAAATGTGATTTATAATGTATTAGAGAGAGTTAAATATAATTTATATTAGTAGATTAATTATTAATGTGTATTGGATACACATTGTCTAATTAATTGAAAATGTAAATTACATTTTGTTTTGGGTTGTGAATATGATTCACAATATTCCAATGTCAAGATTGCAATATTCCCAAAATTAATTGAGAATTATTTTGGTGAATTAAAATACCAACAAATTGTTGTTGGAAAATAAGTAGAGAGAAAAACAAGGAGATGTGCAATCTCATGGGAATCATGAGATTGCACTCCTCATTAGGAATGAGGGGGGCGGCACCCAATTCCCTTGGGAAATTGGTGGCCATCCCCTCTTCCATATGAGGAGAGTATCTCCTTTGCCTTCTCTCTCCTTATTTGATTGATTTAAATTTGGTATTAATATTTATTTGTTTATCAAATATATTTTTATCAAATTAAATCGCAAGTTGTTGGTTTTTACCAACAACAATCTTGACCATTGGATTGCCATAAATCAATCTCAATCATTGATTTTATGTGACACATGGATTGAGATCCATGGATCCCAAAACCCTATAAATAGAGAGGCATACTTGGCTCTCTCTTTACATGCTATTGTAGCACTCTTCTCTCTCTCTCTTTCTCCATACTCGACAGCCCTCTCTTCCCCTTCCTCTTGGTGGCCGTCCACCTTGGTGGAGAGAATCGTCGTCGCCCTCGCCTTCGCGCTGCCGCTTCGACGCTCTGCGGTTCTCCGTCTACTTCGTGTGCTTCGCCCACGAAGGAGACGTTCGATCTCGTGCGACGAGATCAGGAGCAACCGTGCTTGGATCAACTTCTTGGATTGCGAGGACTACGCGGTTCATCCCCGCGTTCGCAAGCGATCTCTCCGACGATCGGACTTGAGACAGGAGGTCTCTTCTCTTAGAGACTCGATCAACCACGCTTCAAGAGGTATTGCATTATACTTGTTGTGGTTATAGATGAAACGATCCGAGAATGGTTCTTGGATCATGTGGTTTCATCGAATAAAATTTTTTAAATTCCGCTGCACCGAACAACTAGTACTACTAGTCGTTCTTCGTCGTATCCGATACGACGCTCATGCTTCCGTGACGCGCTTGAGGATTTCTCCATATCCTTCAAGTGGTATCAGAGCCTTTAGGTCGACGGTTTCGAATAGTGATTCACTAACCGAGGACGACTTGGGTTCGTTAAGGTCGCGAAAGTTTTCATCGCATTTGATTTCACAGATTTGTTTACTAAATAAATTCGGCACTGTTTACATTGTTTAAACACGAATTTAATACTTGGATTTTGTTCCCCATTATATAAGGAAACCATAGGATCTGAGTTTGCGTAAATCGGATTTCGTATGCTCGAGATATGATCGTTTTAATGAACATGTATGCACTGTTGCGGGAACTGTGAATCTGAACGTGATTAAAATGTTAATTACTGTTTAGACTTGCCTCTAAATGCGTGAAACATCACTTAGGTTCTGTCCTAAATCAAATTAGCAAACTTTAGAAATTGACTTTGCTTAATTTGGATTTAAATTGATTGAGATATGCTAATTTTAGTAAGTAGGGGTCACTGCTGAAATTGCTTTCCTAATCAAGAACCATGTGATTGTCAATTAATGAAATTAATTGTTAATTTCGAGAAATAATTATGGAAAATATTTGTGAAATATTAGAAAATGATTATTTCCTTAATTGACTTGGCCCCAACCAATTAGTTGATTAGATTTGATCTAAATCATAATTGGAATCACAATCATCAAACTCTTTGCTTGAATAGGATTGGGAATTTGTCTAGCAAATTTCCTTATAATCAAAATTGTTTTGATTACTATATGGTATAATTTCGGTTGAAGAACCGATGATCATCTCAAGTACAAATTAATCAATTTGGCATTATCCTTTCCCGAGGCGGATATGGTGTCTAGTCGGGGATCGCTGGGGTAGCGGGTTGCAACGTATGCGGTCCGTCCCACTCCCGCCCGGTACTGGCCATGACAGCGGGTAGGGCCGGGGATAATGTCCGAGGGATTATGATGTATTTTTCTAATTATTAAAATACGAATTAATACGTACTTTGAGAATAATACCATATATATATTCAAGCATAAAATTAAGTTTGATTGATTAAATTGGATTGATAATTAATTTAATATGATTAAGTTAATTATATCCAATTAAGAATACTCTAATATGATTAGAGTTAATAATTCCCTTGGAAGAATTAATTATATGAATGTGATTAATAGTAATTAATTAAATTTGAATAAGAGGTGGAGGATCACATAAGTGACATCCATGGTCTCCCGTCAAGGCGAAGGGTTTCCGTCGCCAGGGATTGTATATAGGAGACGCCTGTACGAAGTGACAGCTCCTATATACAAGCGCATCTGGATCGGACTCTTTGCTTCTCGAAAGAGTAAGGCCGTTATGCATAGTGACCCCAATATCGGATCCTCATATTATTGGGGCGATATTGGATTGCGTATAGCGAGTTCTAATCATGTTGACGGTTGGTTCAATTAATGACAGGTCAACATCACCTTAGGGGTGGTGGGTCTGGGTATTAAAGACCGAATTGGGAAATGCAAGTTGGACTTGCAAGACGGAATGTGTTCCCGCTTCTCTTTATTGGAGTTGCAGTTTCTCATATTATTGGAATGTAACAAAGATAAAGAGGAGATCCCAGTTCTTGCTTGAGATATATCGGTAAGTATATCTCCTACTTTGAAAGTGAATAAGGGAATAAACTTTCATAGTTGACATAGCAAGACTAATTTGATTTAAAATACCTTAATCAAATAAAATTAAATTGAATATATGATTATATGTTCTAATAAAGTGCATTCTCAATTTCAGAAAATGAAGGCCCATGAACCCACTGAGCAGGCTTCTGTAGGTCAACCAATTGATCGGACCAAATTACTTAGATTGGATCCGTAATTTGGAGCTTGTGCTTTCGGCAGAGTGCATCAGCTATGTGCTCTCTGAAAACAAACTTGAAAACCCTAAATCTAAGGAAGACAAAGCATATAATGACAAGTATGATGAAGATCATGTCTTGGCTAGGTTCTATATCTTGGGTTCTCTGTCCAATGTTCTTCAGAAACAGCATGTGGAGATGAGTACTTGCCAGGATATCATGCAGAATCTAAAGGATATGTTTGGTGATATTAACCGCACCCAGCGGTACAATGTTATGAAAGAACTGGTTCGCTGCAAGATGCAGGAAGGGACTTCGGTCCGTGAATACGTACTCAAAATGTTTGGGTACTTGTCAGAGCTGGAGACTCTGGGGGCAACGATGGATGCAGACATGCAATCTGATTTCATTCTGCTGTCATTGCCCAAATCTTTCAATAACTTTGTGGTGTCATTCCACATGAATAAGCTGGAACTGACAAATGCTAGGCTTCTTGCTGCATTAAAGTCTGCAGAAGACGTAATGAAGAAAGATGGTCCCACTGGCACTGCAATGGTTGCACAGGTCAAAGGGAAGCGCGGTCTGAAGCACGGTTCTCGGAAGGGCCCGGCCCATAAGAGAAAGAAGAAGGGATAAAGTGTTGGCTCATCTTCCAATGCATCCACTTTAATGACGTCAAAGAAAACCGACGTCTGTCACCACTGCAAGAAGCCGGGGCACTGGAGGCGTAATTGCCCGGATTACCTGAAGTCGGTCGACAAAGGTAAAGCCCCAGCAGGTATGAATCTACTTTTATCATTAAAACCGGCTTTCTCGTCGGACGAGAAGGAAGTTGGGTTGTTGATACTGGTTGCTTTTGTTCATGTATGCAATTTGTTGCATTTGTTTCAGGAACTAGAAAGCTTGAGGAAGGGGAGATAGTCATCCAGATGGGATCTGATGCAAGTGTTGCAACAGTCGCCGTCGGGACTTGTCGACTATCATTATCTAGTGGTAGAGTCCTATTACTTAAGAGTGTCTTTATGTACCTGAAGTCAGAAGGAATTTAATATCTGTATCTAAGCTAGTTAGAAGTGGGTATTCATTCCTGGTTCTGTAATAAATTAGTCATAAACCGTTATTATAAATATATTGCAGATGGTATTTTGACTTCTGGAGGACTCTATGAATTGTGCATTGACAAATGTGTTATGAATGTTACAAGCACTAATAAAAACCCTAAAAGATCACGGAGAATGAAAATCTCTCAAATGAGATTTGGCATCAAAGGCTTGGTCATTTGTCTGTTGATAAGATCAATAGATTAATTAAGGATGGACCTTTAGATTTTCTACAGGTTCAACCTTTGCCTACTTGCAAGAATTGCATTCAAGGAAAAATGACCAGGATGCCTTTTCGTAACAAGGTTACAAGATGTGAAGGTATTATTGACCTAATACATACTGATGTATGCGGTCCCTTCAGTACCGCGACCCGAAATGGATATCGATATTATTTGACGTTTATTGATGACCATTCGCGGTACGGGTTTATCTTCCTATTACGTCATAAGTCTGAAACCTTTGAAAAGTTTAAAGAGTTTAAGGTTTTGGTTGAGAACCAAACCGATAGGAAGATTAAACGAATTCGATCTGATCAAGGTGACGAGTACCTCTCAGATGAATTTAAGGAATACCTTAAAGAGAATGGAATTATTTCCAATCTCACTCCTCCTGGAACTCCCCAACTTAATGGTGTTGCTGAAAGACGCAACAGAACCATCATGGATATGGTTCGTTCAATGATGAGCAAAGCACATTTACCACTTAGTTTCTGGGGATATGCAGTAGAGACTGCAATATATATCCTGAATAAGATTCCTAGCAAATATGTATCTAAGACTCCTCATGAGCTCTGGTATGGAACCAAACCTAGTGTTAATCACTTGAGGGTTTGGGGTTGCTTGGTCCATGCAAAGAATGTGGATGCAAGTAAGCTAGAATCTCGCTCTCGTGAGTGTTACTTCATAGGGTATGTTAGAGATGGTATTGGATACCAACTCTATGACCCTGAGACTCAGAAGGTTTTTGTTTCTAGAGATGTGAAATTTCTGGAGAATGATTTCCTTAAGGGTCAAGATAAATATGAAGTAAAGGAACTCATTGAATTTCCTGAGGATTCTGAGCTTCCTGAACCAGAGACTGAAGAAGTAAATAAAGATGATACACCCATACCTCTTCGAAGGAGTTCGAGGGTGGTTGCACCACCTGAAAGGTATGGATTCCATGTGTCAGGTGAAACTGACAATGATCCTACTTCCATTTGATGAAGCACTCGCGGATCATGACATGGATAGATGGATGCTAGTAATGAAGTCAGAAATTGACTCCATGCATAAGAATGGTGTATGGACCCTAGAGGATCCACCTAAAGGGGTAAAAACCCATTGGGTGCAAATGGATCTTCAAGAGAAAGAGGGGGACCTGATGGGAAAGTAGAGACTTTCAAGGCACGGCTCGTAGCCAAGGGCTACACACAGAGAGAAGGCATCGACTACGATGAGACATTCTCTCCTGTGGCTATGCTTAAATCCATCAGGGCATTGCTAGCTATAGCTGCATATCTTGACTACGACATCTGGCAGATGGACGTCAAGACGGCGTTCCTCAATGGATACCTCGAGGAGGATATCTACATGGAGCAGCCCCAGGGCTTCATGATTGAGGATGGCAAAGTATGCAAGCTGAAGAAATCCATCTATGGGCTCAAGCAAGCTTCTCGTAGCTGGAACATCAGATTTGACGAAACCATAAAGAGTTATGATTTTGTGCAGAATCCTGATGAACCTTGTGTGTACAAGAAGCTTAGTGGGAGCGCCATTGTGTTCATCGTGCTTTATGTAGATGACATCCTTATCATTGGGAATGATACAGGGATGATGACCAATGTGAAGATTTGGCTGTCCCATACCTTTGAGATGAAAGATCTTGGAGAAGCCTCTTACATCTTGGGTCTGAAGCTGTTCAGAAATCGAGAGAAGAGGATATTGGGATTGTCACAATAAGGATACATTAAGAAGATTCTTGAATGATTCCGTATAGTTCCAACAAAGGATTCCTACCCTTGAGACATGGTATCCACATGTCTAAAGGAATGACTCCTCAACTGTTGGAGGAAAAGAAGGCCATGGCTGGATGTCCTTATGCATCAGCCGTAGGAAGCTTAATGTATGCCATGATGTGTACTAGGCCAGATATCTGCCATGCAGTGGGAGTGGTAAGTCGTTACCAATCCTGCTATGGAGAACAACACTGGAATGCAGTAAAGAACATATTCAAATATCTAAGACGGACGCAAGATTACATCTTGGTCTATGGAGATGGTGATCTCCAAGTCTTTGGATATACAGATTCTGACTTCCAATCGGATATTGATGATCGAAAGTCGACATCAGGGTTTGTATTCCTGTTGAACGATGGTGCTGTGAGCTGGAGAAGCAAGAAGCAGGACACTACAGCAGATTCAACAACAGAAGCCGAATACATTGCCGCATTAGATGCTGCAAAGGAGGCGGTGCGGTTGCGCAAGTTCATCCAGGAGCTTGGCGTAGTTTCCTCTGATACTCCCATCCCGCTACTCTGTGATAACACGGGAGCCATTGCCCAGGCGAAGGAACCCAGATGGCATCAGAAGAGCAAGCACGTAGAAAGGAAATACCACATCATTCGGGAGATTCAAAAGCGTGGTGACATCATCATCACCAAGGTGGCCTCCGCCGACAACGTTGTTGATCCTCTTACCAAACCTCTGACACAGAAGGTTTTTGACCAGCATGTAATGAGTATGGGTTTAAGGCTTGTTCCTGAATGGTTCTGAGGGCTAGTGGGAGATTGCTAGCAATGTGAGCCCGAGGCGAACCATTCCTACAATAAATGTTATTATAATAAATGATTTATCAATAAAAGTTATTGGTTTTGTTTCACTCCCTTTCTGATATTGAATGAATGAATGCACTATAAGGTCCCTCTGTACAATAAGGGTTATGTACCATGGCCAACTTGATAATCATACAGCTGTTGATTCATTGATTGAATCATAGAGGCTGATGCTTGGATGAATATCTAAGGAGTTAGATTGAGGACTCATCAAGCATCATCAATGACTAACAAGTAGTGATAGATGGCAATCCCATCTCATTAGACTGATATCTGATCGACCTCTTGATGCAGGTCCTCTGCATAGGAATATTGATTCGGAGGTATCAGATTAGTTGAGTCAATGGGTTGACTTAACGAGATCGAGATAACCAAAGACCTATGATGAATACTGTCACATCACAGGCAGACATCCTCTGACCAGAGACAGATATATTACTATATGTCTAAGCATGTACATTTGGCAGACCAATAGGTTGATGACCTAATCAAGGTCTATACACCGGCGAGCTGGTGTGCATGTAAGGGCATATGAGTAATATGATCTCTCAAAGGGATCATACAGAGGTATTGGGATTGACCAAATTCCATGCATGGTCGTCATGCTTTAGAAGCATGATATGAATTTGAAGGTAAGATATATGCTTTGTGAAAGCATATGATCTGTACCATATCCCAAGGACCAAGATTGAGAAACTTAATGATCAGACTATGAAGATGACAGTGTAAAAGTGATCTTTATCTTCATGATGATCATGAGTCTTCCAGTATGCAGGATGTGCAGGTATTAGGAATACCTGAAGGGTGATTTGATCATAAACGATTGTATAACCATGACGCTTCCATTCCGAGGGAGTGATGAAACAGGTCTGGATTTTAGTGACTCCTCTCATTAGAGAAGTGACCTAATCTTAGTCCATGTACTGGACATTGATCTGAATGAGATTCAGATGTAATGAGAAGATTAGGTTTACGGTCTTGATTTAATCAAGCATCTATGAGAGGTCCATGGGATCTGGATTTGAGATGTGATCTCAATATCCAAGTCACTATACGTGGAACAATACAATCGCCCTGTCCTTATCTCCAAGTATCTGAGGAGAAATAGCATTGTTCTTAAATGGTTTAAGAACAATTCCATAAGATCTAAGCAAAGAGAAGTTGATAATTAAATGTGATTTAATTATCATGATGTATGAGAAATTATCCAATATAATTAAATGATTTAATTATTATGGATAAGAATAATGTGGATAGTAATATCCAATTATTCATAATATATTATAAATGTGATTTATAATGTATTAGAGAGAGTTAAATATACTTTATATTAGTAGATTAATTATTAATGTGTATTGGATACACATTGTCTAATTAATTGAAAATGTAAATTACATTTTGTTTTGGGTTGTGAATTTGATTCACAATATTCCAATGTCAATATTGCAATATTCCCAAAATTAATTGAGAATTATTTTGGTGAATTAAAATACCAACAAATTGTTGTTGGAAAGTAAGTAGAGAGAAAAACAAGGAGATGTGCAATCTCATGGGAATCATGAAATTGCACTCCTCATTAGGAATGAGGGGGGCGGCACCCAATTCCCTTGGGAAATTGGTGGCCATCCCCTCTTCCATATGAGGAGAGTATCTCCTTTGCCTTCTCTCTCCTTATTTGATTGATTTAAATTTGGTATTAATATTTATTTGATTTATCAAATATATTTTTATCAAATTAAATCACAAGTTGTTGGTTTTTACCAACAACAATCTTGACCATTGGATTGACATAAATCAATCTCAACCATTGATTTTATGTGACACATGGATTGAGATCCATGGATCCCAAAACCCTATAAATAGAGAGGCATACTTGGCTCTCTCTTTACATGCTATTGTAGCACTCTTCTCTCTCTCTCTTTCTCCATACTCGACAGCCCTCTCTCCCCCTTCCTCTTGGTGGCCGTCCACCTTGGTGGAGAGAATCGTCGTCGCCCTCGCCTTCGCGCTGCCGCTTCGACGCTCTGCGGTTCTCCGTCTACTTCAAGTGCTTCGGCCACGAAGGAGACGTTCGATCTCGTGCGACGAGATCTGGAGCAACCGTGCTTGGATCAACTTCTTGGATTGCGAGGACTACGCGGTTCATCCCCGCGCTCGCAAGCGATCTCTCCGACGATCGGACTTGAGACAGGAGGTCTCTTCTCTTAGAGACTCGATCAACCACGCTTCAAGAGGTATTGCATTATACTTGTTGGTTATAGATGAAACGATCCGAGATTGGTTCTTGGATCATGTGGTTTCATCGAATAAATTTTTTTAAATTCCGCTGCACCGAACAACTAGTACGACTAGTCGTTCTTCGTCGTATCCGATACGACGCTCATGCTTCCGTGATGCGCTTGAGGATTTCTCCATATCCTTCACTAATATCGCAGCGACTCTATAGGCATGACAAAGATACGTTCCGGTGACCTAAAAGCTGCAGACCCGTCTTCGAGCGAGGTCTTCTAGCAGCAGCGGACATATGTTCTTATATGCTTTGTGTGAAGATCTGGTGTATACTTTTTCTTTTTGTTACAAGCTACAGCTTTCTCAGCTCCAGCTTGAGGGGGAGTGTTAGAGTTATTAGATTTACATTTATGTTTGTAACCCTTCGGGTTCCATAACCTCCCGTGACCATTCGGATTCCGTAACCTTCTGTGACCCTTCGAGTTCCGTAACTCCCCGTGACCCTTCGAGTTCTGTAACCCTTGTACTCTCTAGGGTTTTCTCTCTATATAAGAGACCCTAGCACTATGGAATAAACATCTCATCCATTATTCTTCTCAACACTGTTAGAGTTATTAGATTTACATTTATGTTTGTAACCCTTCGGGTTCCATAACCTCCCGTGACCATTCGGATTCCGTAACCTTCTGTGACCCTTCGAGTTCCGTAACTCCCCGTGACCCTTCGAGTTCCGTAACCCTTGTACTCTCTAGGGTTTTCTCTCTATATAAGAGACCCTAGCACTATGGAATAAACATCTCATCCATTATTCTTCTCAACATGATATCAGAGCAAGGTTGAGAAATCGATTTGTGTATTCCGTTGTGTTTTTTTTCCGTCTGAAATCTGAGGGCTGCTTCCTGCAAGATTTTTTCCCTCGCGGCTCACAGCCCTCACGGGTCAAGGTTGCTCAACGTAGATTTTTTCTTCTTCGTTCCTCTTAGGAGTGTGAAGTATGCTGTCAATCAAGATTTGGTATATCTTTTTACTTGTTCTTGGATTCGACTGCAAGTGTTGACAGTGGTTAAACCAGGCCAGGAGGGGCATGTGGTTCTGTTTTATGATAAAGAAATCTGAGAAATCTCTCGCATGCGTTGATCAAAAGCAGAACTCCGAGAAGAGCTTGTCCTTCTCCCTCCTGTTCACCCCATTGGAGTCCGCCTTGCCTTCCTCCATTTTGTCTTCCTTGAATCACTCGTACCCCATCTTCACCGTCGTAGATAGATACCGGCGAAATCCTCTCCAGGCGGAATCATCTCCTTCCACAAGCGCAGGTGACGCGCGATAGCAGGCGACGTGCTCAACTCCTCTGCAGCAGAATCCTCCTCTTGGGGCCGCGACATCCTTCAGATCAACTTGGGGGCCGCGGCATCCTCCAGATCGACTTGGAGACCAGCGAAGCCGCAGGCGGCATCATCTACCCTCTAGGGCTCCGCATCCAGTCTCGCACAACCAGACGTCCACTCGCGCGACTCCACAACGGCTCCTCTGCCGCACTCGCAGGACCCGACTCCCGTGCACGATGGACCCCCTAGCGACTCCTCGTTCCCGTGCGTCCTGATTGCCCGCTCCAGCAGGTGGCGCGGGTCGCGCTTCATCACGGCGCCGCATCTCAGGATGACTTCCCCCGTTGGCGGCGGCGCTCCTGTGTTGCAAACGGGAATGGGTCGCGTGGTTGAGGGTTCCCATTGCCCTAATGGTTTTTTTTGATCCGAGGACATGCGGGCATGAAGCCCAGAAAAAAAGGGAGTTTGGGCCCACTGTTTGGTTTGAAATTAGGCAGGAGGAGAAGACTGGGCCCAAATAGGCGGATGTGTAAAAAAATACAAATTGAAAAGGCCACGTATCAAAAAAAAAGTGAGAGAGGGGGGAGGTGGTGAAAAAATGTGAAAAAAATGAGATTGAAAAAATTATGAATACAGTAAAAAAAAAGGGTTGGGACTGAAAAAAACATGAAAATTTGATATGTGAAAAAATTGAGATTGAAAAACAAAAAAAAGAGAGTGATGAATGTTTGTGAAAAATTCAGTCCAAAAAAA
Source organism: Ottelia alismoides (assembly GCA_037367405.1). NCBI lineage: Eukaryota > Viridiplantae > Streptophyta > Magnoliopsida > Alismatales > Hydrocharitaceae > Ottelia > Ottelia alismoides. The sequence goes on from JAZKJV010002934.1 coordinate 263,598, forward strand.
ATGTGTTGGGACTACAGAAAAAATTGTTTGAATTGTTGGGTAGTGGTTATCATACCCTACCATTGGTTGAGGCACTCTATTTGAGTGACCTATTGTGAGGTAGTGGTTTCTGAGCCCTACCATTATTTGAGGTGCTCTATTTGAGTACCTATGCTCTGTGGAGTTCTCCAGAGGGAGATTCATTGCTTGAGGTGCTCTATTTGAGTACCTATGTTCTGTGTAGTTCTCCAGAGGGAGACTCATTGCTTGAGGTGCTCTATTTGAGTACCTATGTTCTGTGGAGTTCTCCAGAGGGAGACTCATTGTTTGAGGTGCTCTATTTGAGTACCTATGTTTTGTGGAGTTCTCCAGTGGGAGACTCATTGCTGGCTTCATTCTCCAGCGGTCGTGAACTCCACTATGTATGGATATTCCCACGGATGTTTTCATAGCCGTGAACTCCACTATGTATGGATATTCCCACGACATGTTTTCATGGCCGTGAACTCCACTATGTATGGATATTCCCACGTATGTTTTCATGGCCGTGAACTCCAGTATGTATGGATATTCCCACGACGTTCTTGTTGGCCTTTGGAGTGATGGAGCAGTCTTCAGTGAAGATATGTTGTGGGCCGGAGTACTCTATGATGAAGACTCAATTGCTGATCAGATATTTCTGCGGATCATTATTCACACTCAAGTCTCTAGTTCCTCCTCACCAACATGACATGAGAAGCATCGTCTTCGGCATCAATCGACAACGTGCGTTGTGTTGACATTGTATACTATTTCATGTATTTTGTATGTGAGTAGGTGCATTCTTTTTGTTTATCTAAGCTTAGCATTGCATGCTTAGCTTGAGGGGGAGTGTTGAAGAATGGTCTTGGTGGGCTATGTTTAGTACCACATCTTGGAGTGGTGACTTTTGGTCACATTGGTGGGGCTATATAAAGAGCCCCACACCCATTGTAACCTTTGAGAAAGTTGAATGCAAAATCAGCCCTTTGATGCGGTTCTCCCGTGGTTTCATCCCGCTCCTCACGGAGTAGGGTTCCACGTAAAATCAAAGTGTTTCATTTGTTTTGCTCTTGCTTTGTTCGCTTCCGCATTTTATATTTCAACAAAAATTATACAAATATGGTAAAAGAAGATATATAATTATATTATCCACGGTTAAAAATAAATCAATGATTATATTTATATACGAAAATGGATATACGGATACGGATACAGATGTTTGCAGATATCAAAACGATATCCATATCCGTATCCATTTTAAAACGGATATGGATATGGTATGGATGTCAAAATCTGTTTAAAACGGATAAAGTGACGGATCGGATACAGATATATCCGTAACCGTTTGCATCCCTACTTGAAACACAAGAGAAGCGTGATCAAATATGACACGAGAATGTAAATCTTTTGTAATTTGACTAATAAACAAAAGATTCATCTGAAAGTCTGGAGCATATAAAACATTCTGCAGATGCATAGAAGGAGCTAGAACAATCTTCCCCTGACCAACAATGGGTAGACGGACCCCATTAGCAATCACCACAGATCTATCAGGCGGGGTAGACCTGAAAGAGCTGAATTGTCCCCGATCGCTGCACATGATGTGATGCTCCAGAATCCATAGTCCAATCAGTCAAATCTAAACTACTACAACGGGTAAGCACATAAGCAATACCTGATGAACTAGACGAAGCTCTGACAGTAGCTACTACATCTGAAGAACCTGTAGCTGGAGTGGTAGGAGTGCTCATCATCTCTCATAATCTGGAAACAGCATCATCAAAGTGTGCATCATGAGCTGGGGCAGAAGTAGGTTCGGTCTGCTCAGCAACACATGCAGACGCAGGATATCCATGCATCTGATAGCATGTCTTCTGAGAATGACCAGGTTGGTGGCAATGAGAGCATGTTCTACGTTGACGTCCTCTTCCTCGACCACAAGGTCCGCGTCCGCGAAACTGTGAAGTCCCCCCTGCCACGAGAGGCTACCATAGCAGAGGGATTCTGGGCCATAGTAGTAGATGAGGTAGTGATACTACTCAATCTCTTGTAGACCTCCTCCATTGGAGGTATCGTCTCTCCAATCAGTAATTGAGTACACGCTGCATCGTACTCAAAGTCAAGAGATCATAGAAAGACTCCTATCATAGTGGCATTCCGATATGCCTGCTGCTGCTCAGTGTTGGTAGTAATAGGCATGAAGCTGTGCAGTCGCTCAAACATGCCTCTAAGATGTGAGAAGTGGGCCATGAAAAAGTCGACCATTGTGCTTGGTTGAGAAAATATCATACTGCTGCTGAGTGTTAGAAAATAAACACGCGGAAGAGAAACATGAAAAAAGATAAAGAACAATAAGAACAACGGGATTTATGTGGAACCCTACTCCTTAAGGAGCGGGATGAAACCACGGGAAAGGCCTAAATGGGTCAGTTTTGTCTATTGACTTTCTCATCTGATACAGGAGGTCTGGGGCTCCTTATATAGCCTTCACAGAGCTTCCAAGTCCCACCACTGGTAGATGTGAAACTAAACATATGGATGGCGTAAGTGGATCGTGGAGAGATCCGTTTACCCATCTCTCTCATAGATGACACATACAACGAATACTCCAACACTCCCCCTCAAGCTGGAGCATGTAATGCTCAACTTGAATAAACAGAAAGAAACTCAACTTAAACTACATGACACTACGGACAATATCAACTCAACGCGCACAACTGTTGTCGTCGAGGACATTGCTTCTCATGCCGTGCATGTGAGGATGACGAACGGGCTGGAGTGTGAGTCTGCTGAATCTCCTCATTGGAGAGCATGAGCTCTATACTGCTCCTGTCAGAGTCACTGCAACTGGAAATGAGTCTCCTCGTCGGAGTACTTTGGCCCGCCACAACCCGTGGACAACTGCTCCATCTCTGAAAAGGGCCGAACTGGAAAAGGCCGTGGAAGTGCAATCCTCGTCGAAGTCCACGGTCGCTGGAGAATGGAGTCTGAAGAGGTCTCCTCGTCGAGAACTGGGTCTCTCCCATCTGGCACAGAGAATGATCCTCTACTTTGGAGTCCCTATGATACCACATGAAAACCCTTGCCAACATGGCATAGGGAATGGTCCTCTACCCTGGAGACCCTATGGCTCACATGAAAACTCTGGTCGAAACACATGAAAAGATGGGGACCACTATAAAAGATGGCAAACATGTGCTCATCTGAAATGATCACATCCATGTGCGTGTCTGAAACTGGAGACTCAGAATTGATCGTCGAGTCTGAATATCATCTGTAGAATCTGAATAATTGGCTGGTCTGGAATATCTTGTATATGGAGAATATACCTGTGACTCTACATATACTCAGGGGCGGAGGCAGGGGGGCGGGTAGGGGCCATGGTCCCCCCTCCCAATTAGAAAATCTCATAGCCATCCCTATTATTTACATCATTATTTAACCTTTCTGCATTTTATTAGTTTTTAAATTGTAAATTCTGCCATCTTCTTTTTGCAATTTCTCCACACGATCATGGCAGAGCCGCAGAATACCAATCGTTCCTAAAATGGCAAATTGGCAATTGGGATTCGACAATCTCTCCCCTTATTACCAGTTTCACGAACCATTGCCCCCCCACCCCACGGCAGTTCCTAACCCCCCCTCCCCCCGCCTCGACGCCGCCGGAGTCTCGGACTCTCCTCCTCCTCCCCTCGCGCGATCACGCGTGATGCGGCCATCCACAACACCTTCTCACTGAAGTGACTGAACCAATCCATCTCTTCGCACACGAGGTACCAATCTTCCGAGTCTTGATTTCGATTTTTTGTTTCCGTATCTTGTCGGATTTCAGTGTTGGGTTGTATTCGACTTGGAATTAGCAAAGCCATTCATCAACTTTTAATCCTTTATTTTAATCTAATCGCTGCAAGAGAAACAACAACCGTGAGATATATATGCCATGTGCGAGGGTTGACAATGGTTGCCCCTGTCAATCGTATTGTTAACTTAAAAAAAGAAACGTCTGTTGATACTCAAGACTTCTGATATGACAGTATTATAAAGCTGCAATGTCTTGGAGCAATATGTTTGTTGGGAGGATTAATATAGTATCCACATTTGGGGCACATAACCACATTTGTCATCATATAGTATCCAGTGAAGTATGTGATCTTTAAAATCATCCCTCTCGCACCGCCGCATAAGAAATTTCTTGAGGTGTATATAAATTACTTGACACATAAATTCATAACATATTAGTTATTTACATTGTGTCATGTGAATTTAGGTTTACTTATGGCTAAAAGAACAATTGACTCCTATTTAAAGAAACCAAGGGTTGAAATTTGTGATAAAGATATATCGCAGTCTTTTGCAAATTCTCCATCTATTTTAGATGATGCTCTTCGGACCGTCAATCCATCTCCTCTTGATATACATGTTCAAAATTATCAACAAGAAGTGCAAAATGAACATGTTGATCGTGATCCGGGATTGCGCCGTCAAATTTGAGAATATCCAGTTATCGAGCGGGATAAGATTCGACGTGCATATATTAAATGTGGACCATATCAACATTATCTTCTAGAATATCCAGCATCTGGCCGTGAAAATCATCAACGTCGATTTCATGGAGAAGGCCCATGAGCAGGGAAGTTGTGTGAGGCCTGCTAACATAAAAATGTATAACATATAGGCCAATGTACTTGGTGGTGGTGGTGATGGTAGAGGTAGTGGAGGTGATGGAGGTAGTGTAGGTACTAGAGGTGGTGCAGTCGTAAGAGGCATGTATACCTCCTCTCTAGAGTCAGACATAGTCAACCTGTCACATGTAGGAGATAAATACATAATACACTCAAAGAAGGTGGCATCTGCACTAACATAGTACTTCCGTCAAACCGGATCAAAACAGCAGTACCCCTTTTGGGTACGAGGGTAGCCTACAAAGACACACTTGACAACTCTTGGAGAGAGTGTCACAACCAGGTGTCAGATGGGGAACAAAAGCAACAGATCCAAACACACAAGGTGTAAGGGAGAACCGGTCCTTCTCGGGAAATGCAATCAAGAAAATAACCTTCTCTCCAAAGACAGAAGATGGCACGCGATTCACCAAGTAGCAAGCAGTGAGGACCGCATCACCCCAATGAGTGAGGAGCACGACTATGTATCAAAAGTGTCCTGCTTACATCAAGTAAATGGCAGTGTTTGCATTCGGCAACACCGTTCTGATGAGAGGTATACGCACACGAGGTCTGGTCTACGATGCCAAGAGACTAAAGAACTCAGATAACTATAATGTGCCGAACTCTAAGGCATTGTCAGAGCAAATAATAGTAGCAGAAAAAATGTTCTTTATTTCAGTAATAAAAGATTTAATAATAGACCCAGCTTTAGACTTGTTTTTTAACAGAAAAGTCCAAGAAAGTCTAGAATGATCGTCCACAGCAATAAGATAAAAATGATGTCCCTGGAGATCAGGAACACGACTGGGAACCCAAATATCTAGAAGAATAAGCTCAAATAAATGACTGCTTCTACCACTTTGAGAACCAGGGAAAGAAAAGCAATAATACTTCCTAAGTTGGCAAGCCTCGCAATGGAAGGAAGAGCGCATGGAAATATGTGGGAAGACATGACACAACTTATGCAGAGGAAGATAGCCAAAACAAAGATGCCAAAATTAAAAAGCGATTGATCAAGTGGAAACAATAGAGGCACCGGCACTAGATGGGAAACGGACCGTTGAAGGCACCGGACGAAGAGAAGATGTCACTCTTGTTCTATAACATGATAAAAGAAGGTCGAAATGAAACTCGGCAAGGAAGTAGACCGATCTGAGCGAGTCTACACGATCATATAGAGGATTGGTTGTACGTGTAGACTCACACAACCATCCTCGTCAATCCTCGATTCGCGTAAGGTCGGAAAAAGTGACTTATCAGAGTGTTTATACTGCAATTTGGTGATGAAGAGGAGAGAAATCAACCAATGGGGTTGTTGGCGGTAATGGGGGGCTGGGGAAACGTGTCTGGTGGCTCAACTACGATGATGGAGTGTCTGAGCACACATAGCAACCCAATAGCAGCAGTAGCGACGCAATGCTGGGGCGCATGGCAGCCTGTGGATGGGAGGTCACGTTGCTAGGAGGTCGCGCTTGAAGGGGAGGGGGGGGGCTTGCAAGTTGGTGATGGTGCGTGAGAGAAGAGGGCGACGAGTGGGGCATGAGAACTCCGATCTAGGATGGTCGCTCTGAGACCGTTATGAAAGAAAACAACGAATTGCTTATTCATGAGACCCTAGGATTCTCTTATATAGAGAAGAAACATGTTGGGCAAATTACATAAACAAGAGGGAAAGAAAAGAGAATACATAAAAGAAACAAAAGATAACTAATATCTCAACATACCCTAATTCAGATGTTCATGAAACAAAATCACCCTCAATCAAGGCCTTCGCTTGAGTGAAACGAAAACAATCCTCCTCTGAAAGTGGTGCCCCTCTGAAGGATATGGCAAATCCTTAAGCGCATCAAGGAAACGTGAAGATCGCATCGTATGCGATCGAGAGCGACTAGTCGCACTAGTTGCTCGAGGTAGCGGAATTTAAAAAATTTCATGCGATGAAACCACATGATCCAAGAACACTTCTCGGATTGTTTCATCTAAACCACAAACAAATATTAGGGTTACCTCTTGAAGCGTGGTTGTGATTGAGTCTCTAAATGAAGAGACCTCCTGTCTCAAGTTCGATTCGACGGAGGGGACACTTGCGAGCGTGTTGATGAAACACGTGCTCCTCGCAATCCATGTTGATGATCCAAGCGGCGAATCTCCTGATCTCGACACACGAGATCCGACGTTTTCTTGACGAGCGAGGCACTGAAGGAGACGGAGATCCACAAGCAAATGATCCGGCAACATAACGACAATGCTACGGCGATGGAGACTCTCTTTAGGGCATCCATGGTGGACGCCCATAAGAGAGGAGAGAGATGAAGTTGGTGTGTAGAGAGAATGAGAGAAAGAGCATATGTTGTAAAACATTAGAATTTGAAGAGCAAGGGGAGCCCTTCTATTTATAATATTTAGGATCCATGGATCTCAATCAATGGGCAACACAAATCCAATGGCTCACATTGATTTGTGTTTCTTTTAATGGCTAAGATTTTGTTGGTAAAACCAACAACAATTAATTTAATTTAGATTAAATATATATTGATAAATCAATATGATTTAACCTCAAATTAAATCAATCAAACATGGAGATTATGGAAGGAAGATCGCCTCCTTCCATAATATGGGATTTGGTGGCAATCTCATGTAATATCATGAGATCTCATGAGATTGCATTATTCCATGGAAATCTCCAAGATTTACAACAACAATTGTTGTAAATTATTCAACAAAAATAGTTCATAATTATTTTGTGAATATTGCTATCTTGTCATTGGAAAATTGTGAATCACATTCACAACCCAAAATAAAATTTAAATTACATTTTCAATTAACTGTCCAATGTGAATCCAATTCACATCAACATTTAATTAACAAATGTATATTACAAATTACTCTCTCTTATATATTATAAATTACATTATAATATATATGATTAATATGGATTGTGCTATCCACATTATTCATATCCATGATAATTAAATCACATTTAATCATCTTGGATCTCTGTTCTCATGTGCCCAAATAATATGAATCACATTCACATTATTTACATCTTTGATAATCAAATCACATTTACTTATCTTAGATAACTCTCCATATAATATGAACCAAATTCATATTATTCATGATAATTAAATCACATTTAATTATCCATTTTCTCAAGGCTCGGATACATATATCAACAATGAAATTATCCTGAACTCTTTCATGGATAATGCGCTTTCTCCGTAGATACTTGGAGATAAGGACATGGCGATTGTATTGCTTCACGTATAGTGACTTGGATATTGAGATCACATCTCAAATCCAGATCTTACAGACCTCTCATAGATGCTTGATTAAATCAAGACCGCAAATCTAATCTTCTCATTGCATTTGAATCACATTCAGATCAATGTCCAATATTTGGACAAAGATCAGATCACTTCTCTCCTGAAAGGCACTAAAATCCAGACCCGTTTCATCACTCCCTAGGAATGGAAGCGTCATGGTTATACAACCGTTTATGATCACATCACCCTCAGGTATTCCTAATACATGTACATCCTGCATACTGGAAGACCCAGATTAAACCCGAAGTATAAGATCAATTTTACACTGTCTACTTCAGAGATTTATCATTAAATTTCTCATTTGACTATTGAGAGTTGGTATCGATCATATACTATCCAAAAGCATATATCATACCCAGGTGTTGATAATATACTTTCCAAAAGTATATATCGAACCTACAAATTCAGTCAAGCTTCCAAAGCGAGACGACCGTGCACGGAATTTGATTCTTCCCAATATCTTATGAGTGAGCTCATGTCTTCCAGTCCAAAAATGAACATATATGATCCCTTTGAGAGATCGTATTACTCATATGCCCTTGTATGCACACCAACGTGTCGGTGTATAGACCTTGATTAGGCCATCAACCTATTGGTCTGCTAAATGCACATACTCAGACATATAGTAACACATCTGTCTCCGGTCAGAGGATGCGTGCCTATATCGTGATAGCATATGTCATAGGACTTTGGTTATCTCGATCTCGTTAAGTCAACTCTTTGACCTAACTTATCTAACACCTCTGAATCTCAATTCCTATGCAGATGACCTGCATCAAGAGGTCGGTTAGATATCTGCCTTTAAAGAAAGGATTGCCATCTCCTTCTCAGGCAGGAGATCCTATCTTAATAATCATTTGACGGTGCTTGATGAGTCCTCAATCTAACTCTTTAGATATTCATCCAAGCACCAGCCTCTATGATTCAATAATTGAATCAACAGCTGTATGATTATCAAGATGGCCATAGTACATAACCCTAATTGTACTAAGGGACCTATTATGCAAATTATTTATTCTTCATTTCAGATCATGTAGAGATATTTCTAGTATTTATGTACTTATGTGTCATGCTTATTTTCATTGTTCCATCTTATGTAATTTACGCATAGGCTTCCTCTATATAAGAGATACTAGGGTTCCCTGGAATAAACAAGTCATCTCTTTCATTTCTTCCAACATGCTATCAGAGCCTCCACCCTAATCCCTAGCCGCCCCTCTCATCCCCGCCGCCCACCCCATCCCCGCCGCCTCTCCTCCTCCCCGCCACCTATCCTCCTCCCCGCCACCCCTCCTCCTCCCCGCCGCCTCTTCTCTTCATGGGTATGAGTGCAGAAGTCTACATATGCACTCATATCCCCACATGTTTATGTAGACGATTCTTCCTTGTTCTGCAAAGCCTAGTTCTTCGCCTCCGCCAACTATGTCAGAAAACGAGGTTGATATGCCCTCCATTGGTGCCTTCAAAGGTCCAACGCCAATAGTCAAGATGGATTGGACGAATTACGAGCTCTTGCCGATGCAGTTCTTGAGCCTCGTGAAGTCCAACAGTAAGAAGCACATTCTTACCGAAGATGAGCCGGTAGAGAAGACGAGGATTTACACCTCATGGGAGGCTGATGATTCGTATGCCAAGGTCTGGCTTTCTGGCACTCTGACAATGGAGATTGCCAATGATGTCCTACATCAGCCCGCGACTAAGGCCATGTGGGATATTCTTGCTGCGACGTACTCGCAGATGAGGAACGAGACCAAGATCCTCCAACTTCAGCATGACATCTTTACGGTCAAGCAGAATGGCCGACTGCTGCATTTGTTGTATACATCCCTATGGGGGATGTTTGAGAAGCTTTACAGTATTATTCCACTGACGGCGACCCCTCAGCAGCAGAAGACGTTCCGGAATGCTATAATGGTGGGGGTCTTACTAGCAGCCCTAGATGCGGAGTATGATGCGGCTCGCTCGCAGATACTGGCCGATGTTATTATTCCTCCAATGGAGGAAGTGTATCGACGACTCAGCCGAATTTCGGTTTCCTCTCCAGTGTCTACGCCACCTCCTTCAGCGATGACTGCTTCCCGAGGCAGAGGTGTCCCCTCCTCTTTTCGTGGTCGTGGACCTCGTGGTCGAGGTGGCCGCTTCCGCCAGCCATGCACCTTCTGTCATCGCCCAGGTCAAGTGGAAGATACATGCTATTCTAAGCATGGTTTTCCTGCATCTGCCTGTGTAGCCGAGCATGTTGTGCCCACACTGCCATCTACTTCAGACCAGCGGTTTGAGGATCTTGTCGCCAGACTACGGGATATCATGCCTCCTGCCAGTACTGATTCACCAGGACACTCCGACATCGCATCATTAGCCTTTGCCACCACGTCAGCCACACAAGTACATCAGGTAGCATATATGCCTTTACATCATGTCACAGTTCTGATGTTTCGGAATGGATCATGGACTCTGGTGCGACACATCATCTCTGTCGGGACAGAGATAAGTTTACATCCTACAGGGAGGTTTCCCAGGGAGATCGGTAGTAATAGCCGATGGGACTCATTCCCCCATCATTGGACAGGGGGAGATCAGTTTGACGCCCTCCATTCGCCTGTTGAATGTTTTGCATGCTCCAGATTTCTCGATGAACTTACTTTCTATTAGTCAGCTTACAAAGGATTTGCATTTTTCAGGACATTCTAACGAGCCCGGTGATTGGTTGTGGCTGTGAGTAGGATGGTCTTTATCGGTTGGTTCACACCTCCTATGTTGGTGTCTCATCTCAGTCCAGTTGATCTGCTTCTCCCCTTACCCGGCATCTGCGTTTTGGTCATCTTCCTCTTCAGAAGCTGCGTCATATCTTGCCCCAGATTTCACGAAATCTTCTTTCCAGTGTGAAGCATGTCAGTTGTGAAGGCATCATAGGTCTACTTTCCCTCGTCATGAGTCTAGGAGCAGTCGCTCCCCTTTTGAGTTATTGCATGTTGACATTTGGGGTCCGAGTTGTGTACCTGATCAACAGGGACAGATTTTACCTAGTGGTCGCCGATGATTTCTCTAGATTGTCTTGGGTCTTTTTATTGAAAAATAAATCTGAAGCGGGAGATGTAATAAAAAATCTTATCAATGAAATTCGGAATGTTTTTTCCTCTAATGTGAAGATTGTGCGCACAGATAATGCATTAGAATTTTGCACTCGTGCTCTGTCTCGTTTCTTTTTGTCCTGTGGCATTATTCATCAAACTACTTGTGCCGACACTTCTTAACAGAACGGTGTTGCAGAGAGAAAACATCGTTATCTCCTTGATGTGGCTCGACTTTACTCATTCATAGTTATGCTCCTATGTCTTTTGGGGCTGATGTTGTTCTTATGGCGGGTTATCTGGTCAATCGTATGCCATCTTCTGTGTTGGGTGAGAAAGTTCCTCTTTCTATTGTCTTTCCTGACAGGGAATTGTTCTCACTAACTCCTCGTGTTTTTGGTTCAGTTGCGTTTGTCCATCACCTCACTCCAGGGATTGACAAGCTCTTACCTAGGACTGTCAAGTGTGTGTTTCTGGGGTACTCTCGTACTCAAAAAGGCTATCGATGCTATGATCCTGTGAATAACAGATATTATGTCAGTGCTGATGCCACCTTCTTTGAAAATGTCATGTATTTCTCGCCTACAGGTGACAGGATGACTCCTTCCACTGCTGATGATGACATTTATGTGCCACCTCCTCCTGTATATCAGTCTGATCATATACCTATTCATGTTGTGCTACCACCATCACCATCATCACCACCACCTCCACCACCACCACCTCCACCACCGCTAGTACCACCTCTACCGAAATTTTATACTCGTCGTCCGAATCCTGCTCATGGAGGCCGTCGTTCATCCACCACGCCCTAGGTATATCCAGGTGATATTAGTTATGGTGGGACTGACAATGCACAAGTGCAGGACAATGATGTACAGGTGGACATTGCTGATGATTTGGATGTACCTATTGCCTTGAGGAAATCCAAGCGGACGTGTACGTCTTATCCACTCGCTTCACAGGTTTCATTTCATCGCCTCACTGGTGATTTCCAGAGATCTATTATTGCCCTATCTACCGTGGAGATACCACGAAACTATTAGGATGCCTTGAAAAACAGCAGCTGGCGGTTAGCCATGGAAGAGGAAATGGCTGCATTGCGATCTCGTGGTACATGGAGCTTGGTTGATGCTCCCCCAGGAGCTTATGTGGTCAGTTGTAAATGGGTCTTTACTGCCAAATATAATGCTGATGGCAGCCTTGATCGCTATAAAGCAAGACTAGTGGCCCGTGGATTCACTCAGACTAATGGAGTGGATTATATGGACACTTTTTCCCCGGTGGCCCGTCTTTCAACTCTACGTGTTCTTCTGTCAGTCGCAGTGGTACGTGATTGGCCCTTATTCCAGCTTGATGTTAAAAATGCCTTTTTATATGGAGATCTGCAGGAAGAAGTCTACATGCAGCAGCATCCGGGGTTTGCTGCTGAGGGGAAGTGTTATATGGTGTGTTGACTTCAGAAGGCCATATATGGTCTTCAACAAAGTCCGCGGGCATGGTTTCAGAAGCTTTCAGATCTCATCCAGAAGCAAGAGTCAAATGCTGACTACTCTTTGTTTGTCCAGAAGACTCCCAGAGGTATTGTTGTTATTATGGTATATGTTGATGATATACTTGTTACGGGAGATGACATGTAAGGGATAAAGATGGCAAAAGCATTTTTAGGCCATCAGTTTGTGACGAAGAATCTTAATACTCTTTGATACTTTCTGGGATTGGAGTTTACGAGGAATGCGCAGGGTCTTGTGATGACTCAAAGAAAATACAATACAGATATGCTTGTTGAGACGGGTATGATCGGGTGTCGACCCTCTACTACTCCCATGGATCCTAGTATGAAGCTATATGGAGATGATACAGAGGAGGTTGACAAAAGAAGATATAGAGAAATGGTGGGAAAACTTCTCTATATTACTATCACCAGACCTGACATTGCTTTTGCGGTTAGTCGGGTGAGTCAATTCATGGAACAACCCAGACAGATACACATGGACGCTGTATATATGAAACTAAGATATCTAAAGTCGTCTCTGGGTGCAGGATTGTTGTTCAGGAAATAAACAAATCTTTCTATCTCTGTTTGTGTTGACACGGATTATGCAGGATGTCCTAGAGATCGGAAATGTACTTCAGGTTTTGGAATGTTTGTTGGCAGTTCCTTAGTTTCTTGGAAAAGCAAGAAACAGACAGTGGTGGCAAGATCTAGTGCTGAATCTAGCTACAGAGCCATGGCACATGCAAGTACGAAGATGATGTGGGTTCGAGCCGTATTAGCAGATCTGCATATAGATGACCGTTACTCATGGAGTTACAATGTGATAATCAAGCAGCATTATTTATTGCTAATAATCCCGCATTTCATGAAAGGACGAAGCATATTGAGGTAGACTACCACTATACCAGGGATATGATTCAGAAGGGGTTGATTTCTACTTCGCATGTTAGTTCAGGAGAGCGCGGACTTCAGATATTTTTTCTAAGCCGTTGCTCAGAGGGTCGTTTCACAAATGTTCTTCCAAGCTGAGCATGATTGACATCCATGCTCCATCTTGAGGGGGAGTGTAGAGATATTTCTAGTATTTATGTACTTATGTGTCGTGCTTATTTTCATTGTTCCATTTTATGTATTTTACACATAGGCTTCCTCTACATAAGAGAGCCTAGGGTTCCCTGGAATAAACAAGTCCTCTCTTTCATTTCTTCCAACAAATCAGGGAATGATATTCGCAATAACATTTATTGCATAATGGCTCGTCGTGGGCTCGCATGTCCAACAATCTCCCACTAGCTCAAAGAAACATTAATAGGCTAATTATTTAAACCCACACTCATGTGACAATCATTGACTATTTAGAAAAATAGGTAGGTAAGCTGATCAGCCACTCTATTCCCGAGAGATAAGCCAAGTCCTTTTACGGCACTTGCATATCTCCTAGTAGCAATGTTCATATCCAATGCGAATGTTGCATCTTATGCAACCAATAATCATATCAGTCATAGTGTCTTTGACACTACACCTCAATAATTATTATAACCAGTATGTAATTTCTATTATCCTTATCAGAATACACTTATTCCTGGAGATCTCTATCTCCTACGGTATTCGTATTTAAGACCTTTTAGATCTCCATCTATAAAGTCTTAATTTCTTGAAGATAAGACTTAGAGATCACTATCTCTAAAGTCTTGTCATCTTTGAAGATATTGTTTTTTTTTGAGGCTCAAAAAAGGGGGACGCACTCGTTGGTGCTCGCCCCAAAATATATTATATTAACAAAAAGAGAAGAACAAGAAATACTTACATGGGGGGTGATGGGGTAATAAAGCGCAGAGGGGGCTCATAACCAAAGACGAAAAACTCGGCAAACAATTGCCGCAACATAATTACAGACACCAATCTGATATATGTCTATTCGCCAATATACTAACGTTCTCCCTATAGAATCGCATGCCTAAGAAAATAGCGTCGTTCCTGGCCCGCCAAATGGACCACAAACGCGCGATAGGCCCCAAGATGTCGCCCTGTGCCCTCGATCTGTTCGACCACAGGATCTCGCAGAAATCTTCAATGTTGTCCGCACGAGCCCAATCCATATCGTCCCAGATTTCCGCAACCAAAGTACAACGAAAGAAAAGATTATCGGGAGATTCGTCATCAATACGGCAGAGATGGCAGATGGCGTTAGTCTGGGGGAAAAAATTGGCACACCGATCCCTGGTCATCAAGCGCCGCTGACGAAAAAGCCATAAGAAGATGGCGATGCGCTCCGGCAAGTGCAACCCCCAAAAGAAAGCACAATCACGCACCATGGCGGAAGACGAAGTATTCGGAATAGAGAGCAAGGCCCTGTAGGCTTTACGCGTGCAAAAGGCCCCATCCTTCCAATGCCAATGGTCCCGCTGATCTGAGGGGGCAGCCGTAGAGTAGAGAGCCTCCAACAATGAGGCGAATTCCGCCATCCGCTGATCCGATAAAATTCCAGAAAACCGAGGGCACCAAGACCCGTCATACCAGCAATCCGCAACCGAAGTGAACTTATCCGAGGATAGCGCAAACAATCTCAGGAAGCGCGCATTGAGAAGGCCATCCGGAAGCCAGTCGTCCAGCCAAAACTTAAATGATTCCCCCGACCCAAGAACCGGGGAGAAGAGCGTAGAATTCCTCCTCAAAGTAGACGAGATGCCGCGCCAGAACGAGGATGAGTGGAGATGCAATGCCCCCCGCCGCAGGTTGAACCAATCGCTGCCCAAAAGCGCACGAAGGACGTTGCAAAGAAAGGAATCGTCCTTGCCCCAGATTTTGCTCACCCATTTGAGAAGTAGAGCATCGTTAACCAGGTCTAATCGTCGAACGCCAAGCCCACCGCAGCGCTTAGGCAAGGTAACCACATCCCAAAAGACGAGATGCATCCCCCTGCCGCTCCCGCCAGAGCGACCCCAAAGGAAGCGCCGCATGCATCTCTCCAGCCGAAGACGGATCCCCACAGGCATTCTCCTCACAGAAAGGAAATATACCGGAATAGAATATAGGACAGATTTAAGGAGTACCAGGCAACCTCCCCGAGAAAGCAAGGCGGCCCTCCAGCCCACAAGACGCGCCTCCAGCCGCTCCGAAATAGCCCGCCAATCCGCCGAGCGGGCCCTCCCCACCGATAGTGGAACTCCAAGATATGTAAATGGAAGCTCCCCAGGCAAAGTACCCAGCAATCGGCCACATTCCTCCGCCTCCGAAGGCGACATGCCAAAAGTAACCACGTTTGATTTGGAGGCATTAATCGACATCCCAGATAGCTCACCATAAATAGCTAAAGTATTGGCCATACCCGCCACCTCGTCCGGACCGCCCTCAATAAAAAAAATCGTATCGTCCGCAAACTGGAGCAAAGGCACACAAACATCCCCCATACGGAAGCTGTTAGAAAGGCCCGCCCCAATGACGCGGTCCACCATACGCGCCAAGACATTAGAGGCCAGGACGAAGAGAAGGGGTGCCAGGGGGCAGCCCTGACGCACCCCCCTACGAGGCTGAAACGTGCCACCAACCGTCCGCCCATTAATTAAAACAGAGAGTGAGACCGTGGAGACGCATCTCCGCATCCAAGCAATCCACAAATTAGGGAAGCCCCTTCTACGTAATGCCGACCAAAGGAATCGCCAATCAATTGAATCATATGCCTTGGCGAAATCAATTTTCCAAAGCACCCCTTCCGTTTTTTGTTCTTCCAAACCGCCACCATTTCAGAGGCGACAACGATGCAGTCCGCAATATGTCTTCCCTTAATGAATGCCCCTTGGACGGGGGAGATAAGGCCATCCAAGATCCGAGCGAGACGCATGGCCAAGGATTTGGCCACAATAAGATAAATACCGTTGGAAACGGAAATTGGCCGAAAGTCGTCCAAGCGCAGCGCCGGGTTTTTCTTAGGAATGAGCACAATATTCGCCCTGTTGATGCGATCGAAGCCGCGGTTACCAGCACAAAATTCAGAGACGACGTCAAGAACATCCGCCTCTACCGTCTCCCAAAAGTCCCGATAAAAGGCCACGGAGAATCCGTCCGGCCCCGGCGAGGAATCAAGATTTAACGCCCATACAGCAGCTTTAATCTCCGCTAAAGAAAACGGGCGGATAAGGTTCTCGGACTCCGAGACCGAAAGAGAGGGAGCATCCAGTCCAAGCCAACGCCGCCGCCGCGGAGGGAGAGAAGAAGAGATACGTCTGAAGTGATCAATGATGGCACTTCCCATCTCCCTATCCCCGGAGACCACCTCGTCATTGATAGAAATGGACCGAATCATATTACAACGCCTCCGATTACTAGTTACCCTGTGAAAGAACGCCGTGTTCGCATCGCCATCTTTAATCCATTTTTCTCGTGAGCGCTAGCGCCATTCCAAGGTTCTTTTCTTGTCCTCCTCCCTCACCCGAGCGATAGCAGAAGAACGTTCCCGGAGCTCGTCGGTAGAGAGTTCACGCGCGTTTTCCATTGTATCTAAATGCATTATGATTCCTTCGTCCTGGGCACGCGCCGCCCGCCGCGCCTGTCTGGTAGAAACTTTGAATTCAGCGAGGACCCTCCGAAGGGAAGAACGCTTCTGGTTAAGTCTAGAAGCAGCAGAGCCATAGACTGGGACCTGAGTCCAATGATTCTGGACTAAGGATCGAAAATTGGGTTCCAAGAGCCAACATTTTTCATATCGGAACGGGCCCCGAGGGTTTATGCCGTCACCAGAGTCCCAAATAATGGGAGAATGATCCGAGAATGACCGAGGGCGGGATGAAACCGAGCATAGGGGGAAGGAGTCCATAGACAAATCATTGGCCAAGAACCGGTCAATCCGCGACCGAGAAGAGTTATTACAACAATCAAGTGGTTTATCTACATAGTAGGATTAGTAACTGTTTACTACTCCCACTGCATGGCAGACATCTGATTTTTGTACACATCTAGCATACACTCGACTTCTCGTAACTAATGCATAAGGGCAACCAGTTTTAGCATTTACTTCCTCAACTCTTTCTAGGGCAACAATCAATTTAATTTAGATTAAATATATATTGATAAATCAATATGATTTAACCCCAAAATAAATCAATCAAACATGGAGATCAAGCTTGCAAAAATCGGTCGACTAGGCCGACTAGTCGGTCCGACTAGTCGAGTCGGGGGATAGCCGACTCGACTAGGCTTAGTCGGCCATTAGTCGGTCAGCCCGACTAGTCGGCCTACTAATCGACCGACTTTTACATCAAGCTGTTATAATTTTTTGTTTTTATTTTTTTAAAGCAAACTTATTCTAATATTCTTAATGTTATAATTAAAGTCAACTACTTCTTTTGTTTCATTATGTAAGTATAGAAAATATACAAATCTATGTTAATACATAAGCAAACTTATTCTAATATGTAATAATGTTATACTTAAAGTCAATAACTTCTTTTATTTCATTATGAAAGTATATAAAATGTACAAATCTATCTATAAAAATGATTTATATATTTAAAATAATTAAAAAAATCAAAACCGACTAATGGTCGACTAAATCCGATTAGTCGCCCGACTGCCGATTAATCCTTAGTCAGTGACCCCGCCGACCGAGTACCGACTACCGCTTTCTGCAACCTTGATGGAGATTATGGAATGAAGATTGCCTCCTTCCATAATATGGGATTTGGTGGCAATCTCATGTAATATCATGAGATCTCATGAGATTGCATTATTCCATGGAAATCTCCAAGATTTACAACACTTGTTATACATTATTCAACAAAAATAGTTCATAATTATTTTGTAAATATTGCTACCTTGCCATTGGAAAATTGTGAATCACATTCACAACCCAGAATACAAATTACTCTCTCTTATATATTATAAATTACATCTATAATATATATGATTAATATGGATAGTGCTATCCACATTATTCATATTCATGATAATTAAATCACATTTAATCATCTTGGATCTCTGTTCTCATGTGCCCAAATAATATGAATCACATTCACATTATTCACATCTTTGATAATCAAATTACATTTACTTATCTTAGATAACTCTCCATATAATATGAATCAAATTCATATTATTCATGATAATTAAATCACATTTAATTGTCCATTTTCTCAAGGCTCGGATACATATATCAACAATGAAATTATCCTGAACTCTTTCATGGATAATGCACTTTCTCCGTGGATACTTGGAGATAAGGACATGGCGATTGTATTGTTCCACTATAAGACTTGGATATTGAGATCACATCTCAAATCCAGATCTTACGGACCTCTCACCGATGCTTGATTAAATCAAGACCGTAAATCTAATCTTCTCATTACATTTGAATCACATTCAGATCAATGTCCAATATTTAGACCAAGATCAGATCACTTCTCTACTGAGAGGAGTCACTAAAATCCAGACCCGTTTCATCACTCCCTAGGAATGGAAGCGTCATGTTTATACAACTGTTTATGATCACATCACCCTCAGGTATTCCTAATACATGTACATCATGCATACTGGAAGACCCATATTAAACCTGAAGTATAAGATCAATTTTACACTGTCTACTTCAGGGATTTATCATTAAATTTCTCATTTGACTATTGAGAGTTGGTATCGATCATATACTATCTAAAAGCATATATCATACCCATGTGTTGATCATATACTTTCCAAAAGTATATATCAAACCTACAAATTCAGTCAAGCTTACAAAGCGAGACGACCGTGCACGGAATTTAACTCTTCCCAATATCTCATGAGTGAGCTCTTGTCTTCCAGTCCATAAAATGAACATGTATGATCCCTTTGAGAGATCGTATTACTCATATGCCCTTGTATGCACACCAACGTGCCGGTGTATAGACCTTGATTAGGTCATCAACCTATTGGTCTGCCAAATGTATATACTCAGACATATAGTAACACATCTGTCTCCGGTCAGAGGATGCGTGCCTATATCGTGACAGCATACGTCATAAGACTTCGGTTATCTCGATATCGTTAAGTCAACTCTTTGACCTAACTTATCTAACATCTCTGAATCTCAATTCCTATGCAGAGGACCTGCATCAAGAGGTCGGTTAGATATCAGCCTTTAGAGAAAGGATTGCCATCTCCTTCTCAGTCTGGAGATCCTCTCTTAATAATCATTTGACGGTGCTTGATGAGTCCTCAATCTAACTCTTTAGATATTCATCCAAGCACCAGCCTCTATGATTCAATAATTAAATCAACGGTTGTATGATCATCAAGATGGCCATGGTACATAACCCTAATTGTACTAAGAGGTCTATTATGCAAATTATTTATTCTTTATTTCAGATCATGGAATGATATTCGCAATAACATTTATTGCATAATGGCTCGTCGTAGGCTCGCATGTCCAACACCCTCCACTTCCGAGTAACGTGGCTCAAAATATCGGTGAATTTCGCCGACATTTTGTCGATATGTGGTTTCGCCAAGTTGTCAAAATGGTAGCACCAATATGGCGAATTTCAATCTATCTCCTTAGCAATTCTAATCAGTTGAGACCAATTCCAGCAAAATATCGACAATGGTCATTGATGAACTATCGAAATAGACATTTAAGTCCACGCCTTGAAACGGTCAACAACAATCGAAGGCCTTTCCCACTGCCTCACAAATCACACTCTCTGATTTAGCATGCTTGTAACACTCGGATTTCAAACCTAATCCGACCCGATTAGGTTCCATATGATCCGATGAAACTATAGATCGATATTAAATGATCTGAATTGATCTATAGATTGTAAATCAAGTTACTTTTAAAATCAATCGACCAAAAATTGCTTGCATCGTAATTTGTGTCATCAGAAAAGCTGTAATGCAATCCGAACTGTAAAATAATCCGAGACCATCATAAAATTTATATCGACAAATCGAAACCAACAGAATCGATCGTTCGTCGATCGGAGGTCGTTTGACCCTTTTAAATTGCAAATTTTAATCATAAATCAAAATTGTAATTCGTCATTTTCTGAATCCATCTTGGATCAGAAAAATAGAAATATTGCACCCATTTGATCATCATTCCGAGACGGTTAAAGCGAGCCATTAATCATCTGAATCAGAAATTCAGGATGAAAATGAGGATAACTTTGGTATTTTACATAAAGTTATAAATAAAGAATTAAAAAATATATGATAATAATTACAAGTGTCAACCTTCAGCCCCTACACATGGCTCCTTCCTTTCCTCCACTTTGCAAGACCTCAAGTCCCCCTCTCCTTACTTATAACATCACCCTACCCCCATCTCATTTCTCCTAAATTCTCAAATCCTCTCCACCAAAAAAAAGTCCCAACCCCCAAATCCCTTCTTTTTTGCTGCTGGAGCTGCTTCAACCAGCAGCTCTTCAAGCAGTTGCTGCCTCCTTCTGTTGTGCTAGAATTGCTGCTCCAGGCAACCTTGAAGTTGTTGCTGCTAACAGCAGGGAGTGACGCTCCTGGAGGCTGCATGTCGGTGTCCAAGCAGCTGGAGCCTATCCTGCAACTTATATTGCTCCCTTCTCTCTTGAGAGTTGCAGCATGCAAGACTTTTCTCCAATCTTGGAGGATCCAAGGTACAATCTCTAGTTCCTCTCTTGTTGTCATTTATGCATTTAGATCCTAATTCAAACCACTAAATATGCTCTTGATTTCATATTTAAAAATGAAAATTTTAGGGGTGATTAGCATGCAATTGATCTAAATTAAGACCACTATTAAGCTATTGATGTCATGCCTTAAAAATGAAAGAATTTGGAGGCATTTTGCATGCAATTGATCCAAAAATCAGACCAATAAAATAGCCCCTGATCTCTTAGTTTTTAAGATATAAATTAAGGTTTGTACATGCAATTAATCATAAATTCAGACCCATGAAATAAGCTCCAGATTTCATATTTTAAAAGTTAAATTTGGAGGCTTTTCCATGTAATTGTTGTTGTGATTGGGCTATTGGATATGTTAAAATAAAATTTGAATTTGGGTCATTTAATGCACGATCCTAATCCTAATTAGATTAGTAATTTAATGCATGTTCTATGACTGAAATTAGAACAACTAATGGTAGTATAAATTGACGAAGATTGGAGGAATGAGTCATGCATAATTCTTCTACTAAAATGATTGAACGTTACACAAATGAATCAAAACTTTTAAATGAACTTCGGTTTTTAGAAATGCTCTAATATTTGGGGAATTTGGCAAGGATTAAATCCTAAAATCAGACCACTAAGTATGCTCCACGTTTCATGATGAAAGATGAAATATTAGGGGTATTTTGCATGTAATTAGTCTTAAATTAGACCATTAATTAGGCTCCAGATTTCGTGACAATAAGGATAAAAGATTGTGATTTTTACATACAATTGATGCCTAATTTCATACCAAACATTAGGCTACAGATTTCATGATAATAGGTATGGAAAATTTACGGATTTTTCATGAATTGGCTTCTAACTTCAGGCCAATAGTTAGACCATTGATCTCAAGTTTTAAAAAGATGAAAATGGGGGGTTCTTGCATGAATTGGACTCTAAATCTAGATTAATTATTAGTCTCCAAATGTCTGACTTTAAAGAATATATTCTAAATACAATTGTCGGATATCGATACCCTTCTCTTTAGAAGCCAACAAATAGTTGACCCATATGGAACCATTATCCGAAAATAGCATTAATAAAATATTAGGGTATCAATATCTAGGAGGTTCACCTAAATTTAAAGAAATAACTCAGAAATGATTGAATCAATCTATGATAGCTTGTGATCATAATGACTAATAATCTTCATGATATAATCCTTTCGTATAATCTACTAATTATAGATCGTTATTAATAAGTTGTGACAAACCATCTGGATCTGTAAAGTTAATCACACAAGACATTATGAAGGAAAATTTGTGTAATCAAGAACATCCATATGATTGTGAATCAGTGATACCAATTAATAGTGTCAGTCATGGCAACCCTTGCATCTGACTGTGCGAGGGTGTGGTGATCCTCAACTAGGCGGGAGATAGAAAACCCAGTTAGGATAGCGGCCGCCTAGTGTGCAGGTCTAGGATCCCAGTCTCTTTCTCGGGTTTTTTGGCGAGCTCGCAGTTTTTCACCTCTCTGGGATCCATATGGTTTCTTTTTGACAAGTTCCGCTGACCATGTATTCTTTTAGGGTGTCTAGGTCGGAGGACCATTGGTTTTTCTTCGAGCTTGTTTATCCCGTACTTACATCGGTCGGGCAGGACTGGAGTATCTCAGACCGGAGAGTCTCTCCCACTCGTCTCAGGGGCGTAGTTGGAGTTTTCCTAGCCTTCTCATGGACCACACTTCCACTGGGAAGGCAAGACACACGAAAGAGTCTCTTAGGAGGCTTCTTCACCGCTTGAGTTTGGTTATTGTTACTCCAGTAGGTGCTGGCAAGGATAAAGAATAGATCATGAAAACTATGTTCATTAATATCTATCATCACACCTTCAATTAACAACAATGAAACATGATGTAAATCAGACCTAGATCACCTCGATCATCATGATCATTGAATGAATCAAGAAAATAATAAATTGTTGTTATTTGAAATACAATTATATACTGAAAAGCTTGAAAACCACTTTCCATGCACGTAGCTTAATAAATTACAATACCATTGTCTATCTACTTGCTTTCTTTTGTAACCACTTAAAAATCTATTATTTTTAATAAATATGGTTGTACTCAACTTTCTTGACATCGTTTTATTCCTAACATGGATGGTAGGGAGGGCACTTGTGCCACAGTAGATACTTTCCAGGGCTCTCAACTCCTGAGGTTCAAACGTTTTCTTTTGACGGTCCACATGTTAGCTACTGTACAGATAATTGTAATTCTCTTCTGCTTACCTTCTCTTTTATTGTATTTTGGGATACATGTAATACTATTGGATATAAATGTAAATGTTTTGAGGTGACACATGTTATGATGTGGATGGTTAAATGAAGTGTGAATGACATTCAATCGCGAAAAATTTGTCCTCACCTTCGTAACTTAGTTCAATCAATCATAAATTTTATATATGAATATTGTGTAAACGGGTATCTCAGATCTCGAGGTCGTTACAATGCCTCTCCTTGTCAATAGAGCAACTATCTCACATGCATCAACACCTCCTTAAATCGTCTTTACCATCAATTGCCACTTTCTCAAACCATTCATCTCCAACTATAACAGTATTGCCATCTACCTCGATGGCCTCCTACTCCAACCCTATTATCCGTGCAACTAACAAAATATCTCAGGAAGAAACGTGAGATGACAACATCCTCGATATAAATGTAGATGGCATCCTAAGAGTATCTCGGGAAGGTCGGCCTTCAACCCCGCACATGCCACCCGCCACGTCCCTCCAAACACATCCTGTTATCTCACCCTTCACTTGAAATTTTGTATAGAAATCTTGGAGGTTTTAACATCAAAGGCGATTGTTAGAGATTATAGTAGATTACGTTCTTATATTCGAGTCAAATTCCTAAGTAGTACTTGGGAATTACTTAAATACCCAGGTTCTACATAATGTTTTTTTTACTCAGAAACTACAGAGGTGTCGCATGTTGAACATGCGACACCCCTTATGTTTTTTTTATCCAGGAACTATGTATGTGTCGCATTTTGGATATACGCTATAGATAACGCATATTCAATATGCGACACATTTCCAGGGAATTTCCCTCGAAAATGACTGGTCTCGAAATGTTCTGAGCAGATAACGCATGTTGAATATGCGACATCCTTCCAGGGAATTTCCCTAAAAAATGAGGCCGAGTACAGGTAACGCATATTGAATATGCGACATCTTTCCAGGGAATTTCCCTCGAAAAGGACTGGTCTCGACCAATGTTCTGATCGCCCGTAGAGAGTACAGATAACGCATTTTCAATATGCGACATCTTTCCATGGAATTTCCCTCGAAAATGACTGGCCAGGTCTGGGCCAGGGAATTTCATGTTTCTAAAAACCCTTGAAAAAGCATGCCAATTGCATGTTTCTAATGTAAATAGACATCGCATTCACGCATTCAAAGATGTATAGACATCGCATTCATGCATTCAAAGATGTATAGACATCGCATTCACGCATTTAAAGATGTATGATCCAAAAAAGACATTCCAAACATTTAATATAAGTAGACTTGTTCACGAATATACATTACATTTTTGCGTCATATTAAAAATTACAATGATTACAAGTCAACGCTTTTTCCTCCGCTGGTATGTAATCGTAGAATCAGGAGGATGGAACGGTAACAGGCGGTTCGCTTCGTCTATCATGTGGATTTGAGAGGGCCCTGGGACATCTTCCTCGAAGGTTGGCATCGACGGCGGCGTTAGTGTGCAGTAAGTTGGTCGTGTCTGGCTGGCGTCCAATCCATGCCTCAACGGTGCCTGAGGTGTTGGCAAGTCCTCCCGTGGTCGCTCGGTGGCAGGTGTGAAGAAGTCTCCTTGCGCAAGGTTATCATCTTCCGCAGCGGCTTCTTCATAGTCCATGGGTTCCACCACTTGTTCACGCGCCCTACCTCGTCCTCTTCCTCTTCCCCGTCCTC
Source organism: Ottelia alismoides (assembly GCA_037367405.1). NCBI lineage: Eukaryota > Viridiplantae > Streptophyta > Magnoliopsida > Alismatales > Hydrocharitaceae > Ottelia > Ottelia alismoides. Next base: position 288,745 of record JAZKJV010002934.1, read on the forward strand.
TTGCCCTTCCTCGCCTTGCCTCCTCCCTAGCCACATCAGCACGCTCGTCATGTAACGTGACCGCATCTGCAAATTGTAATGACAACCACTCTGTCATTTCCGCCTTTGCTTGTGCCGCAATCTCGCGGCATTCCTCGTGTCCAATGTCGTACACACGGCTCCACAAAGCGAGCTGCATCCAAGGAAAAAACGTAGATGTAAATTTGTAGCAGTTTTGTTAATTAATTTACCACAAACTTCTAGTTCGAGCACTTACGTTGCTTGCCAGAGTTGCACCTAAACGTCCGACAAATCTTCGAGTTATGGTCCGATACCATTGCTCGTATGCGGGCGTCGCGAATATCCCTCTGGACCGATCGATGCGAACAATTCTAACTTCCCGCTCATCCCAGCGGGCAATATGCAAGCTGTGTTTTGCCCTCCAATCTACATGCACTTTCCCCCTCAAATCGATTGCATGGAGTTCTTGAAATGTGGAGCAACGACTTGGAATATCTTGAAGACCCCCAAATTGTCTCGTGAAATGATCTGGGTAGTAATACTCCACAATGTGGAAGTATATCAACGACACTTCCGCTCTCCAAATGCGTTCGCCTTCAAGAGAGTTGGCTGGGAGATGGGCGCGGATCTCATTGGTATAGGGAGTCCAAAATACCTGAATGCGAAAATTGTATTACGATTAGTATTTTTTTATTGATATAGGAAAAATTTGTGAATGTAAAATTACCTGCTCTGGTGATTGCATGTCAAAAGCGTCCCTGTAAGGTCTAACCATGTGTGTAGGCTGTCTACGATGGGCAAACGCTGTTGCCCAGCGGACTCCTAGTGGGCGCCCGTACCATTCTCTGCCATCCCTCACAACTGGCGCAATGTGGGGGAAATGCTCCCATGCCCATAGCTGAAGGAGTATGACCGAGCCTCCAATCTCTTCGGTCGCCATATCTGATGCTAAACACAGATGTCTGTATAGATATGCAAGTACTGCGGATCCCCAGCTCAGTGTCCCAGAGTACTCGAAATCATGCAGATGTGGTAGAGCGATAAGTGATACCAACGAGCCTGACTTGTCCGTGAATAGGACTCCACCAAGCAACTGCAAAATGTAGGCTCGAGCGTGTCTCTGTACTACCAGCTCATCTGCATCTTCTGGCAACTCTGCAAAATTGGTGGACAACCAGCTTGCTGACACCCTGCTGCCAACGATGTCTGCGGGCAGTGGCCTAACGCCCAACAATTCTCGCATGTATCTGCCCATGTCGCTTCAGGTGTTGTCTCCCCAGTAACCGCAGGCCCATCAATTCGCAGCCCCATGATGAATGCAACATCTGCAAGGTGATAGTAATCTCCCCACTAGGCATGTGGAAGGTGTGCGTCTCGGGTCTCCACCGTTCAACTAACGCTGTCACCAGATGCCAATCCAGGGTAATGAACTCGAGCTCTGAAATGCATCCAAATCCTGCTTCGACTACGTAAGGCAGTAGCCGGTCATCCAAAGGAATCCGACGTACATGGGTCTCTCGTCGTCGGCAACGCAACCACGAAGATTCCTACAAGAAAATTGTTAGGAAAAAAAATTGAAGGAAGGAAGAAATTAAAATTACTTACATCGCCAGCCCAAACTCGACGTGAACGATGTCGCTCCTGAAGGTGCAAAACTGAAGGATCAATTGGGCCGGGATCCTTCTGAAAATTACAATATTCAATGTTAGACAATACAATGTAAAAAATAATAATATCCGACAAAAGCAACAACTATTTACCACAACTACCACATACAATGAGAATTAATAATATACGAGGGAAGCATACTTACTCGAAATTGGACATTTACGTCGGTTGTGACCTATGCCACCACAATTTCCACATTTATTCTTATTCCTGGTCGCCGTCGGCGCATTTGATGTGGATGCTTGAGAATCCCTTGCGGTTTTGTTGGGACATCCACGGTGTGTGTGACCCAATATCCCACAAAAGGAACACGTATTTTGCCGAATCACATCTCTAATATCCATTTCATTATGTATTCTTGTTGTACGTGGACGACCTTTACCGTGTTTACGCTTTGGGTCCGGACATAACTCAGGATATTCGAAGGGAGCCCATGTTTCACGATCACCGATGGGAAAAAATTGCCCTCCATAAACCTTCAACTGGTTCTCCCAGGTGTACCACTCTCCAACATAGGAATCCACTTCATCCCGACGCTTTGAAATGACTGCAATGGCGTGGGAACATGGGATACGAAATATTTGCCACTTATTGCAAGTGCATTTCCTTTGTAGCAAATTTACCGTGTACTGTTTGTGCCCGCGAATACCAGTAGACGTCCGTCGAGCCCTGGTAGACACCTCGAATAATATTTCTGGTTGTACTTGTACCTGAATTACTGTGTGCCCATTCGCAGCTGCAGTCCAACGGGTCAACTCTGTGGATGCGTAATGCGTGAATTTTCGACCAGCAGCAATGGCTGCGCTTGCTTCTTCAGCATGTTGAATGAAGTATGACACACAATTATAAAAGGCCTTCTCAATTAACCCAGAGATTTGCAAGCAACGGGCATCTTTAAGAACTGCATTGTAGCTTTCGCTCAGATTTGTAGTCATCTGACCAAACCTATACCCACCGTCATAGGCCAAGGTCCATTGCTCACGACGACAATCATGAGTCGAAAACCATCTACCTGCTCCATTATTCCACTCTTGCAATATCCTCATGAAGTACGCGAACTTCCTAGGTGTCGTCTGTAATGCTGCGGCTTGCACCAGAGCTTTCATGGAGCCATTTTTAAAGACGCTATTGAAGTTGCTCGCGACATGCCTCGTACAAAACCGCCAATATGCACCGGGTTTTAATAAATCAACGTCAGCATCTTTCATAGCGGCTTTTATACCAGAATGCCTGTCAGAGATGATACATATTGGTCCAGCTCGCATGCCGATTACCCTTACACGTACCAACGAAAGAAACCACTTCCATGACGGAGCGGATTCCTCGTCAACGATCCCGAATGCAAGGGGAACAATATGTTTATCCCCGTCAACACCGCAAGCAATGAGCAATTTTTGTTTGTACTCCCCGTACAAATGTGTCCCGTCAACACTAATCAGAGGCCGACAATATTTGAATGCTTCAATCGAAGGACCAAATGCCCAAAAGCATCGTTCAAATCTGCGGCAGAGAGGTTTCCGAGGATCAGGATGGTTCCTCCCCTAGGCCTCGAGGGATGCGATGTAATAATCGGATTTTTTGACTGTCAACATCCAAGTTGAACTTACGGTAAACCAAGTTCAACATCTCATCGAACGTCATATTAGCAGTCAACACAAACTCCCTTTCGTTGGTTGACGATCCGCACATGAGTGTACTACTCAAATGACACATACAATACAACTGCTCCATTCTAACCTAATACGTGACACAATGTACAAGCAAACGTCATACATTCGAGAAATGAAAATAATATGCATATGATACAAACAATAACTAAAGAAAACGTTTTACCAAGTCCAATTGTTCGCAACAAGGGATTAGCCCTGTTGAGACGCGGGGGCGGCTAGGACGGTGCCAATCAGTGAAACCACGGAAAAGGAGTGTTCCGTGGGGCTAGGAGTGACCAAAACGGGCGTTTTTGAGAGAGGAGGAGATCACAAGACGCGGGTGGCGAAGTGGGCGTCGGGGGCGGCACGGGTGTAAGAGAACGAAAGGGCTGGGAAATGGCAAGGCCGCTGGGCGCGGGCCTTATTTAGGCTCAATATCGCATATTGAATATGCGTTATCTATAGCGCATATCCAAAATGCGACACATATGTATTTCCTGGGTAAAAAAAACTTAAGGGGTGTCGCATGTTGAACATGCGACACCGCTGTAGTTTTTGAATAAAAAAAAACAATTCGTAGAACCTGAGTATTTAAGTAATACCCAGGTACTACTTAGGAATTTGACTCCTTATATTCCATTATAACCCTACGAGGGTATTTATGTATTTTATCTTTTTGAGCTCTCTAGAGTTTAGTCCTATATAAGGACCCCTAAACCTCTTGAATAAACATCTCATTGCATTCTCTCATCACTTTTCCATGTGGTATAAGAGCAGCGATCCTAAATCGGTGTTCTTAACCTAATCTCGCTACCACCTCCAGCCTCGTCATGAAATCCTTGTGCGAGCCCTCTCCATCTGCAACCAGGGCCCTGCACAAGGAGACCTTGGATCTCTGTACGAGCCCTTCCCTTGCAGATCTCGCGCATGCTCTATAGGGTGCCTCCAGCCCTAAGCAACACTCCACGGAGATCTGCATAGGGTGTCACCAGCCTTAGGACTCCTCCCGATTGCTCGAATGGTGCCGCCAGCACCCCACGGAGGTCTGGATCTCCGCCAGGAGGTCTGACAGTTCCTTCCTTCTTGCTTGAAGGGTGCCGCCAGCAAGCCACGAAGGCCTAGATCTCCGCCTGGAGGTCTATATGTCCCTCCTACTTGATCTTTGGGTGTCGTTTGCAGCATAGAGATCTGCCAGGAGCATCTAAGGGGTGCCGCCAGCAACAGAAAGCTCCGCCTGGAGCATTGAAGGGGGCAAGTATTGACCTAATCAAATTCGGATTAGGAAATCTTGTTGTTGCTAACTTGTTTGTGGCATAGCAGCCACATTTTAGTGCCCATATGACCCAAAAAGGGCTTGCCAGGGTGATTTAGGTACATTCTATGATTGATTAAGAAATCGAACAACATCTAGGTCATTTTTTATTGACTTGCACGCCCACCATGATGACAATCGAGATCAAGCATGTGTACCCTACTTCTTCATTGATGGTACATGGCACTTCTATCAAGTTGAAAGGACCCAAAAATTATGTTTTATGGTCTCGATCTTTCAAAGTGTTTGTTGGTGGACTGCGCAAAAGCTATGTTCTTACAAAGGTTCCGCCTGCTGAAACCGACAAGGACCATGAAACCTAGTTTGTTGACAATTGCCAGGTTATCACTTGGATGACGAACAACGTCGATCCAAACATTGCTGCTAATCTTCTTTACAAGGACACTGCCAAGGCGATGTGGAAAACTTGAGCGCACATATTCTCAGAAGACGATCAAGTCTCGTCTTTCTAACATATACACAAGGATCTTATATGTTACTCAGGGTCAGTCAAGCCTTATCGAGTATTGCAGGCTTCTTACGAGCCTATTTGAGGAGCTTCTTATTTTTCAGCATGTATGTTGTGATAAACATGTAAAAGAACATGTTGAATGGCAGGTTTACAGATTTCTTTTAAGGTTGAATCCAAAATATAAGCCCGTGAAAGATCAGTTTCTGATGGCTGATACTTTACCCACCATCGAGACCATCTTCGGATGCTACATGAGCTAGAGTTTCCAGTTCAACACTCTTCCATTCATGCACCTACAGAGATGACGGCTTATTATACCTCCTCATGATACAAAGGGTGCTAGAATTATCAGGAAGGATGAGGTCGTGATTCTGGACATGGACATGGTCGTGAATCTGGATATGGTCGCGAATCTGGATGTGGCTATCCAGCTTGTGTGCACTGTAGATGCTGGAATCACCCTTCTGACCATTGTTGGGCAACGATTGGCATGCAACCTAATGCCAACAATGCATATGATGAAGCATCTTATGATGCAACTGAAGATACATCTGCTCAGCAAAGTGGAGGGGTGCAGTCCCCATTTACTGCTTCTGAATATGTTCGCCTGAGGCAACTGTTGCAAGGCTCTGCTTCGTCTGGCGGTAACAATACTACCTCAACTTCGACTACTAGCCTAGCTATTACCTCTGGTATAGAGGCAAATTATGTTTGTGCCTCCAAACATGCATTGATTATTGACTCTGGAGCTTCTACCCATCTGGCGGGAGAAGGAAGTTTGCTCACATCCTCCCAGTCGTCTTCCTCTGTGAAGACCGTTCGAGTTGCTAATAGGGATCATTCCCCAGTTACTGATGTCGGTACTGTTGATTGCTATTCCAAGCTACGACTGACCGACATTCATTGTGCTCATATGTCTTTCCTCCTAGTCTTTTATTTGTACAGAAGCTATGTCATGAACTTAATTGTCGTATTATTTTTTATGAGATCTGATGCTATTTTCAGAACATCCGGACGAGGTAGACTGTGGCGGGGACAAGAGAGGAATGGCCTCTATTAGCTCAACATCACTTCTGATTCCAATTTTACTAGCGATGTCTCAATATCTAAAGATCCTCTTTTGCGGCACCTTCATCTGAGTCATCTTTTTGCCAAGGTCATCTCCATGATGTTCCCTGAACTCTCTATGCCCAAACCCTTTGAGTGTGAGGCGTGTCAGTTCGAGAAACATCATAGAGCATCCATTCATGCATGGACCGAGCCTCGTCATCGTGTCCCTTTTTCTCTTGTCCATTGTGATATCTGGGGACCTTGTCTTGTCTGAACTATGAGTGGCTGATGTCTTTGTGGATGATTACAGTCAATCATTGTGAGAAATTTGTATCTTACATTATTATTTTTTTCTCATTTCTGTTTTCTTTATGTACCTCATGTAATTAACACAGGGCTTTTTTCCTATATAAGAGATCCCTAGGGTCTCATCTAATGCATTCTCTTCTTTTCTCCCAACATGGTATCGGAGCAACGGTCCTAGACTCGAGTTCTCATATCCCACTAAAACCCTACCCGCCGCCCCCAACCCCCGCTGTCGGTCCCACCATCTTCCCCGGTTCGGCGCCCCCCGCCTCTGCGCGTTGCACATAGGCACACTGCATCTGCACGTGCACCTATGCGTGCACCTGCGTATCTGCGTGTGCACCTGCACTCCTCTACGTCTGTGCATCAGCGGCTACGCGTGCTCCTGAGCACCTGCACGTTGTCCTCGTGCACCACTGCGTATTACGGCTGCACCATCTTCTTTGGGGCAATATTCGGTCGCTGTTGTAGACCAACACTGTTTGATTTCATCAAGAACGGTGATTTTTGACATCTAAATCATCGTTTCCAGCCCTAGACTACAACAAAGATTGAATAGGATAGTTATATGAGCCTACATATACAACCACTCATCCATATGATTGTGTAGACACGCTCAGAGTAGTCTACTTCCTAGTTTGTTCCCGATTTTTTTGGCATTTGTTTATCATGTTAGAGAACAAGGGTGACGTGTTTTCATCGTCTGATGCCTTCAAGGGCCTAGCTCCCATCGTAAAGATGGATGGGACCAACTAGGAGTTGTAGTCCATGCATTTTCTCACCCTGATGCAGTGCCACAACAAGGAGCACATCTGACGGATTCAGAGCCGGTGGACAAAACTGGGGCTAATGCTTCTTGGAAGCAAGACGATGTTGATGCTCCCATTTGGCTCTCGGGGACACTCACCATGGAGATTGCCAATGATATTGTCAGTCAACCCACAGCAAAGGCTATGTGGGACATCTTAGCAGACATACGGGCATAAAAACAATGAGAACAAGATTCTTCAGCGTTGGAGTATTCGTTGTATGCGTCATCTATGAGGGAGATGGATAAATGGATCTCTCCAGGATCCATTTACCCCATCCATATGTTTAGTCCCGCATCTACCATTGGTGGAATTTGGAGGCTTTGTGGAGGCTATATAAGGAGCCCCAGACCTCCTGTATCAGATGAGAAAGTCAATAGATAAACCTGGCCCTTTGAGGCCTTCTCCCGTGGTTTCATCCCGCTCCTTAGGGAGTAGGGTTCCACGTAAATCTCGTTGTTCTTATTTTTCTTTATCTTTTTCCATGTTTCGCTTCCGCATGTTTATTTTCTAACATGGTATCAGAGTGGGTCGATTCTCGAGGATTTCAAGTTCTTAGTTCTATTTGAGATTCATTTTTTTAAATGTATTTATAAAGATTATTCGAGGTCTGTTAAGAATTATGGGGCTTCAATTTCTCGAGTTCTAGGGTTTAAATGAAAACCTGGAAATCATCCATGCGACAAGGTAGCGGTGTGCGCCTCCCAGCAGGCGATCCCGATCATGCAATGCTTATTGTGCTTCTTCAGACAAAGCAGCAACATCGTTCATTGCTCGATCCAACAACTGGCTGCATCTCAATCTCTGTGGCTAGCCCTAACCGCAACGATCTAGACATGAGCACCGCTCCAAACCTCGCTCCCCATGCACAAGGCCCCGCAGCCCTAGCTCCAGGCAGCCCTTCGTCACGCGAAGTCATGCTCCAGCCGGCACACGATCTCACAACGTGAAGGCGGCGCAACCCCATTTCTCCTAACCGTAGATCTCTGTGCGGTGCATCTACAGGCGAAGCAGATCCCGCAGCACCGACTCCCGTCTCTCTGGCAGCGCTGCAGGCGCTCCAGGATCTTGGCGGTGCCCTGATACCCAGGCAGCGAACTCCTCCCTCGCGCTGGTGGCGCGAGGGTTCTCCATCAGCGCCTCCAGGCGATTTCTCCCCCTTGTGCGAGCCCTGTGCACGAGCCCTGCGAACGAAGCCCTAGCGTGACCCCCCCCCCTCCTCCCCCACACAGGCGGCACGATTCCCTAGCGGCGGTCCCTTCGTGGATCCCGCATATCCTCGCTCCCCATCGCGTAAGGGCTGGAAACCCTAAAGGCACGGGCAGCGCAATTTTTCTTCAAAGCTTGAGCGGGCCCATGCCCTTTATAAAAAAATCCTTTCTTTTGGTATTACAAAAAGCCCAAGTGGGCTTCGGCTTCAGTAAGTGCCCAAGCGGGCTCACAAGAAAAAAAGAGAGACAGAGGCCGTGATTTAAAAAAAAATATGATGATTGAACGGCTTAAAAAATCAAAAAAAAATGCGATGGCTGTTAAAAAAATTGGAAATAGCCGGAAAAAAGAGTTTTTTACACGAAAAGCCGAAAAAATGTGACCGGCTATTTGGTTTTGTTTTTCCCCATTATCTTGTCTTCTCCCAACTTTGTCGATGTCTCTATTTTCTGACAAGTATGGGAGAAAGGGGGAGTATATGCAGGGGCGGAGCCAGAAAAATTTTATTGGTGGGCCGATGTTTTTTAAAATATATAGATATAAAGGTAATTGAAAGTACTACTATTGAGTTACAAAATTATGAAAGTGATGGAAAAACTGTAAGAGAAACTTACATAATTTATCGAAGCTGCGCTCGACGATTTTTCATTACATAAAAATCATCCATGACTTCTTCTACGGTGACATTTTCTGCTATCTCCTTTTCTATATAAGTAATCATACAACTGCGCAGAAATCCATCTTCCATTTTATTTCGAAGCCTTGTCTTCACGAGATTCATAGCTGAAAAATGCACGTTCAGTTGTAGCAGTTGAGACAGGAAGAGTCAAGATAAGCCGGATCAATCTATCGACTAAATAATAGACTCGTGACTTTCCAGTTTCTGCCAATGCTTGACATAGTTCAGATATTCTTGTAAAATTTTTCATCTTTGGATGATGAGGGACATCAAGTTGATACTGCATCAATTGAAAATGTAATAAGTCTCGTTCACTATCGAAGAAATCCTGTGGATAATAATTTGCTGCAAGAAAGTAAATATCATTTATATTAATTTTTTTATAACCATCTTGTGGGTGCAGCTCAGAACTAAGACGCAAGAGCTCCATAACTGTATCATTAAATTTGTGATCCAACTCTTGAAGTTGTGAATCCAATATAGTCATAAAAATATCAACTCGATAATGATGTTAGGGTATAATGTTGTTTTTCTCATGGAGAGAACGTACTCGACTAGAATAAGGAAGCCTCATATCCGGAACATCGATATTTTGCATTGAACAAAATGATTGTACATTATCAAAAAATCTGCTCCAACCATCTTCACGCATGTCGTGATAAGAGATCTAGTAGTGGAAACCAAAGCAATTGCATTTAAAATATCTTGATCGGTATTTTGCAATGCACGACATAATACATCTGTGAATCCCAAAATCTCCTTCATCAAGTGTAAAATAAATATGAATTCAAAGGATGTTATTGAATTGTAAGCAGAATCAGCATCCCCACGTTGAGAATACGTAGAACCATCTTTCACGATTTGACTTAGTACATGGCATGTCGAATCGAACAATCTTATCAAACTAGAAATTGAATGGAAATGAGATCCCCATCTGATATCTCCCGCACGTTGTAATGTTCCAATCTGATTAAGACCTCTTCCTGTTTCAATTTCATTAGCTAAAATTTTTTCAGCCAATATAGATGCTTGAACATCTTGTAGAAGAACCAACAATGTTAATGACAAATGTTAATTTAGAAAAAAATTGATGAACGGAAACCACTTCTCTTGATGTTGCAATTAAGGCTAATTGGAGTCTATGAGCAAAACAATGTACATAATATGCATACTTGCATTCCACAGTAAAGAGTGCTTGGAGTCCCTTCCATTCTCTACGCATGTTGCTTGCACCATCGTAACCTTGTCCACGCATGTCTTGAATACTGAGATTATGATGAGAAAGGACATCTGAAATTGCTTTCTTTAATGTAGTTGCACTTGTATCTTTGACATGTACAATATCTAAGAATCTTTCTCTGATAAAGTCGTTAGTATCAACAAAACGGATGACAATAGCCATTTGTTCTCTCTTAGATTCATCACGAGCTTCATCAACAATGATGCAATATTTTGCATTTCCAATCTCATTACGAATAACCTTTTGTACTCTAGTGGAAATAATATCCAATATCTCCTTTTGAATTGTAGGAGATGTATATTTTGCATTTTTAGGGGCATTATCTAAAACAACTCTTGCAACTTCTTCATTATATGATGCCAATAACTTTATCATTTCAATATAATTTCCCTGATTCTTGGAATCTGCAGATTCATCATACCCTCTAAAAGCACATGCTTGAAAAGCAAGTCATTTTACGCAATCAATTGATGTTTTCAATCGCAATCTTGCATTTAATCTCTTCTGATGTTTGTCGATGTATGACATTATCAATATGGCTTGTTTAAATCATCAAATCTTTGCAAGCTTGTTCAGCTATATTATGCGGTGAGCATGGATCACTTCCGATATGATGTAAAAATGCACAATCTTTTCCTCCAATTTTTTTCCAATTGCGAAATCCATCAATCGTGAAGACATTTGACCCAAATCGTCCAGTGGATATTTTATTGAAAACAAAACATGGCAAACAAAACACTGCATCCTTGACTGGAGAATATTCTAACCACTAAGGATATTTCTGAAACATCCAATGTGCCCCATGTATGTAATGGTCACATTGTTTCTACTAATGCCACGAGTGATTTGTCCATGAAACAAGACTCTTTATAGGATGAGCATGTACCCACCCAAGAGGGTAGTTTATAGGTTGAGGAGTCAAGTGATATCGATGTGCTGATTTCTCCGTGGAAGCGGAGACATACTTATGCTACATATCCTCTTGCAACCAATGTTTTTTTGGGCCGACTCTCAAAGGACTTCATTAGGTTTGTCATGGGATTGTCAGCCATGAAGATACCATGGACGTATCAGGAAGCGATACATGACCGTCAGTGGCGTCTTGCCATGGTGGTGGAGATGGTCGTGTTACAGTCATGTGGCACATGGAGCATTGTTACAACGCCTACGGGAGCATCTTTGTAGGATGCAAGTGGGTGTTTATGGTGAAGCACCGAGCATATGACAACATGGATCGCTACATGGCGAGACTTGTGGGTTTACCCCCATACATATGGGGTGGACTATCATGATACTTTCTCTCCAGTTGTCTGGCTTTCTACATTGCGGATTCTTCTTTCTGCTGAAGTGATACAGGACTTCCCCCTATATCAGCTTGATGTAAAGAATGCATTTCTCTATTGTATCCTACATGAGGAGGTCTACATGCTGCAACCACGTGGGTTCGCTGTTGAGGGGGGATGTCGGAACTCGGAAGGTTAACATACTTCATAAGGCGATCTATGGCCTTAAGTAGAGTTTAAGAGCATGGTTCCAGAAGCTCTCAAACTTGCTAGAGCAACATGGGTTCATGCGATCAACTGTAGATTATTTACTGTTTGTTCAGAGGTCTCAGAGAGGTAAAGTTACCATACTTGTTTTTGTTGATGATATTTGCTACAAGGGATGATGAACATGCATGCGACTAATGATTTTCTAGGTCAACGACTTGTAACTAAAGACCTTGACAGTCTACGTTACTTCATTGGACTTGAGTTTGCTAGTAACCATCGAGGTCTTGTGATGACCTAGAGGAAATACACTATAGATCTTCTCTCTGAGACATGCATGGCGGATTGCATGCCTGCCACGACTCCCATGGGCCCGAGCATGAAGTTGTATGATGATGATATTGAGGAGATAGGCAAGAGGAGGTACATTGAGCTCATTGGGAAGCCTCTTATACGCGATTATAACCATGCCAGATATATCCTTTACAATGAGCAGAGTGAACCAGTTCATGGAGCAGCCTAGACATGCACACATGAATGCAGTCTATAAGATTTTGAAGTATCTGAAGACCTCACTTGGCATTGGTCTTCTATTTTGCAAAGGCACTTCCATTGCCGCTACAACTTGTGCAGATGAAGATTATGCGGGGTGCCCTAAGGATAGGAAGTCTACCTCTGACTTTGTACTGTTCGTAGGGAGTTTCTTGGTGTAATGGAAGAGCAAGAAATAGACAGTGGTCGCCAGATCTAATGCATAATCAGAGTATATAGCCATTGGCACATGCGAGTATAGAGATGATGTAGGTCAGATATGTTCTTACTGACCTGCGATTGAGGTACCTCTTCCCATGCACATCCATTGCAACAACCATGTTGGTCTCTTTATTGCCAACAACGTAGCCTTCCCTGAGAGGACCGAGCATATTGAAGTAGACCGTCGCTACACTCGAGACATGATTCATAAGGTCTTCATCTCCACCACTCATGTTAGCTCAGGATATCAGATGGCAAACATGTTCACCAAGGCCCTAGCCAGAGGACCATTCCAGAGATGTTGTTTTATGCTGAATATGATTGATATCTACGATCTAGCTTGAGGGGCGTTGGGATATTAGTTATCTTTTGTTTCTTTTATGTATTCTCTTTTCTTTATATTTTCTTTATGTAATTTTCCCCATAGGTTTCTTCTATAAATAAAAGTACTCTATGGCCTCATGAATAAACAATTCATTGTTTCCTTTCAACAGGGTAGGTGAGGGAAATGTTCATGTTTAATTTGGGAGATTATTTGAGGTTGGGTGGTGGAATGTAAGGACCCCTTTAAATTTGGTGTAAAAGCTCCTCGAAGGTAGAAGATGTGAGAGGTGAGCTTGGCGACGTGATCTATATCTGTTGGAACTTCGAACCAATACATCAATATGCTTTAGATTTTGATTCTAGGTTTCGATAGTGTCGTCTAGGTCACAACAATTATATAGGTTTAAGGGAGGCAAATTCCTTGGTAGTGTTCCAGGAAATCCTTGAGTAGTGAAATATTTTTTATTTGAGTAGTGCAACAATATCGTATGTTTAAAATGCGATACTCATATCGCATTTGGAAAATGTGTCATTCTTTATACATTCTTTATCTTGCACTTCAAAAAAATAAAAAAAATGGGTGTCGTATTTGGAACATGCATGTGACGTCCGTTCCCGCGAATCTGGGATACCCGTTTACACATCACTCATAGTATCATATTTGTTAGAGATCGCATTAGAGTACTGAAATTTAGGAATTTTTTTTCGCATTTAGTTTATGAATGATATTCAAATTTAACTAATAAGCCACAGAACTACAACATGTCACAATTATATTGCATAAATTTCCATAGCATTTAACATGTAACAACAGAAATTGCACTATGTACATGCATCCCAATTGTATCAGAAGAGAAGTAAAAGCATACATAATATCTTGAATAAAAACTTTAATATGCGTACCTGTCAATAGTAACTGTGGAAGCTGAGGTTCAACTCTTCCAATACCATGATGCAGGTGTTTTGCCTGCAATCCATACAATAGGGAGAAAAGAACATCAACAATTATTGAGTAAATCTTATTAATTAAAAATAACAGGAGTTTAATGGCTCCAAAAGAAAGCAAGTAGTTGGTGTTTGGTAATTAAATTTAATGAGCTACTTGCATTTGAAACAGTTTTTCAAGTTATTTAGTATGTAAACCTCCAGACTACTCATTCTACCTTAATTTCCCATATTTATTATTTTTATACCTAGATTATATGATTCATATTTAAGTCATTGCCTTTTTATTCATTATAATATAAGTTTGATGGGTCTTGGGAATGTGAATGTTAAGTCTCTAATATGATCATTGTCTTTATTAAATGCTTATAATGGTGTTTATGAATCACATCGATTGATCATATTAAGTGTATGTGATGGGTCTGGTGTTTCGATTCTTTTATTGTTGAATTTCTCAAGTTTAGTGGATAGTCTGTGGTCTTGGTCTGGGTAAGACCTCACACTATGACTTTAAGGCAGTAAGGAAGCCTTAGGGTTGGGGTGCCTCCGTAGGCATGCGGTGGAGTAAAATGCATCCTAACTAAGTTCCCAACACGTCCACTAGCTATTTCAAATAACTGTGGTAGTAGCTCGTAGTTTGATAATAATGATTTTCATAAACTAGTCTTTTATCTTCGTCAGGAATCACTGGCGGAACAATAACTAGCTCAATAGAAACTAAGCTCAACTACAACCAACTCAACTGTAATTCATCTCAACTTTAGCCAAACTCATTTGTGACTCAATCCAATCTCAAATGTAACTCCTCCAAATTTAACTGTAACTGATTCAGATGTAACCATAAAGGATTCAGATGTATACATGGATGATTCGGATGTAGCATCGCCAAGTCTGTTGGCGAAAAGTAAACAAAACTCAAGCGTGAGGTAACCTACAAGAGGCTCTTCCGTCTCGCCCTCTAATTGGAAGTGCGGTCCAATAGAGGGAAAGGTCTACTCCAAAACTACGTCTCAGAGACAGGTGAGAGAGACTCTCCGGAAAAGTCACTCTAAAAGAAAAACCGGCCCGACCGGTACGGGTAAACGAGCTCGAAAAACTAAAACCGAGGGTCCTCCAGCCTAGGTTCCCTAAAGAACAAGGGTCAGCGGAACTGATCTTTAAAAGAAAACCTGTGGCCCAGAGAGGTGTAAAAACTGCGAGCGCTCGCGAAAAAACCCGAGAAAAAGATTGGGATCCTAGACCCGTGCACTAAGCGCCAGCTGCCCTAACTGGGCTTCCTATCTCCCGCCCAGCTGAGGGTCATCGCACCCTTACACAGTCAGGTGTAAAGGTCACCGTGACTGACACTCTTAATTATCAGTCATCACTGCCTTGATCCCTTATCCTTTGTTAATCTTTTATGTGGTTGATTGTACAGATCTAGGTCTTTTTGATCAACGATCTTATTGATATAACTGATTCATCATTGGTTTCACTTATTCATCTACCCCATCATTTCTCAATCTCTTCAATGGTTGACTTTACAAATCTTTGTATTTTGTCACTACCTATCTTTGGTGATATGTATAAATAGTAGAATATACCTAAAAGATTAATTTATGAAGATGATCGGTCTTTGTGGTTACATGTTATTATTTATAAAATCATAAGATTACCATCTATGCTTTGGATATGGATCTAGCTTGTCTTTATCATTTTGTTTTATATGGTACCTATACAAGAATCATGTCTCAATTGTACCAGTTCCAGTTGAGACATCAAAGGAGGGGTGTTTTCCGATCATTTGCCATAACATCCTATATATAATAGATTGTATGAATAATATAATATACATAATGATCAATTGATCGATGATTTCTTTTTCGTAAAGATCTTGAGAAATCATTTGTTGACTTTGAGGGAAGATTTCTAATATTTTAAAAGATGAATTCTCAGAAGATGTCAATGCTATATAATATAAAGGGGTTATCGGGAAGCTATTACACACACTGTGAATCGCGTGGACATTGCTCGTGTAAGTAGCAAAGTAGGTTAGTTTATGGGTCACTCTAGGATGTTGTTATAATGCTACATATATACATCATGACTGCTTTAGGAAAATATCATCTCTTCCTTAGCAAGGAGTCTCTGGGTTTCACCATGTGTATATGTATTTTTATGTAAGTTATCATGTAGACAAGAAACCCATTACAAACTTTAGTTTATACTCTGGATGAAACCTCATCACATTGCGCAATAAGAAGCCAGTAGTTGTAGCCATATATCGTGTAGAATATGAGTATAGAGCCCTAACTCAAGCAAATGTAAAAGCTATATAGATAGATCCTTAGGGGTATATGTTCTTATAGGAGCCTCTACCCATGCAACCAAATTGTGATATTTATACTGCATTATTCATAGATACAATATTGTTTTCCACCAAAGGACCAAACATATGAAGGTTAATGGCACATGATCATCTCTTTGAGCAAGTTCATAACAATCACTCTATGAGGGCTCCATGTTAGCAGTTGGAATTATTGGTTGGTGTGATCTAATGCTTGTTATGTTTAGAACCTGTCACTTTCTCGAGCTGTTGTCTGCAACTCATCTGTTGGGGAACCTGACATTACTTTGATATGAATT
Source organism: Ottelia alismoides (assembly GCA_037367405.1). NCBI lineage: Eukaryota > Viridiplantae > Streptophyta > Magnoliopsida > Alismatales > Hydrocharitaceae > Ottelia > Ottelia alismoides. The sequence goes on from JAZKJV010002934.1 coordinate 305,276, forward strand.
CTGTTCGGTTTATAAGCATTGACACCATCTTTATTAGGATTTCATCCCAAAATAATGCATCTTTAGTCACAAGTGCATCAAAGTATCTTATGGGCGACTTTAGAACTCTCTTTATCATTGAAAATAGTAATTGAATATGTCCTTGATGTAAAGAACAAGCAGTTGATTAATATGGAGTCATTGCTTTCAATTATAAAGGTAAATCATTTTTTGAGGTTGCATTTTTTTAGTAATTTTGGAGGTTCAGTTACTTGTATTAGATTCTTTATTTATGAATTTCTTCATCCTTCTCAGGATTCCATAAGAAAATGCATTTTTAGGCACATCTATTTCAGTCTGTTTGCATTATTGACAATTGAATCATGCACATACCTTGTACTTAAAAACATTTTCATTTTTTTCTTATTTTTGTGTCTGTGTGCTTAGTATTGCTATCAAAGTTAAACTAAGATTTACCCCTCTCCCTAATTTTTCATATTTTTCATCACTAAATTAGTGTATAATCAATGGACTGTTTTTAGCACAAAAATATATGTCATTTTCCCTCAAATTTCTATTTTCTGTACTAAAAACTGTGGCTAATTAATGGACTGAACTTAGGTTAATTTGCATACTAAACCCAAATTTTTATCCTTAAAATTTTAAGAAATCAAGAGCATATACAATGGTTGTAAAGTTTTGATGAATTCCATGTAAAACTTCACATTCTCATCTAATTTCAGAGGAAATTTAAGGGATTGAATCATGCATGGAAGGCAGCAAGAGGAGGGGGAAAGATTGTACCTTTGATCATCTAAGTTTGGAGGGTATTTGTGGCTTTATCTAACATACAACAATAGCTAAAATACCTGATGGACAACAACATAAAAAGGGAAAAAACTGAATTAGAACTTCAACATTGACTTTAATGAGAGCAAAGAGGAGAAGGATTTGTACCTTCAGATATCTCCAATTTGAAGATCCAAACTTGCATGCGACAACCTCTTCTTGATATGAGCTTCAGTTTATTCAGATCCGGATGCTACAATGCGACATATATATTATCCAATTTGGATGTCGCATGTTCCAAATGCAACATTCATTTTTTTTAATTTTTTTAAGTCCAAACTTTGCAATCCTACAAATATCGCATTTTCCATGATATACTAGTATCACATTTCAAACATGTGATATTACTGCACTACACAAGTAAAAAACATTTAACACTATATAGGGGTTTATATAAGGAATTTGCCTCGGGATTAAAGCCTTTACTGATTGGAAGTTGTGATGATGATGGATAGGTCAACAACATGCCCTGGTAGGTGATGATAAGATAAATCAATGAAGCTGTAAGGCAATGAAGCTTCTTATTGATTGAATTTGAAAACTCCCGTACCAATGCCCAAGAAGAACATATACATAAACCTTTTATTTTCGTTTATTTCTTTGGAATTACTATCTAAAAGATGGTTTTCACAATTTCTACATGAACCTTTTGTATTGTCTTGCTTGATATCGAGGACATAAACCTTGAAGATTTAAAAATTCTGAAATAGAAATGGAATCTTTAATCGATGAACAAATCCAAAATTTACTTTGTCATGGAAATATACTATATAATGATAATCAAATGACAAAAAGAAGACTTGATTTATCTGGAAATCTACTCCAGAGGAGCAGGATGAAATTACATAAGAAAGATACCAAGAGCTACATATTTATTATATTTGTCAATGGGTACAAGGGGTGTGGGGTTCTATATATAGCTCCACCAACACAACCAAGTCATACTACTCAACAATGTAGGACTTGTCGTGGGGTTTCAAGAAACATTGAGTGGTTGAGGTTTCTATGATAGACCTTTTGCTCTTTCAATCCCAAACTCGGGGACTAAGGTATAGGGGAAGGGGAGTGGCAACAACCTAAGTCTCATAGGATGCACCTTCAGTCATGGGAGAAACGTCGTTGGTGCTTTTGTAGTGTACTGACGGTCATCTCATGAGAGATTACTGTGGCTATCAGATTTGCTTTAGATGCAGATCAACAACTCATAAAAGAACTAAATGTCGTAGGAAGGGTGTTTGGGTGAAAAAGTCACAGTTGTGGGCCCCGACAATCAATGGGGTGCATATTTGGGAGGATGATGATTTGGAGATGGAGGAGGTTTTGGCAAGATCTTGCCATGGTTTTGCTTGAGACATGCTGAAGTTTGGTCCAGGTGTGATGTGCCTTCGTGGTGTTCATACTAACATGACTTTAAGGTTGCTGGATGGTGTTGTAGAGGGATGGATGTAGGGGATAAAGTGGCGCCTACCGAGGGTTTAAGATGGAGCAGACTTGATTATCCGCTGCTTTCGTGTTACGATGAGAGGCCTCCTGCTACATTTTAGGAGTTTTGTGGTGGTGCACGAGGCTCTCTCCTAGCTGGGTGAGGTGGTGCCCATTGTGTATGACGACCTTCAACCTGGCGATTTATCTAACATGGTGAAATAGATTGTGGGTCTGCAGGTAGAGATCCCGAGTGCAATCCGATATCAAGCATTTTTCTTTTCCTCTCGCCATTTCAGTTGTTCTAGATCATGATTGGGGTCAGCTTTCCGTGTCGATGGCGGACATGGTGGTGGTTGAAGCGAAAGTGGGGAAGCTGAAGAGCCCACTCTCACCACCTTAGAAGTGAAGATGACATGAGATGGCTGCCTCAGATGTGTTGATTGCTTCTCATTCGAGGAAGAGCAGGGATGAGTTGGCAAACCTCTCTCTGAAGCAGTGTGTTGGAGAAGTGGTTAGAGAGTTGAGCTCGAAATTACAACATGAGGTGCTGGGAATGGTTGATGGAGCTAGTATCCTAGAAGGAGAGTTGGGGATAGAATTTCAACAAGGTAAAGGGGTTTTGTGATGAGGACCTAAGAAGTGTAGTGGGGAAGGGGGATACATGGACGTTTCCCAATGCTTCTAAGCAGTTGGAGGCCTCTCGAAGTTCAAGTGGCAAGGTGCATCACAGTTGAACTGGTTGTGGCTTCCTCCATGGCTATGGAATGAGATGCATATTAACACTAAGGCGATTGGTTGGGTACACTGGAGGCAACCAACCCTCCGCGATGGTGCTGCGCACACTTCAGCTTTGCGAACTATCTCGATCAAGGGGCTACCTTTGCTCTGCAGAAGTTTCGAGGCGTTGCGCGTGGCGATGGAGTCGGTAGCGAAGATTCATGGGATTATCTTGAGTGGCCTTTTTCGTGGTCAACTGTTAGATGTGATTGTTGTTGCCTCGGAGGCTGCTGACCATTGTCGTTCTCCCTCGATGAAGGGATTGAGGGTTCTGCGTTTTTCCTGGAAGTACATGAGGCTACAACTTTTTCATTGCTCGAAAACGAAGGTCAGTTGGAGCTTCGACGAAGGGTAGGGTTGGTGGAGGCAGCAATGAACGAGGAAGCTGATCGGTCTCTGGAATTCAAATCATCAAACAATTTGGAGTTTCTTCGTGATTTTTTAGGAAAGGACGTAAACGCTTCTTTCGAAGCTTATTTAGGGCGGGTGGGGTTGGAAAACCCACATATGCTGCTATGCTAACGGGGTATGTAGAGCCAATTATAGGGGACTAGAATACCTGTGTTCTTTCAATGTCCAGCGCGATGGTTATGTCCTTGGATCCAAACCCTAATCCAGTCCGAACGATAGGCCTGATTGTAGAATCGGGTAAAGACTCTTGGCAGGTGGAGACCTGAAGCGATGATGGTGATCGTGCATTGGAGTGTGTTAAGGACTACTCGATGTAGTCTCCCTGGAGAGCAGGGCCTCCTACAAGACCGCCAGCTTCCTCAACTCGTGCTCTGAAATAGCCTCAAGGAAGGGGCCCCGACGCCAACCTAGGTCTCCTGAAGGACCACTTGAAGGTGTTACCTAGGGAGAGATCACCTCCCACTTGCTTTGAGATTGAGGGATACTATGGGAAGAGCTACGCCCGATATAGCTTGAAAAAAATGAAGACGATGTGGGAGATTCGAGATTTGCAACCGCCTTGGGGTATGGTGGAGGACTGATCGAACCCGACCATAGAAGGATTTGTATCAAAGGGATGGGGTTCTCGTGGTTAACGACCCTACAACGACGATGCTGGAGGACATGCTGCTTGCAAAGACCTCGTGGCATAGTGGGAGTGGAGAAGCGGACGAGAGAATAAATCAGTAGGAGGACCCAAATGTAATTGATATGATGGTGCCTAAGATCGGTCTGGAGATGGAGGTCCTATCCTGTGTTGGGGGTTGTTAGAAAATATGAATGCAGAAGCGTATCAGATAAATAGAATAAGAAAATAAGAACAACGAGATTTTAACGTGGAACCCTACTCCCTAAGGAGCGGGATGAAACCACGGGAGAACGTCTCCAAGGGCATTTCTATGCATTGCACTTTCTCACTGGATAAAGAGGGTAAGGAGCTTCTTATATAGCCCTTACTGAGTCTCCACATCTCACAATTGGTAGATGTGGGACTAAACAACTGGATGTGGTATATGAATCTTGGAGAGATCCATTTACCCATCTCCCACATAAGTGACACACAACATATACTCCAATACTCCCCCTCAAGCTGGAGCATGCAATGCTCGGCTTGGACAAACGGAAAGAAATCTCAACTCACAATACAAGACATTACGGACAATTGTTAGAAAATAGGAATGCGGAAGCGGATTGATAAACATAGCATAAAGAAAAGAAAGATAAACTTGATACACAAATTTTTACGTGGAACCCTGCTCCCTAAGGAGCGGGATGAAACACGGGAGAAGGCCTCAAAGGCCCATATGTGTCTATTGATTTTGTCAATGGATACAGAGGTCTGGGGCCCCTTATATAGCCTCCTCAGAGCCTTCAAGTCCCACCACTGGTAGATGTGAGACTAAACACTAGGATGGGGTAAATAGATCCTGGAGGTATCCATTTACCCATCTACAACTCATGTGCGCACAACCAATTACTCCAACACTCCCCCTCAAGCTGGAGCATGCAATGATCAGCTTGGACAAACAGAAAGAAACTCAACTCACGCTAAATGACAATACAAACAATATCAACTCAACGCGCACAACTGTCGGCTGCTGTCGAGGATGTTGCTTCTCATGCAGTGCATGTGAGGAGGACGAACATGCTAGAGTGTGAGTCAACCTGAGGACTCGGAATCTGATCATCGAGTCTGAAACTGCGCCTGGAGTCTCCTCATCGGAGAACTGGGTCTCTCCCATCTGGTTTAGAGAATGGTACTCTATTCTGGAGTCCCTATAATACCACGTGAAAACCCTTGCCCACATGACATAGGGAATGGTCCTCTACTATGGAGTCCCTATAGCTTGTAGAGAGTATTATTGTTATATGTTATGTACCGTTTAGTATTTTCTTATTGTTCTCTGGACTACTATGTATTTTACCCATTAGGTCTCTCCCTATATAAGAGAGGCTAGGGTTCTCTTAAATAACAAATTGCTCATTTCACCTAACATGGTATCAGAGCCTAAACCCTAGGGCTCATCCCCCCCCCCCCCCCCCCCCCGCGCCCTTCTCTCGCCGCCGCCGCCCTTCTCTCACCGCCGCCCTTCTCTCGCGGCTCAGCCTCTTCTCGCCGTCGCCCTTGTCTCGCGGTCCCAGCCCCTCCTCACCACCTTTCTCTCGCGGCTCCAGCCCCTCCTCGCCGGCTCCCTCCTCTCGCCGACCTCCAGCCGGTACACAACCCCCGTGCCGGGATCCCCCCCCACCACCGTGCCCCAACCCGGCCCTGTCCACCCTGGAATTCTGCACACGGTCTCTCTCTCAGTTTCTCTCCTCAAAGGGCATTATTCACCAAACTACTTGTGCTTACTAATCTCAGCAGAATGGCGTGGCAGAAAGAAAGCACCGTCACCTTCTTGACATTACTCGAACTCTTCTTATTCAGAGTTGTGCTCCTATATCTTTATGGGGGGATGCTGTTCTGACAGCTTGTTACCGGGTCAATCATATGCCGTCATCTGTCCTAGGTGAGAAAATTCCTATGTCTATCCTTTTTCCTGATAAGGAATTATTCTCACTTACTCCTCGTGTCTTCGGTACTGTTGCCTTTGTTCATCTTCTCACTTCAGGACTTGACAAACTCTCTCCTAGAGCTGTTAACCAAATTGATGCAATCTAGGTGTTCAATAACCTAAATGATGATTCGAGCAATGGAGTTAGGGCAAATAGATGAGTTACGATGATTAGAAAATTTATCACAATATTGCAACTACTAGGGGTCTCAACGATTCACCAAACCAAATCAACAATATCACAGGCCACAAAATACTAATTATGCGGTAGAATATGATATCGGGCGCTCATACCACAACCGGCAAGGGTGAACAGGACGTGCTTCAGATCGGGTCGGCGTTGCCTTGAATCTGGGAAGGTTGCCTCTGCACCGTTGGCTCTTGACAGGGGCGCGGGCGATTGTCCAGTGCTGGGTGCGGCTGGCAGTAGGCTGGATGTAACAAGGAGGGTATGGGGGGCCGAACAGTGGTGAATAGCGTGCAGGAGAAAGGAGAAACCCGGCTGGGTGGGGCAAGGTGTGGGTCGGAGGGAGGGAGTGCGGCAGAGGGGGGGTTCGGTGCCGGGGTTGGTGCCCTGCGGGGAGGTAGGGCGGTGGTAGATGGTGAGCCGGGGAGGCCGGGCGGCTGGCGAGCGGTGGAGCAGTGAAAAAGATGTTGGCGGGGCGGGGCGGCAAGTGCGCAGGTGGCGGCGCCGGTTGGGGAAAAGGGTTCGGGGCGGAAACGGCAGTGAGGAGGGGCGCGGGGTCGCTGGCAGGTGTGCGGGGAGAAGAGGCGGCGGAGTAGACTCGGTGGGTTTGGGGGAAACACGGGGAGAGAAGAGATATCGAGAGAGAGGGAGGGTTCGAAGGGGAGAAGGGGAGAAAGAGGCTGGGAAGGGCGGCGAGAGAGGGAGGGGAAGGAGGCGAGGAGAAGGCGGCGGCGAGAGGAGGTGGGTTAGGGTTGGGCGGAAGAGAATACAGGAGGGGAAGAAGTCGGGGTTGAGGAGAGGGGCTGCGGGTCGAGAGAGAGAGAGAGAGAGAGAGAGAATTAGGGATGGGGGAAAATTATTCTCAATTCAACTTAACTTCATAATAACAATGCTCAAAGAATTGATGCGGATTGAAATCGCGCAACGTCGAAAATAACAATTTTTTGGTGGATTTTTGGTAGAAGAAATAGAAGGGTTGAGAAGAAGAAATTGGAAGGGTTGAGAAGAAGAAAAACTCGTCGGAACGAGTGGTTTGGAGAAGAGAACCGCGGAGATCGCGTGGAGGGAGAAGAGAGAAGGAGAGGGGATAAAATGAGATAAACTCAAATTTTACTTCATAATTGACTTACTAAAAATGCTAGACCCTCATCCCTTTATATAGGAGGGATGAGATTACAAAAATAGTAAATTAATTCAAACTGACAACCGACTTGCCTAATTGGACTCTAACAAATCCTAATTGACCTCTAATTACTCTAATTAGACTCTAATTAATTAATTGACCAACAATTACAATTAAAATCTACGAAATCGATGTTGAGATCACAGGCGATCTCAATTATTTAATCCGACCACTACGACCACTAAAAACGTAAATAAAATTGATTATTATTTAATTGAATAAATGTGGCCCCATAATTTGGGGCCACGCTGCATCACTCTTGGAGTCAGAAGGGCTATCGCTGTTATGACCCCATAAACAAGAAATACTTTGTCAGTGCTGATGTCACATTCTTTGAGTCTGTTTTGTATTTCTCTCCTGCAGGTGACAGGCTGGTACCATCCACTACCAATGATGATGTCTATGTTCCTCCACCTTCTATTTGGGGTTCACCTGAGTCTACTCCTGCACTAGTTTCTACGCCATCTTCACCACCACCACCTCCGCCACTACCACCTCCACAACCTCGTATTCCACCTTTACCAAAATTCTATACGCGTCGGTCAGGTCCTGCTCACGCTACACGTCCGACATCCATCACGCCTCAGGTATGTGTTGATGACATTGCTACTGACGGGTCAGATATGGTACATGTGCAGGATTCTTAATTGCAGGAGGAGACTACACCATCCAGTACAGTGGACGATTACCTAGATATTCCTATTGCTTTTCGGAAGCAGAAGAGGACGCGTGCATCTTATCCCTTTGCTTCTCAGGTGTCTTTTCATCGCCTCACAGGCGACTTTCAGAGATTTGCTGCAGCTTTGTCATCCGTGGACATACCACGGACCTATCAGGAAGCTATGAAGATTGATTTCTGGCGATTGGCCATGGAAGACGAGATGCAGTCCTTACAGTCTCGTGGCGCATGGAGCTTGGTTACTGCTCCTGATGCATCCATTGTTAGCTGTAAGTGGGTATTCACAGTTAAATACCACACAGATGGCAGTCTAGATCGCTACAAGGCTCGGTTGGTCGCTCGAGGTTTCACACAGACCTATGGTGTGGACTATATGGATACATTTTCTCCGGTGGCTCGTCATTCTACCCTTCGCATACTCCTATCAGTTGCAGTGGTACGTGACTGGACTATACCTCAACTTGATGTCAAGAATGCATTCTTGTATGGATATCTGCAGGAGGTAGTCTACATGCAGCAACCAAATGAGTTTACTGCTGAGGGGGAGAAGCATAAGGTGTGTAGACTTCACAAGGCAATTTATGGCCTTAAACAGAGCCTAAGGGCGTGGTTCCAGAAACTTTCTCATCTGATTGAACGACAGGGGTTCAAGAGATCGAATGCAAACCACTCATTGTTTATTCAGAAGTCTTCTACTGGTACGGTTGTCATCATGGTCTATGTTGATGATATTCTGGTTACAGGAGATGATGTTCAGGAAATAGAGAGGGCAAAAGTGTTCCTAGGCCGTCAGTTCGTCACGAAGGACCTTGGAACCCTAAGATACTTTCTAGGGTTGGAATTTGCCAGGAATGCACATGGTCTAGTGATGACCCAAAGGAAGTACATTACAGATTTCTTGACTGAAACATGTATAGCTGGATGCAGACCATCGAGTATTCCCATGGATCCAAGCATGAAGCTGTATGATGATGACACTGCTGAAGTAGACAAGAGGAGATATAGAGAAATGGTGGGTAAGCTCCTTTATATTACCATAACTCGACCTGATATTGCCTTTGCAGTAAGCCGGGTGAGTCAATTTATGGAGCAACCAAGACAAGTTCATATGGATGCCATATACATGATACTGAGGTATCTAAAGTCTTCTCCAGGTTCAGGGTTGCTATTCCGAAAGGGCAGAGATCTACTATTTCAGCATGTGCAGATGCCGATTATGCAGGATGCCCTAAGGATAGAAAGTCAATCTCAGGATTTGCCGTTTTTGTTGGGAGCTCTTTGGTCTCTTGGAAAAGCAAGAAGCAAACCGTTGTGGCAAGGTCCAGTGCAGAATCTGAATATAGGGCCATGACACAAGCAAGCACGGAAATGATGTGGGTTCGATATGTGCTAGAGGATCTACATGTAGCCGTACCTGTACCTATGTAACTTCTGTGTGACAATCAGGCAGCGTTGTTTATTGCCAACAATCCATCATTCCATGAGAGAACAAAGCATATTGAAGTTGACTGCCACTACACTAGAGACTTGATTTCTACATCTCATGTGAGCTCAGGGGATCAGACTGCTGATATACTCACCAAGCCGTTGCTCAGAGGACCCTTCCAGAGATGTTCTTCCAAGCTGAGCATGATCGACATCTATGCTCCACCTTAAGGGGGAGTGTAGAGAGTATTATTGTTATATGTTATGTACTGTTTAGTATTTTCTTATTGTTTTCTGGACTACTATGTATTTTACCTATTAGGTCTCTCCCTATATAAGAGAGGCCAGGGTTCTCTTGAATAACAAGTTGCTCATTTCTCCCTACATAGCTCACATGAAAACTCTGGCCGACCAGAAAAGATGGGGACCACGACAAAGATGGCACACATGTGCACATCGAATTACATACTCGGAAAACATCTGAACGTCGAGTCTGAACAACTGATCATCTGTAGAGTCTGGAAACTGGCTGGTCTGACAAATCTGAAATTTGAAGAATCTGAATAGACCAGTGACTCTACATATACTCCCCCTTTCTCCCATACTTGTCGGAAAATCAACGACGACAAAGTTGGGAGAAAACAACAAAGATGGGGGTAAATAAAACATGTATAAGCTGACAATCATCAACTTTTTTCAGCTATTTTTTTTAAATAGCTGTTCACATTTTTTTATCAGCTTTTCAAATCAACATCATTTTTTTAATATTTTTCTAAGCCGTTTCATCTTTTTTTACGGCTTTTCTTTCTCTCTTTTTTGCAATCATTTTGCGTACGACTTTTATTGTACACGCCTTTTTCATTTTTTTGAACAATATAAACGTGACCCATTTAGGCCCAAAGATGCCTTGGCTTTACAAAATAAGTCTCTCCCCCTTTTTTTGGTTAAGCAAACAACCCACTTGGGCTCTTCAAACAAATAACCAAATTTTTTTATATACCGTCGGTACCCCCTTAGGGTGCGTTTGGTTGGCGGGTTAAGGCGGGTTAAACTGGTAGAGGGTAACCCGTTTTTGGATTTTGGTGTTTGGATAGAGGGTTAAATTAGAGGTGGGTTAGAAATAGGTTTGGGGTGATATGATTGTATTGAAGTTTGCAAAAGTGAGTAGTTATTGTGATGTGATTGTATTGAAGTTTGGAAAAGTGAGTAGAAGTGGAGTAGTTTATAATTTTTATATGATATGATGGTATAATATATTATTCTTTGATAGGTTTGATGATGTAAAATTGATTTATTAATTTTTTTTAAAAAAGAATAAAGTGGGGCCCACGGGGAGAGAGGGGGATGTGGGTTAGGGGATAAACTCCCCCAAGGGGAGGGTAACCCGGTAGCCGAAAGCTACCTTAGGGTTCCCCCGATGGGAACCCTTTCTCGATCAAGCTCTAGCCCCTCGATTGGGGAAGAGCACCTGGGACTCGCGCACGATGCGCGCCTGGAGGGTTGGCTCACCACAGGAGGATCTTGCGTCACATTCCAAGGGCGGCACGATGGGCGATGTTGGCTGCTGCGCGTGAGATGGAGGAGGATCATCTTCACGCCTGGAGGATGGCTCTGCCTGGTTGTTGGGTTGGAAGGGAAGGGGCCCCGCACCACTAGTAGAGCCGCTGAGGGGCCGCCATCGCCTCTTGCGCGTGTTGGAGAACCTGCAGCCCTGGAGTAAGAATGGGGCTCCACCGCTCAATGTAGGAGAGCTGTCTGGGGGATGTCGCCAGGGGTAGCGCCGCCTGCTGCGAGAAGGAAGTAGGCGCACCTTGTGGAGGTGCGAAGAGATGCACACATGGCTCGATGCGGCTGTGACCTACGCCGCTGCTGGGAGTCGCACAAGGGCTTCGCCACCAACTGGAGTCGCCTGGACATGGAAGAAAACAGAAGCTGTGCGCAAGCTGCGCGCGATGAAGAAGTCTTGCGGGGCTCGCCTCCACTGGAGGATCACCTGGAGCAGAGCCATCTTCGTCTTGCACCTCTTTAAACTGGTTGCGACTAGACAAAATTAGGGTTGAAACCCTATTTCCAAGAATATCATGAAACTTCAAATTCACAGAAATTAGGGTTTACGACGAAATCCGAGAATTTCTCTAAACTTGGATAGATCATAGTCGTGAACATATAATATTTTTTACAAATAAATCTTCAAGATCAAAAACACCAAAATCGAATCTCGAACGAATTACAAAATCAAACATGCATTCCTCGAGAATCGAACCCGCTCTGATACCATGTTAGAAAATAGGAATGCGGAAGCGGAATGATAAACATAGCATAAAGAAAAGAAAGATAAACTTGACATACAGAATTTTTACGTGGAACCCTACTCCCTAAGGAGCGGGATGAAACCACGGGAGAAGGCCTCAAAGGGCCGTATGTATCTATTGATTTTCTCAATGGATTCAGGAGGTCTGGGGCCCCTTATATAGCCTCCTCAGAGCCTCCAAGTCCCACCACTAGTAGATGTGTGACTAAACACTGGGATGGGTAAATGGATCTCTACAACTCATGTGCACACAACCAAATACTCCAACAACAATATTAACTCAACGCGCACAACTGTTGGCTGCTGTTGATGATGTTGCTTCTCATATCGTGCGGTTGAGGAGGACAAACGAGCTGTAGTGTGAGTCAAACTGAATCTCCTCGTCGTAGAGCATGTGCTCTGTACTGCGCCTGTCAGAGTCACTGCAATTGAAAATGAGTCTCCTAGTCGGAGATCTCTGGCACACCACAATATGGGGACAACCGCGTCATCTCTGAAAGGGCCAAACTGAAAAGCTGTGTGGTACAATCCTCGTCGGAGTCCACGGTTGCTGGAGAATGGAGTCTGAAAGTCTCCTCGTCGGAGAACTGGGTCTCTCCCATACTGGCTTAGAGAATGGGATGTCTACTCTGGAGCCCCTATGAAACTACTTGAAAACTCTAGCCCACATGGCATAGGGAATGTGATCTCTACTCGAGTCCCTATGGATCACATGAAAACCCTTACCGAAACACTAAAGATGGGGACCACAAACAACGATGGCAAACATGTGCACATATGAATGAAGACCGCATACATGTGAAACTGAAGACTCGAAACCAATCTGACGTCGAGTCTGAATATCTGAACTGTAGAGTCTGAACATCTGGCTGTCCTGGAGAATATGATATCTAAATGGACCTGTGACTCTACACAATACTCCCCCTTTCTTCTATATTGGTCGGAATGAAGACATCGACCAGGTTGGGACAATACAAGAGAATGGCGAGAACCGCAAAACATCAAATAAGCTGTTCATTCTTTTTTTTTATACGGCTTTTCAAACCATTTCTTTTAATTATTTTTTAAGCCGTTCCATTTTTTCATCTTTTCCATCTTTTTCCTTTTTTTCAAATCAATTTTTCTCATAAAACTTTTTTTCATGGCCTTATTTCTCTCTTTTTTTTCTCAACCACTCTTTTTTTTCTTGAACACGGCCCAAAGAGCCCAAACTCTTCGCTCCTTTGTTTTAACGGTTGATGCTCCCCCTTTTCTATTTAAGGTTCCCAATTGTGGGAACCCCTATTTACGAACACCGCCCCACAAGATCGGGGTTTCTGCGCGCTGCCACTGGAGCTTGTGGGGGGGCGGTCATCGGGGGTGCGTCGCTTTGGATCTGGTCTTCGAGCTTCGCATGGAGGTCTCTCCCTTTTCAATTTAAGGTTCCCAATCGTGGGAACCCCTATTTACGAACACCGCCCCCTAGGATTGGGGTTTTTGCGCGCCTTCGCTGGAGTTTGGGGTGGGGGACATCAGGGGTGCGCCGCTTTGGATCTGGTCTTGGAGCTTCGCCTGGAGGGCTCCGCCTTGTGTTGAGATGCGAGCAGGAGCCCGAAAGGATACGCGAGGAAGGCTGCTGGAAGGTGGCGCCGCCTACGACCTTCATCATTGCCTGAAGGAGACCATCGAGCCCGGAGTGCCGCCTGGAGCGCCGTTTGGACCCGCCACCATCGAATTTCTTTTAAACTGGCAACCCTCGGAATTTATTTAGGCTTGAGCTCCATCTGCACGAGATGGGAGAAGGCAGAGGCGTGCAGAGGTATCATCGCCGCCTTTTGGATGCCGCGCTGCCTGCGCAATAAGGTAGAAGGCGGAGAGGCGCTGCCGCAACTACTGTAGGAGGGGGGACTTCAGGCTGCTGGAGCGCCGCCACGTGGAGTCGCGCCTGTTGCCTGCTGAGAGCAGCAAAAGGAGATCTCGCCTGGAGATTGGGAAGACGAGGGACTTGGAGGATCTGAATCGTGTGCAAGGGGTAATGAGATTAGGGACCCCATTCTTCATCTTCTTCGCTGGAATCTACAGCTTGATCAGGAAGATGATGCCACAAATGCGCATGAATTAAGCTTGATTGGATCATACATATCTGCTCTCTACAATGCCTGGATGCACTACAACGATGATATTAAATTGCTCATCAATTGTTTTTTGGAAACCCTAGAATGTGAAACATGAACTCAAAAAATTCACGAACTGGATCTTTATCTATAAATCAAATCTCGAAGAGAACAATAGTATAAAATAATCCTCGAGAATCGAATCCGCTCTGATACCATGTTAGAAATTGGAATGCAGAAGCATATCGGATAAATAGAATAAGAAAATAAGAACAACAAGATTTTAACGTGGAACCCTACTCCCTAAGGAGCATGATGAAACCACGGGAGAACGTCTCCAAGGGCATATCTATGCATTGCACTTTCTCACTGGATACAGAGGGTGAGGAGCTTCTTATATAGCCCCACTGTTAGTCTCCACATCTCACAATTGGTAGATATGGGACTAAACAACTGGATGTGGTATATGAATCCTAGAGAGATCCATTTACCCATCTCCCACATAAGTGACACACAACATATACTCTAATAGGGATGATACCCCTAAATGGGTTTAAGAAAGTATCCACATGTATTTGTTGATGTGGAATGCGAGAGGCCTAGGATGACTAGAGAAAAGGGCAACGGTAAGAGATGTTGTAATGGAGTTTAGAATAGATCTAACCCTATTACATGAAATAAAGATTTCTCGGAACTTGGGAATAACAAATTACCTGAGTGCAAATATCTTGCTTCAAATGGGGCTTCTTGAGGCATACTAACATGGTGGAACACCGACAAGTTCAACACACACTATCCTTAATACTCCGACGGTAGGCAGATGGGATAAAGCTTTTCATTACCAATGTCCATGGGCTGTGCAACGATGCATATGTCTCGGAATTGCTTGGTGATTTGCTTATAACCTGTTCATGTTTTCCATCTGAGGCATGGATTATCATTGGAGATTTTAACGTGACCCTTAGGCCGAAGGATCACCCTATGCTTCACGACAGACGCGACACGGGTTTGGAGGACATGTCTACATTCATTGTGGAGCAACGGATGTAGATTATCGACATAGCGGGCTGTGTGTACACCTGGAGAAACTCCAGATCCAGGTCGTGCCTCGATTGTTTCTTGGTGTCCACCAAGGCTCTAGAACTGTTTCCTTTGACGAGAGTGTGGGCTCTTTCAAGATCACACTCAGACTATACACCTCTTTTGTGGTCCTCTATGTTTATACCTCTTTAAGATCCTTCTCGACCTAGATCTTTCTTTCATTTTGAAAAAGCATGGCTCTTGGAGGAAGGATGCCGGGAGATGGTTGCGGAGTCCTAGATGGGATGCATGACATCTGGGTTTGCGATGATTCGATTGGTGGCCAAACTGGCCGTGATATTTAGACAACTAATGACATACAAAAAAAAATGTACAGGCGTAACATCGACAAAAATGAATGTAGGCCCATGCCGAGGTATGCTGGCTTGACAAGCTGGAAGACGAGAGGTTGTTGCCATGGAAGAAATAGAGGAGAGAGTGAGACAGCTTGAGGAGATCCATTTAGAAGACTAGAAGGAGGTGGCTTGGAGGTAGAAGTCTAGGCAACAATGGCTTATGGAAGGAGATGCCAACACTCGGTTTTTCTATTCCATGACGAGTGAAAGGAGGCAGAGAATTTTTATACACTCAGTCTCGGTTGGGGGAGGGTTAACTCAACCATGGTCGATCCCAAGCCCAGGTAAATTGAGGAGGGTTGCGCGTTAGGTTGCCGACAACCAGCGCAAGAGAGACAAATTCCTAAATAATATTTTTCAAGGAACACAATTTAGGATTTTTTTCTCAAAACAGTTCGGATCTTTTCAAAATAGATTTAAGCAAATATTTAGATTTCATTGGGATGTTCCCTACTCGCGACGCGCTGCATCGCCCGAATGCAATGATAAGTTGACAAGGTCTGCTAAAGGGCTCTCACATGAGGAACACATGTGAATAAATAAGTTAGTTCCGTTGCATTGCAGCTCGGATGCAATCCAAAATTTGCAAGGGTTCTCACATGATGGACGCATGTGAGTAAAGAAGTTAGTTCAAAAGAGGTTGTAAAGGAAGTTGTGGATAGGTAATTAGAATATTGACACTTTAACTGGCAAATTGATGGAGATAGTAGATACGATGGAAATAAGGAAGACTCTGATACTATGTCTCCAAGAGACAAAATAGGTTAGAGAGAAAGCAAGGGAGATCAAGAAATCATGCTTTAAACTTTGGTATTCAGGTAAAGATAATGGCATAAATGTTGTTGGAGTGGTTGTTCATAAGGAATTGAAGGATTGTGTGGTTGTGGTGCAAAGATTCAGGGATAGGATTATTTTACTAAAAGTGGCGCTCGAAGAAGAAAATCTGAATATCTTCCTAGTTTATGCACAACAAATTTGGTTTAGATAAAAGGATTAAATAAGTTTTTAGGAGGATTTGGATAAGATTATGCAAAAAAATTCCTACAAAGAGAGATGATTTACCCAGGTGGAGATCTTAATGGACATGTGAGAAATGATGCTTCAGGGTATACTAGTGTTCATGTAGGTCATGGCTTCGGGGATAGAAATGAAGAGGGAAAAGTATTCAGGATTTTGTAACGGCTTACGTTCTTTTCATAGCAAACACTCTCTCTTTAAGAAGAGGGAGGAGCATTTAATTACTTATAAGAGTGGATCGACTTGAACACAAATAGACTACTCTGCGTTGAGGAGAAGAGATCGGTTGTGTTGCAAAGACTGCAAAGTAATCCAAGGAGAGAGTTTGACCAACCAATATTGCTTGTTAGTCATTGATGTGCAAATAAAAGGGTTGGTAAAGAAAAGGAGGGTTTCCAAGATTACTGGAACTAGATGGTGGAATCTTCAATTGAAGCAAGTAAGCTTCAGGGTGAAGGTTTTAGAAGACCTATCTTGAGATTGTAACAGAAGTGCAAATGAGATGCGGGAGATGGTAGCATATTGTATCTGAAGGGTAGCTAAAGAAATGCTAGACGAGTCAAAGGGAGGAGCTCCAGGCCAAAAGGAGGCTTGGTCGCTTGAGAATGGAGTCTGAAAAGTCTCCTCGTCGGAGAACTGAGTCTCTCCTATCTGACACAGAGAATTGTACTCTACTCTGGAGTTCCTATGATACCACATGAAAACTCTTGCTGACAAAACAAGAATGATGGGGACCACACAATAGATGGCAAACATGTGCACATCTGAAAAGAACGCATACATGTGCATGTCTGAAACTGACTCGGAATCTGTCGTCGAGTCTGAACAACTGTAGAGTCTGATCAACTGGCTAGCCATGCTATCTGGACTGGAGATCTGACATCTGAAGTATAAACCTTTGACTCTTCATATACTCCCCCTTTCTCCCATACTGGTCGAAATGAAGACATCTCCTAAGTTGGGAGAAGACAAGATAGATAGGGAGAAACAAAACCAATTAAGTTGTTTACATTTTTTTCGGCTCTTCTCCGCACAATTTATTTTAAAGTCGTTTCATATTATTTTTTAAACGGCTTTCCCATTCAATTTTTTGTACAGATACATTATATTTTTTTTTGCACGAGTTTTTTTTTTCGAACACATTTTTTTAGCCGTTTCCTTTTTTTTTGGGACGGCTCCCCCCCTTTTTAAAATTGCATACGACTTTTGTAATGTATGTGCCTTTTTTCAATTTTTTTGAACAATATAAACGTGTCTCATTTGGGCTCAAAGATGTCGTAGCTCAATTGGGCTTTACAAAATAACTCTCTCCCCCTTTTTTTAATACATATAGCTGGACGCTCTTTCTTTCAATTGTAACTCACGACCCCTTCCTTTTCTTTTTTGTGTCGTACTCCCCTTTTTTTAAAAAAAGAATACCCGTTGGGCCCCCCTCCTTAGGGTTCCCATCAAGGGAACCCGTCAAACAAAAAAGGAAACGCCATCGCCCTAGGAACTGGAGTACGCCATCGCCTCTAGGAAGAACGAGGGCTCGCATCGTCGAAGGAACGTCGAGCAGCGATCGTATGCGGATGGGGGGGTCGAGCACCGTCTGGAGGCGGTGGGAGTGGCATGGCGGCCTGATCTTGCGGTTGCCACCGCTGTTAGGGCTCGCTGCAGTTTCGGCTTGAAGGACTGCTGCCTTCGTCGTCAGGACCTTCGCGCTCCGCCTGTGAGTAGAGAGAAGCCGCCTGGGAGGGAGTCCCGCTTGGGATGAGTTGCGGCTCGAGGAGGAGCGCGAGGGAGGGGCGCCGCGTCTGGAGCGTTGCCACAAGTTCTAGGGCTGCAAGAAAAGAGGCGCCGCTTGGGCGCACGATTGCATGCACGTTGCGGGTCTTCGTCGAGATGCACGACATGATGGAAGGGTTGCGCCATTGAACTGGAGCATTGCGCGTGTGATAGCATCTTGCTCCATGGACTGGAGCAATGCACGCCTTTGAGGATGATGCTCGACAGGAAGAAGACAGATGCATTGTCGATGATGGTTCCTTTCTGCTGGGCTTTCATGATGCCCTTGCAAACGCGGGTTCCAGTAAACCCTAGATCTGTGCTTGGAAGTGCGTGCCCATGCAAGGAAAGCTGCCTGGACATGACAACAGAAATCTTCGAAGCGGAACAGGGTTCCAGAAATTGAACCATGAATATGATAATCTCGAATCTCGAACAATAAAAAAACATAAAAAATCCACGAGAGTCGACCTGGCTCTGATACCATGTTAGAAAAATAGGAAGAGGAAGTAGAATCTGAGAAAAATAATATAAACATGAAGAACATACGAATTTATTGTGGAACCACACTCCCTAAAGAGCGGGATGAAATCACGGGAGAGGGCCTCAAGGGGCTAGGTTATGCATTGCACTTTCTCGATGGATACATGAGGTCTGGGGCTCCTTATAAAGACTCCACGGAGCCTCCAAGTCCCAGCACTGATAGATGTGGGAATAAACACTGTGATGGGGTAAATGGATCCTGGAGAGATCCATTTACCCTCCTACAACTCATATGACACACAACCAAATACTTCAACAAAAGCTATGTTTAAGAATAGAACAGATGAAACTGTCATAAACTACGAAATAATGAAGAAGAAAGCAAAGAAGGCTTAAGCGAAGCTAAATCAAAAGCTTATGAAGTTTTGTACAAAAATCTCGACTCTACGGAGGGTCAGAAGGATATATTCAGGTTGGCGAAAGCAAGAGAAAGAAAGACTAAAGACCTTTCTCAAGTGAGATGCATTAAGGATGCGGAAGGTCACGTGCTTGTTACTCAGAAGGATAGGTAGACTAGATTGAAGCAATACTTTCATAATCTTTTCATTGGAGAAGGAAATAGAGAGATCAATTTATGAGATCTAGTTAGTAGTGAAAGTTACTTGAATCATGCAAGCTATAAACGAATACAATGGAAGGTAGCACATAATGCTTTGAAGGCTATAAGACCTGAGAAATGTGTAGGATCTGATGACATTTCTATAGAAGTTTGGAAAGTTTTAGGCGAGCATGGTTTAATTCAGCCTACAAATTTATTCAATGTTATTTGGAGAAGCAAGAAAATGCATGAAGATTGGTGGAGAAGCATCGTGGTGCCTCTTTATAAGAACATAGGAGATATTCAAAATTGTTCAAATTACAAATGTATAAAGCTGATGAGTTACACTATGAAAATTCAGGAACGTGTGATCGAAAGTAGGTTGAGACAAGTTTCCAAAGTAATAGAAAACCAATTCGGATTCATGCCAGGTTGTTAGAGTATTTGAGATATGCGCTACTTGAGTTGTAGGTGGGTAAATGGATCCATCAAGGATCCATTTACCCCATCCAACAGTTTTGTCCCACATCGTCTAGTGGTGGGACTTGGAGGCCCTGTGGAGGCTATATAAGGAGCACCAGGCCTCCTGGAACAGATGAGAAAGAGCAATGAAGCATATGCCCCTTTGAGGGCTTCTTCCGTGATTTCATCCCGCTCCTCACGGAGTAGGGTTCCATGTTAAATCCTGTTCTTCATATTTTCTTTATCTTTTTCCATGTTTCCGCTTCCGCTTCCTATTTTCTAACATGGTATCAGAGCGGGTTCGATTCTCGAGGCTTTGTTCTTAATTTTTTTCTGAGATTCTATTATCAAAAACATGTCCGATTGTTGTTATGTTCGAGATTTATATTTAGGGTTTCTTTTGTTTGAAACCTAATTGGTTTTGGTGTTCTTTCGTCATGGGGGCATCTTCAGCCGCAACTCTCTTGTATGTTCCATATCCTCCAGGAGCGCCTTCACCGGAGTCGAGCAGAACCCCAATCGAAGTCGAGTCCTCCAACATTGTTGACCTGGGCACATGTTTGACCTAGCTCCAGGCCGCCAATCTCCAGGCGATATGATGCGCGATCTTCTCTTTCGCACGAGGCGGCAACCGTCCAGGCGGAACCCTAGAACGTGATGTCCCCTTTTCACACAAGATCCCAACCGGCGGCAACGATCTTCAGTGCGCTGCATCTTCTCGCGCTGACACGCGCACCCTCATCCCCACGCCGTACGCGCTGGCGGCGCAGGACTCCTTCTAGGCCGGAGCGTCGACTCCCGAAGCATCATCTCGCAGGAGCTTCGCGCGAAGCTCCCTGCGGCTCCTCCAGCCCGATTGCCCCCCAGCACGATCCCAGGCATCGTGTGCGATGCGCCTGCATCTGATGGCGCATCTTCGCCCAAGCGATGAACCATCTCCTCCCTGGCCGCGGTACCCCTGCAGGCGACGCCCTTCTGGCGGTGCAATTCTCTCAGCATCGTCGCGCAGTCCAGGCGCAAACTCCATAGCCGATCTTGCCTTCCCCCTATAGGCAGCAGCTGCGCAGATGCATCTCCTCTCCTGCGTCACGTAGGCAGCAACAACCCTCCCAGAACCTTGCGGCGCTGGTGCACAGGAGGGTTCCCAACACAGGAACCCTAAGTATAGGTTGTGGCGGGCCTACTTGAGCGAAAAGAAAATAAAACAAGTGGGCCGTTGTTTGAAAAAAATGTGTCAAAAAAAGGGGAGGGCACAAATTTTGAAAAAAAAGGGAGTACAGTTTTGCAAAAAAAGCACGTACAAAAAAGAGAGGAAAAAATCGTATGCAAGTTAAAAAAAATATTGATTTGCAAAATCCGAAAAAAATGATTACAATGGCTTTGAAAAAAATGGCAGCTTATAATAAAAAAAAGAATAGCCATAAGATATTTTTGAATGTTCATGTTTTATCCCCTTTCTCTTGTCTTCTCCCAACTTTGTCGATGTCATTTTCCGACAAGTACGGGAGAAAGGGGGAGTATATATGTAGAGTCACAGACTCACAGATCTTGATTCAGATATTCCAGATTCAGATGCAGATTTCCAGACCTTTCAGATTTTTAGACTCTACAAATTTTCAGATGAAGATTTTCCATGCGCAATTCCAGACTCGAAGTTCAGATTCCAAGTCCCAGTTTGGTGCGCAGATTCAGACTCAACATTCAGATTGGTCAGAGTCCAAGTTCGAGGCACTCCATGTTTGAGTAATCCATTTTCGAGTTCTCCAGAGAGAGACTCATTTTCAGACATGCACATGTATGCGGTCATTTCAGATAAGCACGAGTTTGCCATCTTTTGCAGAGGTCCCTATCATTATTCTTGTTTTGTCGGCCAGAGTTTTCATGTGAACCATAGGGACTTCAGAGTAGAGGACCATTCCCTATGCCATGTTGGCAAGGGTTTTCATGTGGTATCATAGGTACACCAGAGTAGTGCACCATTCTCTGAGCCAGATGGGAGAGACCCATTTCTCCGAAGAGGAGACTTTTCAGGCTCCATTCTTCAGCGACCATGGACTCCGAAGAGGATTGCACAACCACGACCCCTTTTTCAGTTCGACCCTTTTTAAAGATGGAGCAGTTGTCCACATATTATTGCGGGCCAGAGTACTCTTACGAGGAGGCTCATTTCAGTTGCAGTGACTCTGACAGGCGCAGTTCAGAGCACATGCTCTCCTACGAGGAGATTCAGCAGACTCACACTCCGCCTGTTCGTCCTCATCACCCGCACGTCATGAGAAGCAACGTCCTCGACTGCAACAATGTGCGCGTTGGGTTGATATTGTCCGTAGTGTCCTGTAGCGTTGAGTTGAGTTTCTTTCTGTTTGTCCAAGCTGAGCATTGCATGCTCCGGCTTGAGGAGTGTTAAAGTATTTGAGATATGCGCTACTTGAGTTGTTGGTCGGTAAATGGATCCCTCCAGGATCCATTTACCCCATCCAACATTTTTGTCCCACATCGTCCAGTGGTGGGACTTGGAGGCCCTGTGGAGGCTATATAAGGAGCCCCAGGCCTCCTGTAACAGATGAGAAAGAGCAATGAAGCATATGCCCCTTTGAGGGCTTCTCCCTTGGTTTCATCCCGCTCCTCACGGAGTAGGGTTCCACGTTAAATCCCGTTCTTCATATTTTCTTTATCTTTTTCCATGTTTCCGCTTCCGCTTCCTATTTTCTAACACAGGTCACTCAACTATTGAAGCCATTCACTAGCCGAGGAGAACAATGGAGATTTATAGAGATCGGAAGAAACTCCATATGATTTTTATTGATTTGGAGAGGGCTTATGATTCTATCTCACGGGTGATATTGTGTAGAGTTTTGGAGAGGAGACAAGTATCCGTCCTATACATTAACCTTCTGGGAAGACTGACTATTTTGACATCAACATTGGCCTGCATCAAAGTTTAGCTTTGAATCCATTCCTTGTTACTTTGATTATGGATGAATTGACATGTTACATTCAAGATGAGATATCTTGGTGTATGTTTATTCGCTGATGATATTGTGTTGTTTTATGGGGTTAGAGTTGTAGTAAATAAGAAGCTTGAGGTCCGGAGACATGCATTGGAGACTAAATGATTTCATATAAGTAGGTTTAAGACTGAATATATGAAGTGCATATTTGATGGAAGCAATATTAAAGGAATTGAGGTGAAGATTGGTGACGATAACATTCAGAAGAGAGATTCTTTTATATACTCAAGGCTGCAAAAATCTGTAGTCAGTACTCGGTCGGTTGGGTCACTGACTAAGGATTAATCGACAGTTGGGCGACTAATCGGATTTAGTCGGTCTTTAATCGGTTTTGATTTTTTTAAAAATATTTTAAATATATAAATAATTTTTATACATTTATTCTTATATATTTACAAAGATTTGTACATTTTTATATTATCGTAATGAAAGAAAAGATGCAATAAGAAATTAAGCATATTAGAATAAGTTTGCTTGTAAAAAAGTTAAAAACTTGGTATCTCCCAGTAAAAATCAATTTACTAATCAGCCTAGTCGGACTTAGTCAATACTCGGTCAACCACCCCACCGACTAGATTAGTCGAACCTACTAGTCAGGCCAGTCGGGGGACTTTTACAACAGTGTATATATTTGTGATTTATTTTGCAGCATGGTGTGGAAATTGATGGAGATGTTACTAGTAGAATAAATGCAGGTTGACTAAAGTGGAGAGGAGCCTCTACTGTATGTTGTGATAAGAAAATTCCTTTGAAAATCAAAGGAACATTTTACAAAGCAATCATCAGACCTGCTATACTCTATGGATCTGAATGTTGTCCTGTGAACCATAGACATGTGTAGAGAATGCCTGCAGCAGAAATGGAAACGCTAAGGTGGATGCGTAGACACACACAGACACGTAAAGATCGGATTTGGAATGATGCAATCGGAAGAAAAGTTGATGTAGCTCCGATCGAGGATAAGATGCGAGAAAATCGCTTAAGGTGGTTTGGCTATTTGCAAAAGAGGTTAGCTGATGCATCGATGAGGAGATGTGAGTTTTGGGATGTTGAGTTTGCTGAGATATGTTCTATATTTCTGTACCCTCGTTCCATATTTTCCTGTTCTTCTGTCTACTCTATGTAATTTTCCCATAGGTCTCTCCCTATATAAGAGAGCGTAGGGCTCAAGGAATAAACAATTTTATGTTTTCTCCCAACATGGTATCAGAGCAGCGGTCCTACACCGAAGCTCCGAACCCTAACCCTACCCCCTCCCTCTCCTATCCTCATCTCCACGTAGGGCGCTGCCGCCCCTTGCCGTCACCTAGGCCCCTGCGTGGCCCTCGCCGCCTCCGCCTAGGCCCTTGCCGCCCCTGCCTGATCCCCAACAATCCCCGCCTGGGCCCCCCCCGCTCCCGCCTGGGCCCCGCGTGGTCCACCGCCCCCGCCTGGGCCCCCACCATCCCTCCTAGGCCCTCGCGTGGTCCTTGCCGACGCTGTTTAAGCACTCGCAGCCTTGCTCCCTCCCGCGCGGCCCCCGCCGCCGCCTAGGCACCTCGCAACCGCACGCTTCGGTCCTCGCGACCCTCGCTACCATGCGGGCTGATCCCCCCCACCTCCTTTCCTAAAGGTGCCGTCGCCGGGGTCTTTTATTTTTTATGAGATTGGTTGCATGAGTCTACACATGCAATCATGTCTCTCTATGTCAGTGTAGACATGCCCGTGTCTAGTCTTCTTCTCTAGTCTTCTTGAGCCGTTATGTCAGAAAGCGAGGTCGAGGTTTCCTCTAGAGGTGCCTTCAGAGGTCCTGCGCCTATAGTAAAGATGGATGGGTCAAACTATGAACTGTGGGCTATGCAGTTCATGAGCATGATGAAGTCTACAGGTAAGAATCACATTCTTAACGCCTCATGGGAGGCGGATGATGCTTATGCCAAGGTTTGGCTTTCAGGTACATTGGCATTAGAGATCGCCAATGATATACTTCATCAACCCACAACAAAGGCAATGTGGGATATTCTTGCTACCACTTATTCACAGGCGAATAATGAGACAGATTCTACAACTCCAGCATGATATCTTTACTATCAAGTAGAATGGACGTCCTCTCCACTCGCTATATACATCCTTGCGTGGGATGTTTGAGAAGCTCTATAGCTTTATGCCTCTGACATCTACCCTTGAGCAGCAAAAGACTTATCGGAATGCCACCATGGTTGGTGTGTTCCTCATAACCCTTGATCCTGAGTATGAGGCAGCTCGTTCTCAGATTTTAGCAGACTCTACTATTCCTCCAATGGAGGAAGCCTTCGTAGGTTTAGTCGGATCACTGTTCCAACTTCTACTGTCAGTCAGACTTCTTTAGCGATGGCTGCCTCTCGAGGTTGAGGAGACGCTTTTCAGTTTTGTGGACAAGGACCTCGGGGCAGAGGAGGTCGTGTTCGTCAACTCTGTACCTTCTACCATCGTTCTGGACATACCGAAGATACATGCTACTCTAAGCATGGATTTTCTGCCTTTGCTCGTGTGGCTGATCAGATTGAGCCTCCAGCTGCCTCCTTTATGAATCAGAGGTTTTATGATATTGTAGCACGATTGAGGGGCATTATACCTCCAGCCAGTCCTGCCATGTCTTCCTCAGCCTCTGGGAGTCACTCTGAGGTGGCTGCCTCAGCCTCCACCAGCACTTCAGGTAGTACTTATGCGCTCACTTGCACTTGTGGATCCGATGTCGTTGACTGGATTATGGATTCTGGTGCCACACATCACTTATGTCGAGACATGGATCAACTTACAACATACAGACATGTCCCTCTAGGACGCACAATGGTTATTGTAGATGGGACTCATTCCCCGATTATAGGACAGGGGGAGATTAGTTTGACATCCTCTGTGCATTACAGAATATGCTACATGCACCTGACTTTTCTATGAACTTATTATCTATCAGTCAGATTATAAAGGATTTATATTTTCGAGCGATTTTTGACCCATCTTCACTTGTGTTTCAAGACATCCTTACGGGCAAAGTGATTGGGTGTGGCCGTGAGCAAGGCGGCCTCTATCGCTTAACCTGGAGTCCAAGGAAATCCTTAGCTGCTTGAATGCCATGTTCATCGCTGCCAGTGATAACAATGTCATCAACATAAACCACAACTACTACAGTACCTCTTTGATTCCTCTTTACAAAAAGAGTATTATCTGCAGTGGTTCTGACAAATCTCTTATGTTCAATTAGCTCTGAGAGCTTCTGAAAACAAGCCCTCGGACTCTGCTTAAGGCGATATATAACCTTATGAAGACGACACACCATACTGGACTCCCCCTCAGCAGCAAACCCAGGTGGCTGCTGCATGTAAACTTCCTCCTGCAGATCTCCTTACAAGAATGCATTCTTGACATCTAGTTGGAAAAGTGGCCAATCACAAACTACAACAACAACAATCAGAATCCGCAGGGTAGAGTGACGTGCAACAGGAGAAAAGGTGTCCTGATAATCTACCCCATAGGTTTGGGTGAACCCACGAGCAACCAATCTGACCTTGTATCTGTCTATTGTACTGTCCGCACGATGCTTCACATTAAATACCCACTTGCTGCCAACAACAGACACACCTGGTGGAGCATTAACAACACTCCATGTACCTCGTGACTGTAAGGATGCCATCTCCTCCTCCATAGCTAGACACCATTGACTGCTCTGTAGTGCCTCCTGATATGGTCCACAGTTCATAATTAGTTCCATCCATTTTGACGATGGGTGCTGGACATTTGAAGGCATCCGGGGAAGGGACTTCTGCTTTGTTGTCGGACATGATGACAACTATCTCCAAGACTGGGTCAACAACAAGAACTACCGGTGTCTACACCAGCATACAAGAAGATGGTTGTGGGTGTAGACTCATACCACTACCTCTTCCATTCTTTAAAGCCGCCTTTGGTTAGCTAGGGTTTTTGTAGATGATCCTTAGCACCCTAGAGGTCCAAAAGAGGACCTAGACTGAGGCCGAGATGACAAGCCGAGATGACAGGGACGGCGGCCTGCAGCCCGAGAGGGGTTCCTCTTCACGCGACGACGGCGGGAGCACCCTAGGCTTGAAGCCGAACCGTGAAGGCATACGCTAGAGGCACTAGCAGCAACCCACGTGTCGAGAAGGGGCACGTGAGGAACAACCCACGCTGCGAGAAGGGAGAGGAGGCGACGATGCCCGGCGACGGCACCCACGTGGAGGGAGGCGGCGACCGCGTGGATGGAAGGTGGTGGCCCACATGGAGCTAGGGTTTGGTGAGGAGGGGCTAGGGTTAGGTCACAGGCTCCGGTCTAGGACCGTCGCTCTGATACCATGTTGAGGGGAAAAGAAAAGTTGTATTCTATCTAACCCTAGAGCTCTCTTATATTGGAGAAAAGCTCAAAGCATAAATTACATAAAAAGGACAAAGGAAATAAACAATATAGATAAAGGAAACAAACTATAAGTATCTTAACAAACTATAATCATTAAATAATGAAAATGCCTGGTATATATATGGAGTGATTTTATAGGGGTCCTATAAAAGATTGCAGGCAAATGATTGCAATATGTGTAGGATTTTCTGAGGTTTTGGTTTTAGATTTTATCGCAATCTGCTGATTTTTTCTGCAAAATTATGTATCCTTTAACACAATGGCCACAAATTATATCTTTCTTTTACAACCAATATTTTGTTCTTTTTAACGTAGAGGTCATTTTTAACGTACCTAGAGTTTTACAGGTGTTACTTCAAGTAAAGATGTGAATGCTGTCATTTATTGGGAGGAACTTCCTTGTGGTATATACAGCTTGTGTTTTGGAAATTATGAAGGCAATGATGAGGATGATAATCCAAGAATAATTGGCGAAGTAAGAAGACATGAATGGACAGATGCCTTGCTAAAAAAACTAGTACAGTGGGACAGAGCTCTCGTGGATCCAAAACCTGAATTGGATTATTGTGCTACACAATCTAAAGCAAAGGATAATCCATGTTTGCTCCCTTTTGATGAGATGTTCATAGGTGAGCATCTGTGTGTAAGTTCCATGATAATAGTTACACAGAATTTAGTTTATTGTGCCATAGTTACATCGTTGTTAATAATCAGAATGCACCATTTTGCGTTCACTTTCGACTGCAGGAGGCACTCCATTGGCACATAAACTTCTTCTTGCCCTTAGGGAATCTGTAAGGCATCGTACCATTACAAGATCTAATTTTCAGGTGTAATTTATGTTTATTTTATTTTTTAATGAAAGATTACTTTTTTTCTCTGCATTTGTAACAAATGGATCTCACTCTACAAGACTACAACTGCATACTCTCATTTATGAGATATTTATGCAATTGCAATTCTATTGGATTTCCTTGCTACAATGCTTGGAGCTTGTTATTTCTTTGGCGTATTTTCTTTTTTGTGTTTACACATATCTTGTAAAGTTAGGTTGATGAGGAGGATTGCATTAGGTATCCGACAACCAGCGTAAAATAGTCGGAGACAACTTCCTAAATATTATTTTTTAAAAAATACTATCTAGGAAGTTGCCTCATGACAGTCGGATCTTTTTAACATGGATTTCATCAAACATACAAATTTTGTTGGGGCGTTCCTTACTTGCGATGCGTTGCATCGCCTGAATGCAATGAAAAATTGGCATGGCTGCTACATCGCAGCCTGGATGTAGTTCAAAATTTGCAAGGATTCTCGCATGAGGAACGCATGCGGGTAAATAAGCTAGTTCTGTTGCATCACCGTCCGGATGCTGTCCGAATTTTACAAGGGTTCTCGCATAATGGATGCATGCGAGTAAAGAAGTTAGTCCAAAAGAGATTGCAAAGGAAGTTGCGGATTGGTAGTTGGAATGTTGGCACTTTAACTGGAAAATTGATGGAGATAGTGGATACGATGGAAAAAAGGAAGATTCATATGCTATGTCTTCAAGGACTAAATGGGTTGGAGAGAAAGCAAGGGAGATCGAGAAGACAAGCTTTAAACTTTGGTATTCAGGTAAAGATAAGGGTAGAAACAGTGTTGGAGTGGTTGTTCATAAGGATTTGAAGGATTGTGTGGTTGAGGTGCAGAGATTCGGGGATCAGATTATTTTGCTAAAATTGGTGCTTGAAGAAGGAATTATTAATATCATCTCAGTTTATGCACCGCAAATTGGTTTAGATGAAAGGACTAAACAAGTTTTTTAGGAGGATTTGGATAAGATTTTACCAGGAATCCCACAAAGAGATGATTTGCATAGGTGGAGATATTAATGGACATGTGAGAAAAGATGCTTCAGGGTATGCTAGTGTTCATGGAGGACATGGTTTTGGGGATAGAAATAAAGATGAAAAAGTCAATTTGGATTTTGTAAGGGCATATGATCTTTTCATAGCAAACATTCTCTTCAAGAAGAGGGAGGAGCATTTAATTACTTATAAAAGTTGGCCAACTAGAACACAGATAGATTACTTTGCGTTGAGGAGAAGAGATCAGTTGTGTTGTAAAGACTGCAAAGTAATCCCAGGAAAGAGTTTGACAACCCAACATCTCTTGCTAGTCTTGCATATGCAAATAAAAGGGTTGGTAAAGAAAAAGGAGGGTTTCAAGATCTCTAGAACTAGATGGTGGAATCTTCCACTGAAGCAATCGAGCTTCAGGGAGAAGGTTTTAGAAGACTTATCTTGGGATTGTAGCGAAAGTGCAAACGAGATGTGGGAGGCAGTAGCGTCTTATATTCGAAAGATAGCCAAAGAAATACTAGGCGAGTCAAAGAGAGGAGCTCCAGGTCAAAAGGAGGCTTGGTGGAGTGAATGGGTGCAACAGAAGCTAAAAATTAAAAGAGCATGCTTAAAGCTATGTATAAGGATAGAACAACGGAAACTGTCACAAACTACAAAATAACAAAGAAGGAAGTAAAGAAGGCTGTAAACGAAGCTAAGTAAAAAGCTTATGAAGTTTTTTTTTATAAAAATCTCGACTCTAAGGATGGCCAGGAGTATATATTCAGGTTGGCTAAAGCAAGAGAAAGAAAGACTAAAGACCTTTCTCAAGTGAGATGCATTAAGGACGAGGAAGGTCATGTGTTTGTTACTCAGAAGGACATAGAGACCAGATGGGAGCAGTAATTCCATAAACTTTTCATTGGGGAAGGAAAGAGATCACTTTGGGTGATCTAGCTAGTAGTGAAAGTTACTTGAATCATGCAAGCTATAGACGAATACAAAGAAAGGAAGTAGAGGAGGCTTTGAAGGTTATGAGACCTGGGAAAGGTGTATGACCGGATGACATTCCTGCAGATGTATGGAGGGTTTTAGGTGAGCGCGATTTGAGTTGGCTTACTAATCTGTTCAATGTTATTTGACGAAGCAAGAAAATGCTTGAAGATTGGAGGAGTATCGTGGTGCCTCTTTATAAGAATAAAGGAGACATTCAAAAATGTTCAAATTACAGAGGTATCAGGTTGATGAGTCACACTATGAAAATTTGGGAACGTAAGATCGAAAGAAGGTTGAGGCAAGTTTCAAACGTAAAAGAAAACCAATTCGGATTCATGCCAAGTCGATCAACTATTGAAGCCATCCATTTGCTGAGGAGAACAATGGAGATTTATAAAGCTAAAAGGAAGAACCTCCCTATGATCTTTATTGATTTGGAGAAGGCTTATGATTCTGTCCCACGAGAGAGATTGTGGAGAGTTTTGTAGAAGAGACAAGTACATGTCTTATACATTAACGTCATAAAGGACATGTATGATAGGGCTTTATCTTGTGTAAGGACCCCGTCTGGGAAGATTGACTATTTTGACATCAATATTGGTTTATATCATGGAATGACTTTGAGTCCATTTCTTTTTACTTTGATTACGGACGAGTTGACAAGTCACATCCCGGACGGGTTACCTTGGTGTATGTTATTTGTTGATGTTATTGTGTTGATTGACGGGACTAGAGATGGAGTAAATGAGAAGCTTGAGGTCTGGAGACATGCATTGGAGACTAAAGGATTTTATATAAGTAGGGCTAAGATGGAATATATGTAATGCACCTTTAATGGAAGCAATGGTGAAGGAATTGAGGTGAAGATTGATGACAATAACATTCAGAAGAGAGATTCTTTTAGATATCTGGGATCTATTTTGCAACAGGGTTGGGAAATTGATGGAGATGCTACTAATAGAATAAATGCAGGTTGGTTAAAGTGCAGAGGAGCCTCTGTTGTTCTCTGTGATAAGAAAATCAAAGGAAAATTTTACAAATCCATCGTGATACCTGCTATGCTTTATGGATCTGAATGTTGGCTTGTGAACCATAGACATGTATAGAGAATGGCTGTAGCAGGAATGAAAATGCTAAGGTGGATGTGTGGACACACACACACACGTAAAGATCGGATTCGGAATGAGGCAATCAGAAAGAAAGTTGGTGTAGCTCCGTTCGAACATATGATGCGAGAAAACCACTTAAGATGGTTTGGTCATTTGCAAAGAAAATCAGCGGATGCACCTTTTAGGAGATGCGAGTGTTGGGATATTGAGCCGACTAAGAGAGGGCGAGGACGACCCGAGAAGTGTTGGAAAGAGACTATACGAAGGGATCTTAGTTTTTTGGATATAAGCCCGAGATTGACCCAAGATAGATCTGAATGGAGGCGAATAATCCATGTAGCCTACCCTACTTAATTGTGGGAAAAGGCTTGGAAATACCAAACTCCTCAAAGAAATATCTAACAACCCTATTTTGAATATTTGATGCGTTTTCCAGAAGACACGAATATACTCTATACCGATTGCTGGGCCAAGCGTGGACGACCTACTACTGCTCGTACCGTTACAACTGATGAGGATGAACAATCCATGGTGGTCTGTAAAGGAAATTTTGAATATTTGATGCGTTTTCCAAGCATGTTGACATCTACTAGAACCTCTTTTTCTCATCCTTCGTTAATGTCTGCTGTTGCATTCTCAGGTACTCTTGCTCTCTCAATGAATTATATATCTATTAGTGGTTGGTTGGTACATCGGCATCTACTTGTTTATTTGGAGATAAGGTCTCCTTAGACGGTTATGTCCAATGTGTCTGTGATGGATACTACCTACTGCTGATGGAAGATTTTCTCCCATTGTAGGTAAATGGGATGATACTTATCCCAAGTATCATATTTAATAATGTTTTTAGTTTTTCCTTAAATTTCCCAGGATTTTATTTTCAATTAGAAAGATATGCAAGGAGCTCAACTATAGAGCTACCTTTAACGATGTTTCGTGTATATTTCATGATATCTTGACAACTGTTGTGCTACATTTGTAAGAAGGGGGAGTTTACTGCCCAATTCAATCTTCCGTCTCTACTACTTCATATGGTGTCCGATTTACTACTTTTGGTGTTCTGTGGCACCAATATCTTGGTCATTCATGCTTGTAGAAACTTTATCAGGTCTTTCCTCAGCTTCCTCCTTCTATTTTGATGGAGTATAAGGCCTGCCAATCAGGGAAACATCACAAGAGTTCTTTTCATAATTCGGATACTATCCCATCGATTGCCTTGTTTAAGTTGGTACATGTTGATGTTTGGGGTCCTAGTAGAGATCCTGGTCGTCTTGGAATTTTTTTATTTAGTCATTGATGTTAATTTTTCACATTCTCATGGTTATTTTTGATGAAGCATAATTCTGATGTATACATTATTGTCAAGTTTTGGTGTATGTTATTCGCTGTTGATATTGTGTTGATTGATGAGACTAGAGATGGAGTAAATGAGAAGCTTAAGGTTTGGAGACATGCTTTGTAGACTAAAGGATTTCGTATAAGTAGGGCTAAGACTGAATATATGGAGTGCTCTTTTGATGGAAGCAATGGTGAAGGAATCGAGGTGAAGATTGGTGACGATAACATTCAGAAGAGAGATTCTTTTAGATACTTGGGATGCATTTGCAACATGATGGGGAAATTGATGAAGATGTTACAAATATAATAAATGCAGGTTGGCTAAAGTGGAGATGAGCTTCTGCTGTTCTTTGTGATAAGAAAATTCCTTCGAAAATCAAATGAAAGTTTTAGAAAGGCGCTGTGAGACCTGCTATGCTCTATGGATCTGAATGTTGGCATGTGAACCATAGATATGTGCAGAGAATGACATTAGAAGAAATGAAAAAGTTGAGGTGGTTGTGTGGATACACACACACATGCAAAGATCGATTCAGGATGATGCCATCACCATCAGAAGGAAAGTTGGTGTATCTCTGATCAAGGATAAGATGCGAGAAAATCACTTAAGGTATTTTGGCCATTTAAAAATGAGGTCTGCTGATGAACCGTCGAGGAGATGCGAGTTTTGGGATGTTGAGCCGGCTAAGAGAGGGCGAGGAGGGCCCAAGAAATGTTGGAGTGAGACTATACGAAGGGATCTTAGTTTTTTAGATCTAATCCCGAGAATGACCCAAGATAGATCTGAATGGAGGCAAAGAATCCATGTAGCCGACCCTACTTAATGTGGGAAAAAGCTTTGTTATTGTTGAAAATTGTGTCTCGTGCCCCTGTTAAAATTTGCAGTTCTGATAGTGCTCATGAATTTCTCTCTCTTGATATGTTGACCTTTTTTCTCCTCCGAAGGAGTTGTTCATTAGACTACGTGCACCCATACATCACAACATAATGGGGTTGTCTAATGGAATTATCCGTTTGTTGACATTGTTCGAACATTGCTTATTAGTTTTCATGTTCCTAGTTCATATTGGGGGGTGGGGGGTATTGTTCTTACTGCTAACCTTTTAGTCAAGTATATGCCTTCCACCTTAATTGATGAGCAAATTCTTGTTGAAATAATCTACTCGGGAAGAGATATCTTTCTTGTTGCTCCCAGGGGATGTGGGTGCACCGTCTTTGTTCGCATACTTGGCCTTAGAAGAGATAAGCTTATTGCTTGGGTTGTCAAATGTGTGTTTTTAGGGTATCTAGAAATCAAAAGGGATTTCAATTCCATAATCCTAAGACCCGATGAAACTGCATCCATAGTTTTAAAAAGCGATGCCTTGAGGCGCAATGGCGTACGCCTCGAGGAGAGGCGTGCCAAAATCACCCCGAGGCGCACGCCTCAGGTTCTCTGGGTGGGGCGTATGCCTTGTCCTGACCTGAGGCATTCGAGGTGCGAGGCGCTCAAGGTGAGATAGGCATAAGCCTCGAACTGGAGGCCTTTTTTTTGTTATTTGCTTTGCACCCGACCATATTTTTACCTAAGCATTATGTTTTTTTTATGTTTGTTTTTATATTTTCTTGTTAAACCTTGCATAATTGCATATTTCTATATATAGCTCTAAGCAAAAAAGAAAAGATCGATTGAAACTAGCGAAGCTCAATGATCTTGTATACATCATGTTCAATTTATCATACATCTACACATACTTATTCTATTGCACCTAGATTTGAGTTTAAATTGTAATAAATTATTTATATTAGTTCAAATTTGCAACTTAATTTTGTTATTTGATCGTATGAGTTGTGAGATCCCCGTCTTGTTGGGGTATGATATAGCAGGGTATGCATATGACGGTTCTTCAACTACGCCCAAGAAGACATATGGTTGGAATTCTAGGCTTGTCAACATTTTTTTATTTCGACTAATAAATATAGTTTCTACTGTATTTTTAGTATTAAGTATAGACTTTAGTTCAATACCTATAGAATCGTTGAAGTTAGAACTTGATATTTCGTATATTAGTAGCTTAATATTTTTTTTGAACTTCAATGCTTTTGTTGCTTATGTTTTATATCTTTTATTAGTCTGATTTTTTTTTAAATGTATTTTTGGCACAACGTAATATTATTATATACTTTTTAAGGTATTTTGCTTTAATTTTATTTTATTTTATTCAAACAATGAGGCTTACGCCTCGACCGCCTCGAGGTTTACGCCTCGCCTCAATTTCGAGAAAAATGCCTCGTACCACCTGATGCTTTTTTAAACCTTGACTGCATCAATGCATATGTCTTATTTTGAACCAAATTCCTAAGTAGTACCTTGGATTTACTTAGATCCCCAGGTACTACGAAAAGTTTTTTTACACCGAAACTACAGTAGTGTCGCATGTTCAACATGCGACACTCCCAATATTTTTTTTACCTCGGAACTACAGTAGTAGCACATCTTGAAGATGCGATCTTCCTGGATTAGTTCCAGGATTCTTCCAGGAACTTTTTCACATAGCGTATGTTGAACATGCGCTATATGAGGATCTTCCTGAAACAATTCCAGGAAGATCCTCATATAGCGCATGTTCAACATGCGCCATATGAGTATCTTCCTGGAACAATTCCAGTAA
Source organism: Ottelia alismoides (assembly GCA_037367405.1). Lineage (NCBI taxonomy): Eukaryota > Viridiplantae > Streptophyta > Magnoliopsida > Alismatales > Hydrocharitaceae > Ottelia > Ottelia alismoides. The sequence continues at coordinate 340,264 of JAZKJV010002934.1, forward strand.
GTTTTGCTGAGGCTTTCATGGAGCACGGGATTGCCAAAGAAAAGAGATCATTATTTTAACTTGTATAGAGCCGATCCCCTTTGACCCAATATTTCCTTGAAGTTCTATCCTACTTGCATTTTAACTTGTATATAGTCGTTCTTCCTAAGGAATATGCGTCTCGACAATCACATAAGTGGGTTATCAATGCACACACATTCACATTCACAAAGGTTATATATTGATGCACAAACACAATCACACGAATTACATATATTAAATTGTCCACATAGATACATTTTTATATTTGCCTCACATTAACAACTACGCAAATTACAACTCAACGCCTTCTCCTACATTGATATGTTCTCGTTGTATCACGAAGATGAAAGGGCAACAAACGGTTCGTCTCATCTATCATGTTGATTTGCGAGGGTCCTGCACCGTCTTCGTCGAAGGTAGGCATCGGTGGCGGTGTCAGCGTGCAGTAAGTGGGCTGCGTTTCTCTAGCATCCATGCCTTGCCTCAACGGTGCTTGCGTCGTTGGCATGCCGTCACGTGGTCGCTCGACAACCGGCGTGACGAAGTCGCTCTCCAATTCCGTTGACGCAAGATCGTTATCTGCCCCAGCGGCTGCATCATTGTCCATGGGTTCCGCTACCGGTTCACGCGCTCTTCCCCGACCTCTTCCTCTTCCTCTTGCTCTTCCTCGCCTAGCCTCCGCCTGAGCCACATCAGCATTGTCCTCATGTATCTTCCCGATCATCCCATTCAGCTATATGCAACCAATGTTCGTCCTCCAATCTACATGCACCTTTCCCCTCAAATCGATGGCGTGGAGGTCCTGAATGGTAAAGCAAGGGCGTGGAATGTCCTGACGGCCGCCAAACTATCTCAGAAATCGGTCCGGGAAGTAATACTCCACAGTGTGGAAGTATATCAACGGTACACACGCCCTCCAAATGCTTTCGCCTTCAAGACAGTTGGCAGGGAGACTTGCGCGGATGTCATCGGTATACTGCGTCCACAATACCTGCAAGGGAAAATTGTATTTAGTTCAGTAGTTTTTTTTGGATGAAATTGAATTAATTTGTGGATGCAAATTTACCTGCTCAGGTGATTGCATGTCGAAAGTGTCGCGATATGGTCTATCAACGTGTGTTGGCTGTCGACGATGCGCAAACGTCGTTGCCCAACGGACCCCTAACGGGCGCCCATGCCAATCTCTACCTTCCCTCTCAACAGGAGCAATGTGCGGGAAATGCTCCCATGCCCAGAGCTGAAGCATTATGACCGAGCCTCCAATCTCCTCGGTCGACATATCCACCGCTAAACAGAGATGCCTATATAGATACTCAAGTACGGCGGATCCCCAACTCAACGTCCTAGAGCACTCTAGATCGTGCAGATGTGGTAGCGCAATAAGGGAAACCAATGATCCTAACTTGTCCGTGAATAGTACACCACCAAGCAACTGCAAGATGTAAGCACGAGCATGTCTCTGTAAGACCACCTCTTCTGCATCTTCTGGCAATTCTGCAAAATGGGTGAATAACCAACTCGCTAACACCCTGCTGCCAACGATCTCGGATGGAAGGGGCCTTACACCCAACAGCTCCTCGCACGTATCCGCCCATGTAGCTCCAGGTGTGGTCTCCCCGGTAACAACAGGTCCATCAATTCTTAACCCCATTATGAATGCGACGTCCTAAAAGGTGATAGACATCTCCCCACTAGCCATGTGGAAAGTATGTATCTCGGGTCTCCAGCGTTCAACCAAAGTCGTTACCAAATGCCAATCAAGTGTGATGAATTCCAGCTCATATATACATCCAAAGCCTGCTTGAGCTACATACCGCTGGAGTCGATCATACAAAGGAATGCGGCGTACATGTGTCTCCCGACGTCGACAACGCAACCATGAAGATTCCTACAAGAAAATTGTTATAACCAAAACAAGTAAAGAAAAATATTTTAAATGCCTTACATCGCCAGCCCAGACATGACGAGAACGATGACGCTCCTGGAGAGTCAAAACAGATGGGCCAAGTAGGCCGGGATCTATATGCAAAATAAAATTTCAATGTGAGAAAATATATAAATTGTTATCAACCAACAAAAAAGAATATACGAAAAGAGCAAATGAGCAATTATGCTGCAAATTAAAAGAAAAAGAAGCAAACTTACTCAAAGCAGGACATTTGCGCTTGTTGTGATCTACGCCACCACAATTACCACATTTATTTTTATTCCTTCCCGTTGTCTGCGCATTAGAGGTGGATGCTTGAGAATCCCTTGTGCTTTTATTTGGACATCCACGATGTCTGTGACCCAATATCCCACAAAACGAACAAGTATTGTGTCGAATCACATCTCTAACATCCATTTCATTATAAATTCTTATTGAGCGTGGTCGACCTTTGCCGCACTTACGTTTTGGGTCAGGATGTAGTCCTGGATACTCCAAAGGGCCCCACGTTTCCCGATCATCGATGGGAAATTTTTTTCCGCCATACACTTTCAGTTGGTGTTGCCACATGTACCACTCTCCAACATAGGAATCGACTTCTGCTCGTCGGTTAGAAATGACCGCAATAGCGTGGAAACATGGGATACAGAAAATTTGCCACTTATTACATGTGCATTTACGTTGGAGCAAATTGACCATGTATTGTTTGCAACCACGATGACCATAATGCGTCCGTCGAACACCACTAAAAACCTCAAACAATATATCCGGTTGTATTTGTATTTGTGTGCCTGTTCACAGCTGCACTCCAACGGTTCAACTCCGTTGCTGCGTAATGCATGAATATACGTCCTGCAGCAATGGCTGCGCTCATGGTTTAAAAAAACGCGCCTCGAGGCGCAAAGGCGCTCGAAGCGAAACAAGGCGTTGAGGAATCTGTTGGGAAAAATGAATGACTTGTTTATTCCATAAGCCCTAGGCTCTCTTATATAGGAGAGTAGCCCATGGGTAAATTACAGAAAGTAGACAACTGAAAAATAAAATAACGAAGAGGTACATGCACTACTCTATATGCGTCAACACTCCCCCTCAAGATGGAGCATAGATATCAATCATGCTCAGCTTGGACGCACACTTCTGGAATGGGCCTCGAAGTAATGCCTTGGTGAATATATCAGCAGTCTGATTCTCTGATGTGACGTGAGATGTAGCAATGAACCCCTTCTTAATCATGTCACGTATGTAGGGACAGTCAACCTCACTATGCTTGGTTCTCTCATGGAAGGCTGGGTTGTTTGCAATGAACAAGGCGGCCTGATTGTCACATTCCAACATCATAGGAAGCGGTATATCAAGACATAGATCTGTAAGTAAAGATTTCACCCACATCATTTCTGTGCTAGCCTGGGCCATAGCCCTGTATTCAGATTCAACACTGGATCTAGCTACTACTGTCTGTTTCTTGCTCCTCCACGAGACTAGGGCATCTCCAACATAGACTGCAAATCCTGAGGTGGACTTCCTATCTTTGGGGCATCCTGCATAGTCTGCATCAGCACAAGCTGTGATAGAGATCTCCTTTCCCTTCTTAAATAGCAAGCCTGCACCTGGAGATGATTTTAGATATCTCAGAATCATATGTATTGCATCCATATGGACCTGACGTGGTTGCTCCATGAACTGGCTTACACGACTCACTGCAAAGGATATATCAGGTCTAGTGATCGTGACATACAATAGTTTGCCTACCAGTTCTCTGTACCTTCTCCTGTCCACCTCTTCTGTGTCATCATCATAGAGCTTCATGCTGGGATCCATTGGTGTCGTAGCAGGTCGACACCCTAGCATACCTGTCTCACTCAATAGATCTGTAACATATTTCCTCTGCGACATTACTAATCCATATGGATTTCTAGCAAACTCCAGCCCCAGAAAATATCTAAGGACTCCCAAGTCCTTGGTGACAAATTCGGTTCCCAGTCTTTCTTTCGCCTGCTTAATGCCCTGCTCATCATCTCCTGTAATCAAGATATCATCAACATAAACCATGATTACAATGATACCTCTAGGCGTCTTCTGTACAAACAAGGAATGATCAGCATTGGAGCGTTTATATCCTTGTTTCTCAAAAAGATCTGAGAGCTTCTGAAACCACGCTCTGGGGCTCTGCTTAAGGCCATAGATGGCCTTATGTAGCCTGCATACCTTGGAACACTCCCCCTCAACAGCAAAACCAGGTGGCTGTTGCATATAGACCTCCTCCTGCAAATCGCCATATAGGAATGCATTCTTTACGTCCAGCTGATGAAGCGGCCAGTCTCTAGCAACTGCAACTGACAACAAGATACGGAGAGTGGAATGACGTGCCACAGGCGAGAATGTGTCCAGGTAATCCATCCCGTATGTTTGTGTAAAGCCACGTGCAACCAGACACGCCTTGTACCTGTCAATGGAGCCATCTGCATTGTGCTTCACTGTAAATACCCACTTGCAGCTCACCGGGTTCACATCTGGAGGTATAGGAACCAAACTCCAAGTTCCTCTGGACTGAAGTGCCGCCATTTCTTCTTCCATTGCTAGCCTCCATCTACTATCCTGCAGAGCATCATGATGATTCCGTGGAATGTCTATAGCTGACAACGCCATAGCAAACGACCTGAAATCTCCAGATAGACTCTCAAAAGACACTGCTGTTGATAATGGATATTTAGCACAGCTCCTCTTCGACTTCCGTAGAGCAATGGGAACGTCCAAATCAGCTGTATTCTCATCTGGCTCCTGCACCATATCCTGCTTAGAAATGTCGTCAGATCCATCAACATTAATATTTTCATTACATACCATAAACGAGCTAGTAGACGAGTCATGACCATGAGCTGGAGGAGGCCTGCGGGTATAATGGAACGGTAGCGGTGAGATAGGCGGCGGCGGCGGCGGTGGTGGTGGTGATGGCATATGAGATGGTGGTGATGGTGACGGCATCTGAGGTGGTGATGTCATGTATATGGCATCAGGAGCTATAAATGGTAGCTGCTTGTCTCCTGATGCTGAAAAATACATAACAGATTCAAAAAATGTAACATCTGCACTGATCATATACCGCCGACGCACAGGATCAAAGCACTTGTACCCCTTTTGAGTTCTGGAGTACCCAACAAAGACACACTTGACAGCCCTAGGAGAGAGCTTGTCAGTACCAGGCGACAACTGATGGACAAAGGCAACCGACCCAAACACACGAGGAGTAAGAGTGAACAGATCCTTGCTAGGATGAATAACTGAAAACGGAATCTGTTCATTCAAGACAGACGAAGGCATACGGTTGATTAGGTAACATGCAGTGAGAACTGCATCACCCCAGTAGGAGTAGGGAACATGACTCTGTATAAGGAATGATCTTGTGACATCAAGAAGGTGACGGTGTTTTCTTTCAGCAATCCCATTATGTTGAGATGTATGAGCACAAGATGTTTGGTGAATAATCCCTTTTGAGAAGTAGTAATTGGTCAGAATATTGGTGCACAACTCTAAAGCATTATCACTTCTCACAAGCTTGACAGATGTGGAGAAAACATTTTGTATTTCATTCAGAAAATGGATAATGATATTTCCTGCTTCAGATTTATTTTTCATCAGAAACACCCATGACACTCTAGAGAAATCATCCACAAATACAATATAAAATCTGTCCCTGATGATCGGGTACACGACTCGGACCCTAGACATCAATATGAAATAACTCAAACTTGGAGGTACTACTCCGACCTGGGCGACTGGGAAAGGACGACCTGTGATGCTTTCCCAACTGACACGCCTCACACTGAATAGGTGTGTGAGGAAGACCATAGGGTAAAACTTGACGCAACTTCTGAAGCGGTAAATGACCAAAATGCAGATGCCATAATAAGGTTGATACTTGTCCAGAAGAAGAGGATGAGGATCCAGCAAAAGGAGTCTGATTCAGGCGGTAGAGACCTCCTTGCTCATAGCCACGACCAATCACGTTGCCCGTATGGATGTCCTGAAAAATCAAAGAAGATGGATCAAAAATTGCACGACAATGTAGATCCTTCGTAATCTGACTAATTGACAATAGATTCATTGAAAAGGTGCATGTAGCACGTTCTTGAGATGCATAGAAGATGTCAATCTAACCTCCCCCTGACCAGTGATGGGGGAATGAGTGCCATTGGCAATCACTACTGTCCGACCTGGAGGGATCTGAGTGTATCCTGAAAGCAAACTCTGGTCGCCACATAGGTGATGTGTAGCGCCCGAGTCCATAATCCATGGTAAAGTATCTGATCTACTACTGTTCAGTGCAAGTATACTACCTGAAGTACTGGTAGACGCAGAGGCAGAAGCAGCGGCATCAGAATGATTCTCTGCAGTCGGTGCTGGTCCAGATGGTGGAATAATGCCCCTCAGACGGGCAACAAGATCGTCGAACCGTTGATCCAAAGTAGCAGCAAATGGGGGCTCTATCTGCTCAGCAACTCGTGCGGATGCAGGAAATCCGTGCTTCGAGTAGCATGTATCTTCATTGTGTCCAACTCGGTGATAGTATGTACATGTTGGCCTAGTGCGGCCACCCCTTCCACGAGGTCCACGTCCACGGCCCTGGTGATGAAATCCGCGACCTCTGTTTGCTGCCATAGCTGAGGAATTTTGACTCACAGCTGTTGAGGGAACTGTGATCCGACTCAATCTATGAAAAGCTTCCTCCATGGGAGGAATAGTCGAGTCTGCCAAAATCTGAGATCGTGCCGCCTCATACTCTGGATCAAGTGCAGCCAGGAACACACCCACCATGGTTGCATTCCTGTATGTCTTCTGTTGTTCTGGCGTGGCAGTAAGAGGCATGAAGCTATAGAGCTTCTCGAACATCCCTCTCAGTGATGTGTAGAGAGAATGTAAAGGACGACCATTCTGCTTTATTGTGAATATATCATGTTGAAGTTGCAGAATCTTCATCTCGTTCTTCGTCTGAGAGTACGTTGCCGCCAGAATATCCCACATTTCCTTGGCTGTGGGTTGATGTAAGATGTCATTGGCAATTTCAATTGCCAACGTACCAGATAGCCAAACCTTGGCATATGCATCATCGGCCTCCCATGAGGCATTGACTCCAGTCTTCTCTGCAGGCTCAGGTTCGGTAAGAATGTGCTTCTTACCTATTGACTTCATCATACTCATGAACTGCATTGCCCACAGTTCATAGTTTGTACCGTCCATCTTGACAATGGGCGCTGGACCACGAAAGGCGCCAATAGATGGGATATCAGCCTTGCTTTCTGACATACTGGAGATGGAAGACTGGAGCGATTGACCGAAGATGAGCTTCGTCTACAATGACATATACGGGATTAGTTGCATGTGTAGACCTCAAGCAACTATCCCCATGAACATGTGCGTGCTACGGTCTTCACGCGCGCAAGAATCATGCACTGGATCACGAAGATGCACGCAAAGGAGAAGCGTGCACTGGAGATGCACTAGGCGAGCGCACAGATGATCACGCGCAGGAGGCCCACGGTCACGCGCAGGTGACTGCGCACAGGGTCGATGTGTGCGCACAAATGATCGCGCACCGGAGACTGCGCACAGGCACTGTGTGCGCACAGTCGCTGCAAGATGCGCACCCGCGCACGCGCTGGAGGGTGCGATGCGCGCAGTCGCACACGCGTGGCACAGCAGGAGAACGTGGCGCGCTGGAGGCGACGGCGCAGGAGAGGCGGCGCTGGAGCAAGCTCGGGCGACGCCGATGGGGGCGAGAGGGAGAGGCCGATGGGTGTGGTGGGATTAGGGTTAGGGTTTCGAGAACTCCGGTCTAGGACCGTCGCTCTGATACCATGTTAGGAAAAATGAATGACTTGTTTATTCCATAAGCTCTAGGCTCTCTTATATAGGAGAGTAGCCCATGGGTAAATTACACAAAGTAGACAACTGAAAAATAAAATTATGAAGAGGTACATGCACTACTCTATATGCGTCAACAGAATCGCCTTGAGGCGATCGCCTCAGACCCTCCGGCAGAGGCGTGCGCCTCGGATGCCTGAGTCGGTCGAGGCAAGGCGAGACGTTGAGGCGGGGCGAGGCGTAAGGTGAGGCGTTGGAGACTTTTTCAAGTATTTTTTCAAAGAAAAAAATGGTCCTATTCGTATTTTCATATGTTTATAAAGGTTTTATTGTTGAGTATATATTTATGCAAGATGAATGCTTAAATTTGACCTCATTCATATTCATATGCTTAAATTTGACCCCTTTCATATTCATATTTAGCATTAACATGTCCAATTATTTCAGTAAACTCTTACTATTACACCCTTAAATATATAAGAAAGTGTATACGAATTCAAATACCCATTCCAACCTGGCCCCCCCAGCCCCCCAGGCTCGTTGACCGGGCAGTGAGACCTTCGTACTGGTAGGGTATGGTGGCACAGGGGGAACATCATACTGTTCTTCATCTGGTTCAGTAGAACATACGATTAGGAATCAAATCGTATGATTCATATCAACAACTTGGATATCTTTAGTGGCAACTATAACCAATCCCTTTTTGATAAAAAAATTTAGTGATAGTTATAGCCAATGATTTCCTTTTGATTGGGTATAAATTTAGTAGAAAGGTTTGTGGCATTAACATATCATCATATATTTCCTTTTGATTTCCTTTTTCGTGTTCTTATCTTCATAATATCATCATATAATACATTGTTATATACTATATGTTTGTCAGAATAAATCATTTCACCAATAAATATATTTATTATTTATTTTATAATTATTTTTCTATACAAACTGAGGCTTACGCCTCGAGGCTACACCTTGCCTCGCTTCCAGGGAAAACGCCTCGTTCCGCCTTTCGTTTTTTCAAACCTTGGCTGCGCTTCCCTCTTCTGCATGCTGGTTACTGTATAATACACAATTATAGAAAGTCTTCTCGATCAATGCAGAAATTGGCAAACAACGGGCATCTTTGAGAACTGCATCGTAGCTTTCACTCAGATTTGTAGTCATCTAACCAAACCTATAAGCACCATCATAAGCCAAGATCCATTGCTCACGGCGACAATCATGGGTCGAAAACCATCTTCCTGCTTCTGTGTTCCACTCCTGTAATTTCCTCATGAAGTAGGCGACCTTTCTACTAATAGTTTGTAATGTTGTTGCTTGCTCCAAGGCTTTCATGGAGCCGTTCTTGAAAATGCTATTGAAGTTGCTCGCGACATGCCTTGAACAGAACCACCAGTATGCAAAAGGTTCTAATAAGTCCACGTCAACATCTTTCATAGCGGATTTTATTCCAGAATTCCGGTCGGAAATGATACATATTGGCCCAGCTCGCCTGCCAATTACCCTGATCAGTGTTCACGAAATCGGCCGCATGGGCCGCATATGCGGCCGCATATGCCCGTGCGGCATGCAGAATGCACCGATTTCATGAATCAGTGCATTATGCGGCCTCCCCGCATATGCGGCCCGCATATGCGGCCCGCATATGCCCCCCGCATACTGCTCCGACAACTTCAACTTTTCAATCTTCTTATTCAGGTCCTTACTTTCGTCGCTCTGTCCCTTCCTTCATTCAATTGTTAGAATATGTCACGTATTGCTATACAATTGCAATGCATGATACCATTATGTACATGCAATATTTTATGTTTTTCTCAACAATTGTTTTCACGAGTATATGCAATGTATGGTCGAATATTTTTATATATGCCGATTAAGGTTTTGCTCACGTAGTGTATGTATGTGTATTGAAGTTTTGTTATTATGAATCATCTAATGTGTGAGGTTTTTATGGTAAATGTATTTTTGTGATTAAATATGAGGCAATTCAAATCCATAAAGATTCGGATGTGATAGGACTTAGAAGAAGCATGATTTCCTACTCTTGTTTGAGAAAATATCGACGATGGTTTTTTTATTACTAAGTTCCGAGGTCTATTTATTTTTATTTATTACTAAGGTTTCAATTTCAGTTGCTTTCCATTTTCGTTTCTTGATGTGTTTAGTTTGATCTGAATAGGTTTGATTCAACGTGTACTGTATAGCTTATAGTTTTGTTTACTTTAGTTTTGTACTTTCCACTAATTTTGAATTTAAATATTTTTACTGCTGAGGTTTAAATTGTTTATACTAAGATCGGAACCGTTTAGTTTTATTTTATTTTCCTTTGATTTTTAATTTTAATTGTATTATTTTGATATTTAATTTTAATTGTATTATTTTGATTCTGTATATTAAATCAGATCATGTATATTAAAAATTCCTTTTATTTGTTTATGCATGAAAGTCATTTTCCTTAGATCTTCTGTAGGACCACATTTATTCATAAATTCAGTTCAGTTGTAGTCACTTTTGTAGATATTTATGTATTTTTAAATAAAAAGTAGAAAACCGCGTGAAACCGCATATACCCCGCATATGCCCCCGCATACCGCTTAATCGCTATTTAGTGACCTGTCCGAACGCATACGCATACCGCTTTCCTGAACCTTGACCCTGATACATACTAACGATAGAAACCACTTTCATGAAGGACTGGATTCCTCGTCAACAATTCCGAACGCAAGGGGAACAATATGTTTATCCCCATCTATCCCGCATGCAATGAGCAATTTCTGTTTGTACTTCACATACAAATAGGTCCCATCAATACTGATCAAAGGGCGACAATATTTGAATGCCTCAATAGAAGGCCCAAATGCCAAAAAACATCGTTGAAATCTACGACAATGCGGTTTTCGAGGATCAGGATGGTCGCTGTAATCAATATCAATTTTAGTCCCCGGTAGGGCAGCCTTCATTGCATGCAAAAGATAGGGCACTTCAGCGTAAGACTTCTTCCAATCACCGAATACAATTTCGATTGCCTTCCTCCGAGCATCCCAAGCCCTTTTCTTGGTAATCCAGTAGTTGTACATCTCGTGGATGTGAGTTCTACAACTCGAAACATGGACATTAGGATCATCTCTCGCAATAGCTAGCAACGATCTGGACATGAATTTGTAGTCCAATTGACGGTGATCCTGATTAACCGTAGGATTTATACAAGTGTACGACCCCACAACCTTAGAGATCACCCAAAGACCATCAAATTTTCTAAAATGTCCTCGTAAGTACCAAACACATCCATTCGATCTGTGTGTACAAAAAATCGATCATATCAAGCTGGTGGATTCCTTGACAATGAAGTCATAGTGTGCCAGAATGTGATACTTCTTTACGGCATAAATCAAATCTTTCCTACATTTGAAGGTTCTGCCCTTGCGTATTTCGTCAACGACGCCATCAAGTCCATACTTCTTTCGAATGTCGTCTTCATAGGTTGAACGAGTATTGGATCCTCTCACCCCAAAAAAGGGTAAACAGGGTACAATCTGCTGCGTGCTTTGTTCATCGACTCGGATCTCCTCGTCTACCACATTATCGTCAACATCTTCTTCACTATCTTCTTCCAGGTCATCATCGGTTCTCCAAGGGATGAAATCATCCAAAGCATGATTAACCTCTTGCAGCAAAGAGTCACTCATGAGCTATTCCTGATCCGTACATGGCTGCGTTATAGGCACATCAGTGTCAAAGGAGGGTGGAATGCTAGGTACAATTGTAGGTTGTGTGCTAGGGACAATTGTTGGTTGTGTGCTACGGACAAGTGTTGGTTGTGTGCTAGGGACAACGGACGGTCCCGTGTTAGTCACAACATTGCAGACTTTGCTTACAGATACATCTTCAACAATAATGTCAGTAGGCATCGATTTCCCAATGGTCCGAGCATACACAAAAACTCCCTGCACATCATCATCATCATCGACGATAGATGAAAGTGATGGTTCTTCCCCTGGGCTTCGAGGGATGCGATGTACTAATCGGATTTTTTGATTACTGGCATCCAGGTTGAACTTACGGTAAACCAAGTTCAACATCTCCATCGAACGTCATATTAGGCATTAATCCAAACCCACATACATTGGTCGTCGAACCACCAATAAGCGTACCCTTCAAATGAAACATACAATTCAACGGCTCCATTCCGACCTAATACGTGACACAACGTACAAGTAAAAAAAAACATTGATGAAATGAAGATAAACATGCATATTATATAACCAATATCTAATCTCCAAAAATTTTTTTACCAGATCTCAATGGAAGCAACAACGAGTACGCCCTAGTGAGAGGCGGTGGCGGCTAGGGCGGCAACGAACAAGGAAGCTACGTAAAAGGAGTTTTTTGCGAGGCTTGGGGTATTCAAAACGCAGGTTTGTGGGAGAGGGGGAGGCCGTGGTCGGCACCTGCAGCAGTGGGACTCGGCGGGCGGCACTGGGAGGTCGGGCGAATGGGGAGGCATGGGGAGGGATTCCGAGTTCGCGTGGTTTATTTAAGTCAGAAATCGCATCTTCAAGATGCGCTACATATATCGCATCTACAAGATGCGCTACATATATCGCATCTTCAAGATGCACTACTACTGTAGTTCCAAGGTAAAAAAATATTGGGAGTGTCGCATGTTGAACATGCGACACCACTGTAGCTTCGGTGTAAAAAAAAACTTTTTGTAGTACCTGGGGATTTAAGTAAATCCGAGGTACTACTTACGAATTTGGTTCGTCTTCTTTTTCGAGTCTATTCCGTTCTATACCGGCGTAGGTACTCATGTGTCTTTGCCTCGTACTATTTCTGAAGTTTCCCAATATTGGTGTTTGTTCCTCATACTGAGGCAAAAAATGCTCGTTTAGTCTCCCACCGAAGTGAGTCCCTTGACACATGATCTAGTTCTTGAAAATTGAGACATCCACATGCACTTCTTAGACTGGAACAGAAACATGCTCATCTACTAACATGTTATATATTCCTATAGCCCTTAGAATGGGTAAGCGACAATGTACTATGCATCATATATCTGCAGTTTTGTCCCCCAATCTTGGACCATCCTACATGAATTTTACAAAGGCCTTAATCATTAGAGAAATTCGAAAGAGTCATGTTATTGCATTAAAGGACTTTTACTGGCGACATGCTGTGGAAGAGGGGATGGCTGCTCCTCCTCTCTTGTGTGACAAGGCAACTTGTAGATCGACCTATAGATAACACTGTCACTGGACCCCGCTGGGTGTTTGCTATAAATTATTATCCAGATGGTTCAGTAGTATGGTATAAAGCTAGGCTAGTAGCCAAAGGCTTTACATAAACCTATGGGGTCAGCTTTTTTTGACACTTTATCTCCAGTAGCACAAGTATCAACTGCGCGAATCTTTCTTGCAGTAGCAATTCATCTTGATTGGCTTCATTGTCAGCTTGATGTCATAATGCATTTCTCTAAAGTAACTTACATGAAGATTTATGAAGCACCCAGCTAGATTTGAGGTTGAAGTGGAGTGTCAGAAGTTGTGTTTATTGAAGAAGTCTATTTACGACCTTTAACTGTAGAGATAGTTTCTAGTATTATTATCACTTTATGTATCTTGTCGTTATTTCTTTATCTTTTATAGACCTCTTTGTAATTTACCCTTAAGGTCTCTCCCTATATAAGAGAGCCTAGGGTTATTCTGAATGATTATCGAAGATTCTTTTCCCAACATGGTATCAGAGCCGCCCTAGGGCTCTCCATACCCGCCGCCCCCTTCCCCACCCGCCGCCCTCTTCCTCGGTGCCGACCTCCGGCCTCTGCCGCTCTCTCTCTTTCACGCCGCTGAAGCCACAGGCGGCCACCAACCCACCACCCTAGGCCCTGGCGGCACCCATCCTCGCCGCAGGTCCCCCCCCGGCGGCTCCCAGCCCGTCGCAGACCTCCCGGCGGCATCCCAGCCCGCCGCCGCAGGTCCCAGCCCGCCGCAGGTCCCCCCCGGCGGCTCCCAGCCCACCGTCGTACCCTCCTAGGCGGCATCCTTACCGCTGCAAGGGTTGTAGGCCTCCTCTAAGGCGTGCCCCAGTTCTCTCTTCGTCCGATATATGGATTTGAGTGCGTAACGTCTACATACGCACTCAAATCCGATGCAGTTGGTGTAGACATTCATCATCTTGTCTACATACCCTAGTTCTTCTCCAGCGACAGTATGTCAGAATCGAAGGTCGATATGCCCTCCACCGGCGCATTCAAGGGTCCTGCGCCAATAGTGAAGATGGACGGGTCTAACTATGAGCTCTGGGCTATGCAACTCATGAGCCTCATGAAGTCGAATGGTAAGAAGCACATTCTTACCGAGGATGAGCCTGCGGAGAAGACAGGGATATATGCCTTATGGGAGGCTGATGACTCCTACGCAAAGGTATGGTTATCTGGTACATTGACGATGGAGATTGCTAATGATGTCCTCCATCAGCCCACTGCCAAGGCGATGTGGGACATTCTTGCCGCTACATATTCGCAGGTGCGAAATGAGACAAAGATGTTGCAGCTTCAGCATGACATTTTCACAATGAAGCAGAGCGGCAGACCTCTCCATTCCCTATACACATCCCTAAGAGAGATGTTTGAGAAGTTATACAATACCATTCCTCTCACTGCTACTCCTGAACAGCAGAAGACGTTTCGGAACGCTACCATGGTGGGTGTTCTACTTGCAGCTCTTGATCCTGAATATGATGCCGTCCGGTCTCAGATCCTAGCTGATGCAGTTATTCCTCCAGTGGAGGATGTTTACAGAAGGCTCAGTCGCATTCAAGTTTCCTCCAGCTCTTCTACTCCACCCCCATCAGCGATGGCAGTCTCGCGTGGGAGAGGTGGCCCGCCTTCTGGTCGTGGTCGTTGACGTGGCCGTGGACCCCAGGGAAGGGGTGGTCGCTTCAGTCAGACATGCTCCCATTGTCACCGCACATGACACTCGGAGGCGACATGCTATTCTAAGCATGGGTTCCCAGCATCGGTACCTGTTGCAGAGCACTCTCAGTCTCCATTACTGTCTACTGCAGATAATCGATTTAACGAACTTGTGGCCCGTCTCCGAGATATTATGCCACATTCATCTGGTGATTCGTCTCGTGGTTCTTCAGATATTGCTGCTACTGCCTCTGCCAGTTCATCAGCCGCTGCTAGTACCTCAGGTAGATCTACTGCATTCACACCATCTCATGATATATCTGACTGGGTTATAGATTCGGGAGCCACACATCATCTCTGCCGAGATAGAGATAGATTACAGGCCTACAGGGACATTCCTCCCGGCCGTTTAGTGCAGATAGCAGATGGTACCCATTCGCCCCTTGTTGGACAGGGGGAGGTCTTCATATCCTCCACTATGCAGCTACAGAACGTCCTACATGCTCCTGAGTTCTCCATGAATTTGTTATCTATTAGCCAGATTACGAAGGATTTGCACTGTCGTGCTATATTTGACCCGTCTTCTCTCATTTTTCAGGACATACTCACGAGCAAGGTGATAGGTTGTGGCTCTGAGCAGAATGGTTTATATCGGCTGGTTCGGGATTCCTATGCTGGCGTCTCCTCTCATTCTGCCGAACCAGTCTCTCCGTACATCTGGCATCTCCGGTTTGGTCACCTTCCGCTCCAGAAAATGCGCCATCTTCTGCCCCAGATCTCTCCTAGTTCGTCTTTCCGCTGTGAAGCATGTCAGTTGGGAAAGCATCATAGGTCGAGCTTTCCGAGTCGTCAGAGTCGGAGCAGTAGCTCCCCATTCGAGTTGTTACATATAGATATATGGGGTCCGAGTCGTGTTCCCAATCATCAGGGGCACATATTTTATCTTGTGGTAGTGGATGATTTTTCTCGTGTGTCATGGGTCTTTCTTTTGAAGAATAAATCTGAAGTAGGAGATGTGATCAAGAATTTGATTAATGAAGTGCACAATGTTTTCTCTTCCTCAGTCAAATATGTTCGGACGGATAATGCCCTAGAATTTTGTACACGCTCACTTTCTCAATTTCTTTCATCAAAGGGTATTATTCACCAAACCACTTGTGCATATATATCACAACAAAATGGTGTGGCGGAAAGAAAGCATCGCCATCTCTTGGATATTACTCGAACCCTGTTGATTCAGAGTTGTGCTCCTATTTCATTCTGGGGGGACGTTGTTCTTACTGCATGTTATCTGGTCAATCGAATGCCATCCTCAGTTCTTGGTGAGAAGATACCTATCTCTCTTATTTTTTCAGACAAGGAGTTATTCTCACTGACTCCACGTGTCTTTGGTACTGTGGTTTTCGTTCATCGTCTATCTCCTGGACTTGACAAACTCTCTCCTAGAGCAGTCAAGTGCGTTTTTGTTGGTTATTCCAGGACTCAGAAGGGCTACCGGTGTTATGATCCTACAACTAAGAGGTGCTTCGTGAGTGCTGATGTCACTTTCTTTGAGTCTGTCATGTATTTCTCTCCTGCAGGTGACAGATTGGTACCATCCACTACCACTGATGATGTTTATGTTCCTCCACCACCTACATGGAGTTCACCTGAGTCTTCCCCTGTGCCTGTTCCCACGCCAGCACCACCACCACCTCCTCCTCCTCCATCCATTCCACGACCTATCATTTCACCGTTACCTAAATTCTATACGCGTCGGTCAGGTCTTGCTCAGACTACACATCAGCCAATCATTACGCCTCAGGTATGTTCAGATGGCATTACTACTGACGGGTCAGGTTTGGTACATGTGCAGGATTCTTCAGTACAGGACGACACTAGCCCATCCAATACAACATATGATGATCTTGATGTTCCGATTGCTATTCGGAAGCAGAGGCGGCAATGTGCCTCTTATCCATTTGCTTCACAGGTTTCCTTTCACCGTCTCACTGGCGATTTTCAGAGATTTGCCACAGCCTTGTCTTCCGTGGATATACCACGGACCTACCAGGAAGCTTTGAAGAATGATTGCTGGAGATTAGCTATGGAAGAAGAGATGAGGGCCTTGCAGTCCCGTGGCACATAGTCTTTGGTCCCTGCACCTCCTGATGCATCCGTTGTGAGCTGTAAGTGGGTCTTCACAGTTAAATATCATGCAGATGGCGCGTTGGATAGGTACAAAGCACGCTTGGTCGCCCGTGGGTTTACACAAACCTATGGCGTGGATTACATGGATACGTTCTCTCTAGTGGCGAGACACTCTACCCTTCGTATTCTCTTATCTGTTGCTGTGGTTCGTGATTGGAGTATATCTCAACTAGATGTCAAGAATGCCTTTCTGTACGGGTACTTACAGGAGGAAGTCTACATGCAGCAACCACCTGGGTTTACTGCTGAGGGGGAGAAGCAGATGGTCTGTAGACTTCACAAGGCGATATATGGCCTCAAACAGAGTCCGAGAGCATGGTTCCAGAAGCTGTCCAACCTAATTGAGCAACAGGGATTCAAGAGGTCAAATGCCGATCACTCGTTGTTTGTCCAGAAGTCAACGGCAGGTACGGTTGTCATTATGGTCTATGTGGATGATATTCTTATTACAGGAGACGATGTTCAGGGCATAGAGAGGGCGAAGGCATTCCTAGGCCGTCAGTTCGTTACAAAGGATCTTGGAACCCTAAGATATTTTCTGGGGTTGGAATTTACAAGGAATGCACAGGGCTTGGTGATGACCCAACGGAAGTACATTACAGACTTCCTGATTGAGACTGGCATGGATGGATGCAAACCATCAAGTATTCCCATGGACCCTAGCATGGAGTTGTATGATGGTGATACTAATGAAGTAGATAAGAGGAGATATAGAGAAATGGTGGGAAAACTCCTCTACATTACCATAACTCGTCCAGACATTACATTTGCAGTTAGCAGGGTGAGTCAATTTATAAGAGCAGCTAAGACAGGTTCACATGGATGCTATACACATGATACTGAGGTATCTGGAATCTTCTCCAGGGTCAGGGCTGCTATTCAGAAAGGGCACAGACTTATCCATCTCAGCGTGTGCAGACGCAGATTATGCAGGGTGCCCTAAGATTTTGAAAATCAACCTCAGGGTTCGCAGTGTTTGTTGGAGGCTCTTTGGTTTCTTGGAAAAGCAAGAAACAAACTGTTGTGGCAAGGTCCAGTGCCGAATCCGAATATAGGGCCATGGCTCAAGCCAGCACATAAATGATGTGGGTTCGTTCCGTACTAGAAGATCTACATGTAGCTGTGCCCCTACCTATGAAGCTTCAGTGTGACAATCATGCAGCATTATTCATTGCCAACAATCCAGCTTTCCATGAAAGGACCAAGCATATTGAAGTTGACTGCCATTACACTAGAGACTTGATCCAGAGAGGATTGATATCTACTGCACATGTGAGCTCAGGAGATCAGACTACAGATGTATTCACCAAGCCACTGCTCAGAGGACCTTTTCAGAGATGTTCATCCAAGCTGAGCATGATAGACATCTATGCTCCACCTTGAGGGGGAGTGTAGAGATAGTTTCTAGTATTATTATCACTTTATGTATCTTGTCGTTATTTCTTTATCTTTTATAGACCTCTTTGTAATTTACCCTTAAGGTCTCTCCCTATATAAGAGAGCCTAGGGTTATTCTGAATGATTATCGAAGATTCTTTTTTTCCCAACATTAGCAAATCTCTCAAGCATGGTTTTAGAAGCTGTCATAAGTACTTGAGAATATGT
Organism: Ottelia alismoides; assembly: GCA_037367405.1. NCBI lineage: Eukaryota > Viridiplantae > Streptophyta > Magnoliopsida > Alismatales > Hydrocharitaceae > Ottelia > Ottelia alismoides. The sequence continues at coordinate 358,779 of JAZKJV010002934.1, forward strand.
GACTATCTAGATACTTATCGGATCACTTCTTATTTGTACGAAGGACATGGAAATACACTGTGGTCTTGTTGGTGTATGTTGATGACAATATTCTCATGGGAGATGATTCAAATGGCATTGCATATGTAAAGAAAAAAATTCCAGAACATTTTATCGTCAAAGATCTAGGACCTTTGCGATACTTTCTTAGGATCTAATGTTACCCCGTTCCAGGCAAAGTCTAATTATGCCCTAAAGAAATTATACTATTTATTTACTACATTAGAGATGGATGTTAGGATCCAAGCTTGTCCGGATCCCAAGGGAACCCTTACCCCGTTCCAGGCAAAGTCTAATTATGCCCTAAAGAAATTATACTATTTATTTACTACATTAGAGATGGATGTTAGGATCCAAGCTTGTCCGGATCCCAAGGGAACCCAAGGCACGTATCTGTGAGCCTGGAGATACCGAAGACACAAGTCTCTACAAACACCTAGTTGGGAAGTTGTATCTTACCATTAATAGGCCTGACATCTCACTGGTAACTGGCAAGTTCAGTCGGTTTATGGACTGCCCTACTTAAGCCCATTTTGATGTAGGTATAATGATCCTAAAGTATATCATGCCCGCTCTTGAAAAAGGACTGATATTTACTAAAGGAAGCACAAGAGTCTAACAGCATACTCCATTGACTATGGAGGAAATCGAATGGATAGGAAGTTTACTAGCAGCTTCTTCATGTACCTATCATGCAAACTGATTTCCTGGAGAAGTAAGAAGCAAGTCGTGGTGTCATGCTTCAGCGTAGGTAGTGAATACAAGGCAATGACACATGCAACGATAATGTTGGTTTGGATCTGATTTGTACTCATAGACTTGCGAGTCACTCCTAGTGGAATTATGGAGCTCAGATGTGATGACAAAGCAACCATGCACATGTCCAACAACCCAATCTTTCATGAGAAAACAAAACATGTGGAGGTGGATCGCGACTACACTTAGGATCTGGTACAATGAAGGTTGCTAGAAACCATTAGTATGACTTTTGAAGATCAAAACACTGATACATTTACCAAGCCACTTGCTCATGCTCGTTCAAGAGGTGCTATACCAAGCTGAACATAGTTGACATATATGCTCCAACTTGACGGGGGGGGGGGGATATTGAGTAATATATAAATTGTCATCCCACTCTAATAAATAGTTTGTAACTCCCTAATAACTAGATTGTAACCCCCCATATGTGTATTAGAAAAAGAAAAAAAGAAAACAACATTTAACTGTATGCTTATTTTCTATGATCAGAGAAAAAGGGTGGCTGCTTAGGCGGAGTCTGTTAGTCCATGACACCACATACACTATATGTGGTGTATATGCGGTTGAAGCGCATGTTCGGTCCGAGTAAACTGCATATGCGATCGAGTGCACCAAGTATCCATTTACAAATGAAAACCTATTTAATCCCCACCCCACCGGAGAGTAATCCTGCGCATCCCACCTCTTCGGCGAAACCCTACTGCTCATTCCCCTTTCTCATGTGCGATCATATGCTCCACAACACCCACCATTACCATTGGTGCTGCTCGCCACCTCTCCCCAACCTCAACACCACTTCCTCCCTATCACCCCTCCAATTACACTACCTTAAATCACGGTTGCCTCCATCACCACTTGTCAACCACATCTGTTTATTGCCGGTTAGTAGTTCTACATTTTGTTTCATGTTGCTTTCAGTTTATATACATCTTTTGTATATGATTTTGGTTGTGGATTCAGGAGTTTTTCAATCTCAACCGTAGCATTGCAATTATTTTTTGTTCGTTTTGTTTTTCCATTTTAAATGGATGTCCTGTTCAGAACTGATTGACATGATATGAAATCCAGATGCAGATTTTTTATTGTGAATAGTAAGGCTTAATATTGGTATTAAACATAATCAATCCTTTTATACCGTAAACATTAATGTTTGGTGCTTAGTCTAAAGATGTGCACCGTAAATCGTTTTTTACATTGTCAACGAGGTTCGTTTGATTAAGCCCTTTTGTTCCATGACAGTTATTTAAGTCATGAAAATTAATATCTAAAAATTTATCTTCAGTCTGAATGAATTTTTAATTGAGAGAATATTTCTTTATTTTTTTGTTATGAATTAAGTTCAACTTTTTCTCTATGTGGAGAATTTTTCCGAATGCTAGAGTTGCAATCACATCATCCCTAATTGTCTATGAATGCCTATGCTTTATATTTCGTTTATGTTGCATTTTTTGAAACATAAATATCTGATGCTCGAATTTATTATCATATTTTACTTATTCTTTTTATTAAAAATACTAATTATTTTTTCATTGAAATATTGCAATCCACATTATCCTCCTATACTTCCGCATACTCCACTACCTATCATCATACTCACTTTAGACCGCCTGACCAAACAGATACCGCATACCAACTTTCTGAACTTTGAGCAACCCATGTTGAGGGGTTTTAACTTGTCCAGAGTCTTCGAAGTTGAGCAGAAAGAGTTGGGAGTGAAGTGCCCTGTTAAATGCTGTTTTCTAAACTGAAGATTTGTACTTTTGATAGTGTAAGTTGTAACCACTATAATCCTCGGGAAAATAAAGTGAACAAAAAACTGTGTTGCAAAATATCTTGCATGCTCAAATGCTAAGAGATCTTTTGATACCAACTTTGCACGTAGGAACTAGGGGTGGGAAACCAACTTATATGTAAAAAGGAAACTACGGGCTCCCCACATGAAGTTACTGCCAGACATATAAAAATGAAGTAAATATAAGATCACTGATTGCAAATATTTGAAAAAGTTTCTATCAGGGCATATAAAAATGAAGAACACATGGCATTCCTGACAGACGTTATCTTTTGATATATTATGGCATAAAATGATGTTGAACCTTGATGTATTGCTCTGCTCCTGCCATTACCTCATTGCTTTGAGATTTCAAGAAATGTCAGGATGAACCGATGAACTAGCAAGTGTTTACTGTGACCATATCCTGCAAATCTGACAAGTAATGAAGTAGACATTTTCCATTAGTTATGTTGTTAGGTCACTATTAAGTTATTTGGAGGAATTTTTTTTGTCATTCTTTGAAGATTTTGCATGGAGTGAAAGAAACCATATAGCCGACCCTACTTAATGTCAGATAAGGCTATGCTGTTGTTTGAGGATTTTGCAAGACTATTGATACAATTTACAATGCGAAAAAATAAGCACAATATCTTCCTTAACAGCTTGCTACTCTGTTTGTCTTTTTTCTCTAAGATTATAATCGTTGTTTTGTTTGCAATATAGGAAAAGCAAGAATCTGGAGCAGTTCCTGTTGCTGTCCTTTTCTCAGGAGGATTAGATTCTATGATACTTGCAGCACTTCTAGATGATTGCCTTGATCCAATATGTATGTGAATCTGGAACTTTTTACTGTGATTTTATGGTGCTCACCAACTTTATGATGCCAATGATATCTAAAACGGGTTTAAGATTTTTACACCCATAACCCTACATACTTTCATTAATATGTGCATACCCCTGAATAATCGAGAATTCCCCCCAAAACTCCGAATAATGCTGAACTCTTACACGCCATAACCCTGTGTTATGGGCTGTTGGGTTTTGGGTGACAGCCATTTGCATGGACCAAAATGCCCCTGTAGTTGTTGCAATTGGAGAATGAACATGAACTTGGGCCCACCACTTCCGATGGCCAAAAATATAGCTGTTTGTGGTCTTCTCCCCATGCCCGTGCCTTGATATTGGGGGGAAGAGACCTCCATCAACATGGAAACATACTAAGTTCAAGCCACAACAAATACACAACAAAGTGCATTTCCATGGTGTGAAAAATGTGCAGATCTTTTTTATTTTATTTACATAATATTGGAGATAGTACAAATTGTCTGCAATTACATATATTCCCACTGTTACATAAATTGAGTTCAAAATCCTTCGAGTCATCATCGGGTCGGCACTTCCTTTGTGGGGCTGCAGCTGCTCTGAAAACCTTTGGAATATCCAGCAACCATTGCTTGTTTGCATTTGCTTGGGAATCTGGTAGCAACCACCAGCATCTACTAGGAAAATCTCTGTCTGCATACCACCTTTTATTCCCAACACACTACTAACACATTGACATTACTACAAGCAACCATTTATATTTTTTCCCAACAAACTAGTGTATGTTACATACACAAAAAATTGACATTACGCTACTAACTTGTTGTTCATACTCCCATAAAGTCATGTCGGCGCTGATGGCTAAATGGCTAAATGGGTGCTGCGTGTCTGGGGGCCGACGAATAACCTAGTGGTGAATTTGCTGAGAAGTTTATACAAAGTTGGCAGGGAGTTGGAGGCGGGCAAGACTCGCTACATGTCGGCGCTTTGGAAGGGCATCATCGAGATTTTACCGTCGTTGCATTCGAATCTATACCCGAGTGTGGGAGATGGGAAGACATTCAAGTTCTGGATGGATAATTGGTCGGGAGATGGCCCCCTGGCGAATAGGTTTCCCCGCCTATACACGTTGCGACGGAGAAGGAGAGCACGCTCTTTGAGGTGGCAGAATCGGGCATTTGGCATCCGAGTTTTCGCAATGAACTGCGTTATCGACGCTCAGAGGAACTCATCGATATGTTAGGAGGAATCCCACAACCTGAGTTCTGCATGTAGGACCGGGATCATTTTCGCTGGGGTGGATCGGGGTGGTCGGTTAAAAAACTGTACGGGGCATTGAGACCGGTGGAAGGTGTTCGGGATGTTGCGCTTTGCTGAGATATAAAGATCGTGTGGGCTTCTAAGATACCGTGCCGAGTCAAGGTTTTCCTTTGGTTTTTTAGAAGAGGCAGGCTAATGGACAAAGCGAGGAGGCACCGTTTGCTTCAGACGGAAAACGTGAAGTGCGATAGATGCGATGAAGAAGTTGAAGATTTCGATCACCTATTCTTCGCATGCCCTTCTTCTAGATGAATCCGGGCTGCTGCGAGTTGTGAGTGGGTGTCCACGGGCTCTGCATCCGAATTTTGGAACTCTATAGGCCAGGTGGGAGGAAACTTACACGACGACTGCGCAAGACCTTTGCTGTCCTTTGGATTATTTGGATAGGGAGGAACGAACTTGTCTTCCGAAATCAGAGGTTCCACGTCGAGAATGTGATCTCTCTTGTAAACGCCTTTTATCGCATTTGGCTTGCACGGTAATGTACTTTTTTATTTTTATTTTTTAAGTGACTTAATGAAGAGGTGAATCCCGCTTTAGGGATTTCATCCTGTTTCTCATAAAAAATAAAAATAAAGCCATATCCATGTTAGTTATATATCAAAGACATGAGTATTGAATGACATTAAAGCCTAACAAAAATGTGAAGCTATCACAAGAGCTTCATGTCCATCTCAGAACTTCTTTGACCAGGCTTCAAAGAGCATCGTTATACCTGTAATATGAAGAACATTATGTAAGAATGCGTCTAAAGGGGGACCTATGCCACAAGATATCTGGTGTGTTTATAGGCAAAACACGGATCCACACAAAATCAACGCATTTTAATCACCAAAAAATCGCTAAAAAATTCTACCAGATACACTTTTACTGCAATGTTTAACAAGGAGAATGTTGAGATTTGTTTTGCATTTGCTTATTTATTATGTCTCTATTATGTATTTGCATTCTAGGGCTTCTTCTCTCTATATAAGAGAGCCCTATAGCCCTCATAATAATTTATTTATCGTTTCGTTCCACATGATATTAGAGCAATGGTCGTAGACCACAACCCATAGCCTCATACACCCTACCCCTACTATCTAACCCCTCGTCGCATGCCGCATGTAATCGGCATCGCCCTTCGACGTGCCTCCCCTCGTACGGGCAACCTACTAGGGACAACTTAGCTTCCGCCATCGTTAGGGCCTTCCGTCTCCACCGTTAGGGCCCTCCAATGACCTCTTCCTCCACCGCTAGGGCTCTCCAACAATGCCTCCTCTACTTGTAGGGTCCTCAGCGACCCCTCTTCGGCCGTCAATTGGTCTTTACCCCTCTAGTGGTCTCCGCCACCCTCAAAGGCTCTACATCGGCTCCAGTCAACAATTTCTATCACGCCTCTTGCAGTATCCTTACCGTTACACGTAAATTAGGGTGCCAACGAAGCATGAGTTTGCAGTTTTTGGGGTGATTTCAGACATATATTGTTGGAAGAAAATAAAGACTTGCTTATTCATGAGACCCTAGAGTTCTCTTATATAGGAGAGTAACATGTTAGGCAAAATACATAAAGAAGACATGAAGAGTAGATAATACATAATAGATACGAAAGATAAGTAATATCTCAACACTCTCCCTCAAGCTGGAGCATAGATATCTATCATGCTCAGCTTGGAACATCTTTGGTACGACCCTCTGATAAGGCCTTGGTAAGTACATTTGTTGTTTGATTTCCTGAGCTAACATAGGCAGTGGAGATGAGGCCCTTCTGTATCATGTCTCGAATGTAGTGACAGTCTACCTCGGTATGCTTGGTCCTCTCATGGAAGGCTGGGTTGTTGGCGATGAAGAGAGCAACTTGATTGTCGTATTGGAGTTGTATGTGAAGAGGCACCTCAACTGTTAGGTCAGTAAGAACAGATCTGACCCACATCATCTCTGTACTAGCATGTGCTATGGCCTTGTATTCTGATTCTGCACTGGATCTGGCAACCACTGTCTGCTTCTTACTCTTCCATGACACCAAGGAACTCCTTATGAACACAGCAAAGCCATAGGTCGACTTCCTACCCTTAGGATGCCCGCATAATATGTGTCTTCACAAGTTGTAATGGGAAGTGATGTACATCTGATGAATAGAAGACCAATACCAGGTGAGGCCTTTGGATACCTCAGAATTAAATGGACTACATCCGTATGTGCCTGTTTAAGTTGTTCCATGAATTGACTCACTTCACTTACTTCAAAGGATATATCTGGCCTTGTGATGGTCACGTATAGGAGCTTCCCAACAAGCTCCATGTATCTCCTGTTGTCTACCTCCTCAGTGTCATGATCATACAGCTTCATGCTTAGGTCTTTGGGAATAGTGACATGCCTGCAGTCTGACAGACTTCTCTCAGAGATAAGATGTGTAACATACTTCCTCTGGATCATCACAAGACCTTGTTGGTTCCTAGAAAACTCTAGTCCAAGGATATAGCGTAGACTGCCAAAGTCCTTGGTCACAAACTGCTGACGTAGGATATCCTTGGCTGCCTGGATACCCTGCTCATCATCCCCTATAACAATCATATGATCAACATGTCCTCTGAACAAAGAGTGAATCATCGACAGTCAATTTCACGAACCCCTGTTGTTAAATTATGGGTCACTTATCATCTGAGATGGGTAAATGGATCCTTCCAAGATCCATTTGCCACATCCTGAGTTTAGTCCCACATCTACCAGTAGTGGGACTTGGAGGATCTGTAGAGGCTATATAAGTATCCTCAGACCTCATGTATCTAGTTAGAAAGTGCAATGCATAAATCAATCCTTTGAGGCGTTCTCCCATAGTTTCATCCCTCTCCTTAGGTAGTAGGGTTCCACGTTAAAATCCCGGTGTTCCTAAAGTTTTATTCTTTATTTCTCTGATACGCTTTCGCCTCATATTTTTTTAACATGGTATCAGAGCGGGTTCGATTCTCGAGGAGTTGTTCTTGTTCTTGAAGATTTATTTTATATTTATATTGGAGATTCGAGATTCAGATCTAGGGTTTTCTGTTGATACCTTAATTTACGTTTTTTTGTCAAGATTCAATTATTTGTTGTTCTTGTATGTTATTATGATGGAGAGTATTATTCCATTTTGCGATCTTGTCATGTTCCGAAGATCACGATCGTCGATAAAATTCCAGGCATCTAGGGTTTCTTGAACCCTAGTTTGCAAGGGAAACCCATCGATGCTCTCCAGTCCAGCCGCGATTCTTACAAAATAGGTGGTCGGTGCATCTGCTTCCAGATCCATCTCCAGTGGTAATTTCCACACGGCAGCTGTGCCGCATGCACTTCTCCTCCCGGTGGCACGTCTTGCTCCATCCTCATGGCCTCCTCGGCAGAACCCTCTAAGCTCCAAGCGGCGCCACCCCTCCTTGCATCCAGGCGGTGCTGGGATCTTCCAAGCGGCTCCCTCCGCCTCCGCGACCGCCTCCTCTCCAGATCGTTGCTGCAGCCCTCGGTGCTCCTCCCTTGCTATATTCAACAGGCATCCCCCCTCCGATCTCGTAAGTCCAGGCGGCGGTGCCCTCGCAGCTCGATGCTCCAGGTGGAGCTTTCCCATCCAGGCAATGTTGACACTCATGCTTTTCCTCCATCGAGTGCAACGGCACCCCACCGGTGACAACCTCCTCCAGAAATCCAGCAGCGATGTCGCTCCTCCGCCATCTCCAGCAGAAGGACCTATCGGGGGCGACGATCCTTCCAGAGAGGGTTCCCTCGATTGGGAACCCTAAATAGGGTTAGCCCCAAAAGGGGCTGCAGATTACAAAAAAACCCAAGTGGGCTATTGTTTAAAAAAAAGAAAAAAAATCTTTGCTTCTCTATGCGAAAGGAAAAAAAGAAGGGGGGCCCCAAAGCCCAAGTTGGGTTGTGCGTTTTTTTAAAAAGGAGGAGGATCTTATTTAGTCTATCCCAATAGTGGGTTGCGAGCATAAAAAAGGTGGTGTTTTTCTTTGGGCCCAAGATGGCCGTGTTTCAAAAAAAATCTTTTGAAGAAGATGTATACAAAAAAACCGTACGCGATAAAAAAATGAGTCGGCTATTAAAAAAAGAGGAAATAGTCAGAAAAAATGATTCGAAAAAAATTTATTGAAGGAAAAAGGAAGCTGAAAAAATGATGAGATCGACATTTGTGATGTTTTGTTGTCTCCCCATTTTCTTGTCTTCTCCCAACTATGGTCGACGTCATTGTTTTCCGACCAGTATGGGAGAAAGGGGGAGTATTGTGTAGAGTTCTATAAGCCACATTGATAGATTCTCCACTTTCCATATTCATATGTCAGATTTCAGGCCAAACTGATTCTCGGACTCTACAGTTATTTAGTTTTCAGACTTGACATTCAGATTCCGAGTCCTCAAGTAGATTTGCACGTGTTTGCGATCGTTTTCTGTGGTTCCCATCTTTTGTTTTGGTCAGAGTTTCCATGTATTCCATAGGGACACCAGAGTAGAGATCTCATTCCCTATGCCATGTGGGCTAGGATTTTCATGTGGTTTCATAGGGACTCCAGAGTAAAGATCCCATTCTCTGAGCTAGTATGGGTGAGACCCAGTTCTTCGACAAGGAGACTTTCAGACTTCATTCTTCAGTGACCGTGGACTCCGACGAGGATGTCTCCATGGCTTTTCAGTTCCGCCCTTTTAGAGATGGAGTAGTTGTCCACATATTATGGCGGGCCCGAGTACTTCGACGAGGAGACCCATTTTCAGTTGTAGTGACTCTGACAGACACAGTACGTAGAACGTGCTCTCCGACGAGGAGATTCAGTTTGACTCACTCTACATCCCGTTTATTCCTCCTCAACTGCACAACATGAGAAGCAACGTCCTCGACAACAGTCGATAGTTGTACGCGTTGAGTTGATATTTTCTGTACTGTCTTGTAGTGTGGGTTGAGTGATTTTTTTCTGTTTGTCCAAGCTGAGCATTGCATGCTCCAGCTTGAGGGGGAGTATTAGAGTATGTGTCACTTATCATGTAAGATGGGTAAATGGATCCTTCCGAGATCCATTTACCACATCCTGAGTTTAGTCCCACATCTACCAGTGGTGAGACTTTGAGGGTCTGTGGAGGCTATATAAGAAGCCTCAGACCTCATATATCCAGGGAGAAAGTGCAATGCATAAATCAACCATTTGAGGCGTTCTCCCGTGGTTTCATCCCGCTCCTTAGGGAGTAGGGTTTAATGTTAAAATCCTGATGTTCCTAAAGTTTTATTCTTTTTTTCTTTGATATGCTTCCGCATCATATTTTCTAACAGCTACATCAAGTTCGAGAGCTTCTGGAAACTTGCTCTTGGACTCTACTTAAGGCCATAGATTGCCTTGTGAAGTCTGCAATCCTTCTAACACTCCCCCTCAGCAGCAAACCCAGGTGGTTGCTGCATGTAGACCTCCTCCTATAGGTCATCATAGAGAAAAGCGTTCTTCACATCTAGCTGGTAGACGGGACAACTCTATGTCACTACAACAGAAAGAAGTATACTCAGATTAGAATGGCTAACCACTGGAGAGATGGTGTCCTGATGGTCCACCCCATATTTCTGGATGAACCCACATCTCACAAGTCTCACCTTGTAGCGATCTACACTGTCATCTGCTCGTTGTTTCATTGTAAACACCCACTTGCATCCAATAACAGATGCTCCAGTAGGAGTTGTAACAAGGCTCCAAGTGCCATACGATTGTAGCACGCCCATCTCCTCCTCCATGGCAAGACACCACTGACTGACCTGCATGGCATCTTGATACGTCCATGGTACCTCCACGACTGATAGTGCCATAACAACTCTCTTGTCGTCCTCTGAGAGTCTGCATAAGGAGACATGGGCTGCAAGAGGATATGTAGCACAAGTACATCTCTGCTTCCGCAGAGCAATGGACACATATAGATCATCTGCCACCTCCTAAACCTATAACTACCCTCCTGAGAGGGTACTTTCGCATTTGTAAAGAATCATGTTGCATAGACAACTCAATAGTGCCATCGGTAGAAACAATGTGCTCATTACATACCTGGGACGTGCTGGATGATAGGGAAGGCGCATGAGCATGGGGAACCGTGTGAGACCTACGAGTAAACACACGTGGCCGAAACTGAGTCAAGGTACTAGATAGCGATCCAGGGGTAGCCACATGAGTAGGTGTAGGTACTGGAGGTGGTGCAACCATAGGAGGAGGTATGTATACCTCCTCATCAGGGTTAGATGGAGGTCAACCTATCACTTGTAGGAGAGACATAAATATCAGACTCTAAGAATGTGACATTTACACTGACAAAGTATTTCAACCGAAGCAGATCAAAACAATGGTACCCTTTTTGGATACGAGAGTAGCCAACAAAGACACCAAACTTCGGATTGTGAATAAAGTCCACATAGCCAAACACTCGGGGTGTAAGGGAGAATAGGCCATTCGGAAACAAATCGAGAAAGGAACCTTTTCTCCTAAAACAGAAGCTGCTGTCCTTGGTGATTAGGAACACGACTCAGGCCTCAAATATCTATGTGAATGAACTCAAATAATTGAGAAGATGAACTCAAATAATTGAGAACTGCTCTGACCCTGACGAGATGGAAAAGAAGAGCGATGATGCTTCCCAAGCTGGCAAGCCTCGTACCGGAAGGAAGATCACATAGAGATCTGTGGGAGTACATGACACAACTTCTGCAAAGGAAGGTGGTTAAATTAAGATGCCACAAGTACTATGAGATTGGTCCAGTAGGAATAGTAGAGGTACCGGTATGAGGAGTCTGGACTAGTCTGTAGAACCCCCACTGCTTATGCCATATCCAATCACCCTATCCTTGAGTATGTCCTAAAACCCAAGTGAAGAGGGGTTAAAAATGGCATGACAATGCATATCCTTCATAATCCGACTAATATAAAGCAAGTTAATATGAAAATTAGGAGCATATAAAACATTCTGCATACACATGGATGGTGTCTGTGGAAAGGCGTGAAATGAAAAGTTGTATTCTATAGTAGCCCTAGAGCTCTCTTATATAGGAGAAAAGTTTTAAGAGAAAATTACATAACGTAGACAGAAGACATAAGAAAATGCAAAGTAAAAGGTAATGAGATATAAATATCTCAACACTCCTCAAGATGGAACATATATATCGATCATGCCCAAATTGGAACAACAATGGTGAAAAGGACACTTCACAAGAGCTTTGTAAACATATCTGCAATCTAGTCACTTGAAGCCACATGAGAGGTGGAAATAAGTCCCTTCTGGGTTAGATCATGAGTGTAATGACAATCTACTTTGATGTGCTTTGTTCTTTCATGGAAGCCTGGATTATTAGCTATGAATAAAGCAGCTTGGTTGTCACATTTGAGATGCATAGGAAGATGCACCTCAATATTTAGGTCAGTCAGAACAGGACTTAACCCACATCATTTTCGTTCTACCTTGGGCTATGGCCCTATACTTTGATCAGACTAGATCTAAGACACGACTGTCTATTTACTCTTCCATGAAACTAGCAAGCTACCTACAAATACAATGAAGGCTGAGGTGGACTTCCTTTCCTTCGGACATCCAACATAGTCAGCATCTGCACATCCAGTAACTGTGAGAGAAGTGTCTCTTCTAAATAAAAGTCCTACATCAAGAGAAGACTTCAAATGCCTCAAGATCATGTTCACTGCATCCATATGAACATGCCTGGGATGCTCCATAGACTGTCTGACTCTGCTAACAACAAATGATATATCATGTCTGGTGATAGTAACATACAACAACTTCCCTACTAGATCTCGGTATCGTCTCTTATCCACCTCCTCCGAGTCATCATTATAGAGCCTAGTATTGGGATCCATTAGAGTAGTAGCAGGTCTACATCTAGTCATGCCCGTCTCAGATAGAAGGTCAGTGTTATACTTCCTTGTGCCATTACCATACCATGTTGATTCCTTGCAAATTCTAGGCCATGAAAGCAATGCAACTTGCCAAGATCCTTGGTCCTAAACTGTTGTCCAAAGAAGTCCTTAGCTGACTGAATGCCATGTTTATCACTGCCTGTAACAATAATTTCATCAGCATAGACTAGAAGAGCAACGATACCTCTCTGGGTTCTCTTAACAAAAAGTGAATGATCAGTAGATCTGACAAACCCCGGTTGCTCAATCAAGTCAGGAGCTTTTGAAACCAAACCCTCAGACTCTGCTTAAGGTCATAGATGGCCTTGTGAAGTCTGCACACCATACGAGACTCCCCTCTCAGCAGGGAACCCAGGTGGTTGCTTCATGTAGACTTCCTCATGTAAATCTCCATACAAGAATGCATTTTTGACATCTAATTGGAATAATGGCCGGTCACATACCACAACAACATCAATAAGATCCCGCATCGTAGAATGATGAGCAATAGGAGAAAAAGTATCCTGATAATCCATCCCATAGGTTTCGGTGAACCCATTAGCAACTAATCTGGCCTTATATCTATCCACAGTACCATATGCTCGGTGTTTCATTGTAAACACCCATTTGCTGCCAACAATAGACGCACTAGGAGGAGCCCGTACAACACTCAAAGTACCACGAGATTGTAACGTTGCCATCTCCTCTTCCATACCCAGACACCACTGACTACTCTGCAAAGCCTCCTGATAGGATTGTGGTATCTCCACAACCGACATACCCATAACAAATCTCTGAAAATTCTTTGAGAGTCATTATGACAAAGAAACATGGAAAAAAAGAGGATACATAGTACATGTAGAAGTTTATTTATGTTCTTGTATCTTGTATCTATTTATCTTTTCGTTTATCTACCTTATGTAATTTGCCCATAGGACCCTCTCTATATAAGAGAGCCTAGGGCTCAAGGAATAAATAACAACACTTATTTTTCCCAACATGGTATCAGAGCGGCGGTCCTAGACTGGAATTCTAGTACCAAACCCTAAACCTAGTCGTCCACCACCAAGCCTCACGCGCGGCATCTCTCGCCGCCCTTCGGTCCGAGTACCGCTACTCGACCACGCATTCGGCGCCGCCCTTCGGCTCTATGTGCTGATCCTAGCCGTGTGCGGCCCCGCACACCGATCTTGCGCCCCCCCTCCTCTTCCTTGTTGTCGCACTTCGGCCCCGTGGCCTGTGCGCCGCTTGTGGCCTTTTAGGACCCGGAGCGCCGCCTCTCCCTTCAGTCCTTTTAGGACCCGCGCATGTCCTAGGGCTCGGTTAACCCTAGGGCATCCTCGCCATCTACTAAGGAGACTTCCGCCCGCGTCTCACACATTAATGGGTTTGGTTGTGTGAGGTCTACACATGAAACCAAACCTCCTTATATCAGTGTAGACCAAAGATTATCTTGTCTACAACCCTGATTCTCTCCAGTCACAATGTCAGAGAGCAAGATCGAGATCCCCACTACATGCGCCTTCAAGGGTCCTGCGCCTATTGTGAAGATGGATGAATCCAATTACGAGTTATGGGCCATGCAGTTCATGAGCCTAATGAAGTCGATGGATAAGCAACATATTCTTACCGAGGATGAGCCAGAGGAGAAAACAAGGTTGTATGCCTCATGGGAGGCTGATGACGCATATGCTCAGGTCTGGTTGTCTGGTACTCTGATTCCAGATATTGCTAATGATGTATTGCATCAACATACTGTCAAAGCAATATGGGACATTCTTGCTGCCACGTATTCTCAAGCCAATAATGAGACAAAAATCCTACAGCTTCAGCACGACATCTTCATGATAAAGCAGAATGATCGACCCTTGCATGCTTACTACACTCCACTGAGGGGAATGTTTGAGAGGCTTCACAACTTCATGCCTCTCACTGCTACTCCAGAACAATTGAAGACATATCGGAATGCGATGATGGTGGGAGTCTTTCTAACCTCTCGTGACTCACAGTATGAGGCAGCTTCTTCTCAGATTTTGGCCGATGCTACAATTCCTCCCATGGAGGAGACCTTTCGCCGATTGAGCCGAATCAATATCTCAAGCCCTACTACTGTACCGAATTCTTCTGCTATGGCAACCTCCAGAGGAAGAGGCAATTCATCTCATTTTTGTGGACAAGGATCACATGGTGGGGTTGGCCGTGGTCGTGGATTACAGTGCACTTATTGTCGTCGGTTTTGTCATACAGAAGACACATGCTACTCTAAGCATGGTTTCCCAGCATCTGCCCGTGCAGCAGAACATATACAACATCATGGTGCTACGCCAGCGTCTGATTCACGATATGATGACCTAGTGACTCGTCTACGTGATATCATGCTACCAGTCAATACTCCTCGACCAGTTACAGAGAGCAGCTTGGACGTTGTTGCTACTGCAGAAGCTAGTTCCTCAGGTAGTGGTCATACTTCTGCTTTCTACCAGGGCTCTCATACCTCAGAATGGATTGTAGATTCAGGTGCCACACATCATTTGTGTGGAGATAGACATCAACTCACATCCTACAGGGAAGTTTCCCCAAGAAGGATTGTCGTCATAGCAGATGGGACCCATTTACCCATTACAGGACAAGGATAGATCTCCTTAACACCCTCTATGCAGTTGCAGAATGTGCTCCATGCTCCTAATTTCTCAATGAAATTACTGTCAATTAGTCAGATTACTAAGGATCTACATTGTCGAGCGATATTTGACCCATCGTCTCTTGTGTTTCAGGATATTCTCACGGGCAACGTGATTGGACATGGTTGTGAGCAAGGCGGGCTGTATCGACTGGTCCATACACCTTACGCCGGAGCATCATCCCACTCCACTAGACCTGTCTCTCCTTACTTATGGCATCTGCGCTTTGGTCATCTTCCGTTTCAGAAGTTGCGTCAAGTTCTCCCTCAGATCTTACCCCGCTCGTCTTTTGATTGTGAAGCTTGTCAGTTAGGGAAGCATCATCGGTCTGCCTTCCCTAGTCGTCAGAGTTGGAGCAGTAGCTCTCCATTTGAGTTTTTTCATATTGATATTTGGGGTCCAAGTCGTGTCCCAGACCATCTGGGATACATATTCTATTTAGTTGTTGTGGATGATTTCAGTCGTTTGTCTTGGGTCTTTCTGTTAAAGAATAAATCTGAAGCGGGCATTACTATTATGAACTTTATTAAAGAAGTGCAAAATGTGTTTTTTGTTTCTGTCAAAATGTGAGAACTGATAATGCCCTTGAATTCTGTACTCGAACATTATCTCAATTTCTTTCATTCCATGGCATTCTTCATCAAACATCTTGTGCCTACACGTCCCAACAGAATGGTGTCGCAGAAAGAAAACACCGCCAACTTCTTGATGTCACTCGTACGCTTCTTATCCAGAGTTGTGCTCCTCACTCGTTCTGGGGCAATGCGATTCTTACTGCATGTTATCTCATTAACCGCATGCCCTCGTCTGTGCTGGGGGAGACGATACCTTTCTCTCTCGTTTTTCCCAACAAGGAGTTGTTTCCTCTGACTCCACGTGTCTTTGGGTCTGTGGCATTCGTTCACCAGTTGTCTCCAGGGGTTGACAAGCTCTCTCCTAGGGCTGTCAAATGTGTTTTTGTCGGGTATTCCAGAACTCGAAAGGGTTATCGTTGCTATGATCCATTACGTCGAAGATATTATGTCAGTGCAGATGTCACGATTTTTAAGTCAGTCATGTTTTTCTCTCCTACAAGTGACAGATTGGTGCCATCAGCTATAAATGATGAAATCTATATTCCTTCTCCACCCGTGTTTGTGCCACAACAAACCCCTACATCTCCACCACCGTCATCCCCATCACCACCATCTCCACCACCGCCAACACCTCTACCACCTCCCATATCTTTGGTTCCTCCCCTACCACGCCACTATAGTCGACGGCCGACCCCTGCTCATAATCATGGACAATCATCAAACATGCCCCAGGTTTGTTCTGATAACATTATTCCTAGTGATGGGACTGACGACATTTCTCAGCAGGAACAAGCAGTGGATGATGTGGATGTTGGTACAACTAATGTTTATTTGCCAATTGCACTGAGAAAGCAGAAGAGGTCATGTGCTTCAAATCCAATTGCTTCTCATGTTACCTTTGAGCGCCTGGCAGGAGATTTCAGGAGATTTGTAGGTGCTTTATCCGTTGTGAATATTCCAAGGACCTACCAGGAAGCATTGGCCGATAGCAGGTGGCGTCTGGCTATGGAGGAAGAGATGGCCGCCCTTCAGTCGAGAGGTACTTGGAGTCTTGTTCCAGCTCCTACTGGGGCATCTATTGTGGGTTGCAAGTGGGTGTTTACAGTGAAACACCTTGCTGATGGCAGTATTGATAGGTACAAGGCTCGACTGGTTGCTCGAGGATTTACTCAGATGTATGGGGTAGATTATCTTGACACGTTTTCTCCTGTTGCTCGACACTCTACCTTACGGATTCTTCTATCTGTTGTTGTGATTCGAGATTGTCCTCTATTTCAATTAGATGTCAAAAATGTATTTTTATATGGTGATCTTCAGGAGGAGGTTTACATGCAGTAGCCACCTGGGTTTACTGCTGAGGGGGAGCGTGTACAGGTATGCAGGCTTCATAAGGCGATCTATGGCCTAAAGCAGAGCCCAAGAGCTTGGTTTCAGAAGCTCTCAGATTTGTTTGAGAAGCAAGGATTCAAAAGGTCAAATGCAGACCATTCACTCTTTGTACAGAGGACATCCGGAGGTATGATTGTCATTATGGTGTATGTTGACGATATACTCATTACAGGAGATGATATGCATGTAATAAAAATAGCAAAAGAATTCTTGGGTCGTGAATTCGTTACCAAGGATTTAGGAGTACTGAGATATTTCCTTGGTTTGGAGTTTGCTAGAAATGAACAAGAACTCGTAATGACTCAAAGGAAATATGTCACTGACTTGCTAAGTGACACATGTATGCTTGGATGTCGGCCTGCTTCTACACCAATGGATCCAAGCATGAAGATGCATAATGACGACACTGAGGGGGTTGACAAAAGAAGGTACATAGAACTGGTAGGGAGGCTCCTTTATGTTACTATTACCAGACCAGATATTACATTTGCAGTAATTAAAGTGAGCCAGTTCATGGAGCAACCTTGTTAAGTACACATGGATACCATACATATGATACTAAGGTATCTTAAGTCATCTCCTGGCGCAGGTTTGATGTTTAGGAAGAAGGGCACTATTACTATTTCAGCATGTGCAGATGCAGACTATGCAGGGTGCCCAAAGGATAGGAAATTTACATCAGGTTTTTGCTATATTCATTGGGGAGTCACTTGTTTCATGGAAGAGCAAGAAGCAAACAGTAGTTGCGAGATCCAGTGCTGAATCAGAGTATAGCGCTATAGCCCAAGCATGTGCAAAAGTGATGTGGGTTCGCACAGTTCTGACAGATCTACATATAGATGTTCCACTTCCCATATCACTAGAATGTGACAATCATGCTGCATTATTCATTGCCAACAACCCTGCTTTTCACGAGAGAACGAAGCACATTGAGGTGGATTGCCTTTATATCCGTGATATGATCCAGAAGGGCTTCATTTCTACAACACATGTCAGCTCAGGAGACCAAACGACAGACATCCTTACTAAAGCTTTGCTTCGGGGTCCCTTTCAGAAGTGCTTATCCAAGATGAGCATGATAGATATCTATGCTCCATCTTGAGGGGGAGTGTAGAAGTTTATTTATGTTCTTGTATCTTTTATCTATTTATCTTTTCGTTTGTCTACCTTATGTAATTTGCCCATAGGCCTCTCTCTATATAAGAGAGCCTAGGGCTCAAGGAATAAATAACAACGCTTATTTTTCCCAACAGTACATGTACGCCTTTTCTTCCGTAAGGCAATTGGCATATCAAGGTCTGCGGCTTCTCAGTAGCAGAGACTGGAACATCGAGGGCATCCTGCATATCAAGCTCCACACACAAATCACCAGTGCCATTAGTAAAACTCAAATGCACAGAACATACCTGAGGTGTGCTGGATGATGGAGGAGGCCCATGAGCACGGTGTCGGCGCTGGTAAACCTGTGGAAAGAAAGTTGGTGTGGCGGGTAGTGGAGGGGGTAGTAGGGGTGGTGGCGGTGGTAGAGGAGGTGGTGGTAGTGCTAGAGTGGACTCTGAATTTGGTGGTGATGGAGTAGATGAAATCGGAGGTACAAGCATGTATACCTCTTCTCCATTCTCCGAAGAAATTAGCTTGTCACCTGTATGCGAGAAATACATAATAGACTCAAAGAAGGTGACATCCACACTAACATAATACTTTTGTCGAACATGATCAAAGCAACGATATCCCTTTTGGATCCTTGAATACCCAACAAAAACACACTTGACAGCTCTAAGAGAGAGCTTTGTCAAGACCTGGAGACCTCTGACGGATAAAAGCAATTAATCCAAAAATACGAGGCATCAGAGAGAAAAGACCCGTCTCAGGAAATGCAATCGAGAACGGGATCTCCTCTAAGACCGATGAGGGCATGCGATTCACTAAGTAACAAGAAGTTAGTACCACATTCCCCCCAGTACGAATGAGGGGCACGACCTTGGTAACATCCAAAAGGTGGCGATGTTTCCGTTCAACCACCCCATTCTGTTGGGACATATAAGCACAATAAGTCTTATGCACAATCCCACAAGATCTAAGGAACTGAGAGTTAAGTACTGTAAAATTCTAAGGCATTTATCTGAACGAATATACTTGACATTGCAGAAAAGATATTCCTTATCTCAGTAATAAAAGGCTGAATAACTGGACTAGCTTCAGACTTGTTTTTAAGAAGGAAGACCCACGACAATCTTGAAAACTCATTAACATCAACAAGATAAAACCTATGTCCCTGATGATATGGGGCACAACTTGGACTCCAAATGTCAAAATGAATTAACTCAAACAGACTATGATTACTTCGACTCTGATGACTCTGGAATGTAGACCGCTGACGCTTCCCAAGCTGGCACTGAAAAAATGGAGTGAGGGGAAATCTGAGGAAGAACGTGGCACAACCTCTGCAGAGGAAGATGACCAAATCGAAGATGCCATACACAGGGAGAAACACATCCAGTATGATAAAAGAAGCACCTGCATACGAGGTTTGTACTAGCCTTTAGAGACCTTGCTTACTGCCATATCCAATCACCCTGCCCGTAAGAATATCCTGAAATAGAAGAGAAGATGGATCAAATATGGCACAACAATGTAAATCCTTGGTGATTTGACTAATAGACAATAAATTCATAGAAAATTCAGGGACATAAAGGACATTCTGAAGTCGTATTACAGGGTTTAATTGCACCTCCCCCTGACCAGTGATGGGAGTGTGTGTCCCATCTACTATTACCACCGATTATTGAGTCAGACTGTAAGTACTAAACTGTCCTTTGTCACCACAAATATGATGTGATGCTCCTGAATCCATGATCCATTCTAACAAGTCTGCCCTGTAACAGCTAGGAAGGGCATAAGTTATACCTGATGTGGACGTTGATGTTGAGGCAACTACCTCTAAGGATCCTGAAAGAGAACTAGTTGGCCTAGGAGCAGGCATAAACTCTATGAGCCGCGTGACAAGTTCATCAAATCTCTGATCAGATGCTGATGAAGAGTTGCCAACCTGTTGGGTCTGCTTTGGAACACGTACTGAAACGGGAAAACAATGTTTAGAATAGCATGTGTCCTCAGAGTGACCTGACCTATGACAGTAAGTGCATGCGTGAAGGGATCGACTACCCCCTCTCCTGCCACGAGTACCTCGACCATGATACTGTGTAGGGCTTCCCTTACCACTAGATGCAACCATGACTGAAGAGGTCTGAGACTGCTCAGTACCTCCAGAAGATATAGAGTGCATGCTCAACCTGCGATATGCCTCCTCCATTGGAGGTACGGTGGCATCAGTAAGAGGGCTCGAGCATCGTTATACTCAGGATGAAGAGCCACTAGAAAGACTTCGATCATCACAGAATCTCTATAGGCCTTGAGATACTCTGGTGTGACAGTCAAGGGAATGTGGCCATTTAGCTTCTCAAACATACCCCTTAGAGAAGTGTAGATGGTATGGAGAGGACGAAAATTCTGCTTCGACGTGAAGATGCCATGCTGAAGTTGCAGAATCTTTGACTCGTTCTTCGCCAGAGAGTACGTAGCGGCGAGAATGTCTCACATCGCCTTGGCCATAAGCTGACTTAGTATACCGTTGGCTATCTCCAGTGGCACAGTCTGAGATAGCCACACACGCGCATGTGCAATTGTGCATCGTCTGCCACCCATGAGACATTAACCCAAGACTTATCACTTGGCTCCTCCTTCTTGACGATGTAATTCTTGCCATTTCATTGCATTAGGATCATGAACCGCATGGCCCATAATTCATAGTTAGTTTCATCCATCTTGACGATGGGTGATGGACCTTTGAAGTCACCCATGGATGGAACATCTGCTTTGTTGTCAGACGTGATGACAACAATCTTCAAGACTGGGGTTGCAAACCAAAATAGTAATGTCTACACAAACATATAAGAAGATGGTTGTGGGTGTAGACTCATACCACAACCTCTTCCATCCACTGGAGACTTCTTTAGGCAACTAGGGTGGTCTTAGAAAGTTAAAATACACCCTAGGAACCCAAATCAGACCTAACCGCGACCCAAAAACACGAGGGCGGCAACCTAGATCTCGAGAGCAGCAACCCTACGCAGGGGTGACAACCCTAGCACACAGGGGCGACAGCCTTTGCCGCTGCAACCCGTAGTTCGACAGCGGCGGCAGTCGCAGTACCTGCTGATGTTGTTCCACGAGTGGCGGCGGCATCCGTGGCTGTTGCCGCTGTTGCGCGAACGGCGACGACTGGGCTCGTGGGGCATGCAAGGGTTTTAGGTGGGTAGGGTTTTCTAAGGCACATGCCCCGGTTTAGGACCGTCGCTCTAATATCATGTGGAAAGACGTGGAATGAAAGTTGTATTCCATAGTAGCCCTAGAGCTCTCTTATACAGGAGAAAATCTCTAAGGGAAAATTACGTGACGTAAGCTGAAGAAGTAAGAAAATGCAAAGTAAAAGGTAATGAGATATAAATATCTCAAAATTGTCGAATGCAACTCCCCCTATCATGTGATAGGTAAGTAAACTCCATTTGCAATGATAACCCATCTATCAGGGGGTATAAACCTGTAAGAACTAAACTAGGATCTGTCTCCACACTGCTGGTGAGAAGCACCAGAGTCCATGATCCACTCTATCATATATGCCCTGCTATAATTGGTAAAAGCATATGCGATACTAGAGGAGCTCGAAGAGGCACTAACAGCAACTGCAACATCTGAGTGGTAGTGCCAACAACGTGAGTCATTATCTCCTGTGTACGAGAGACAATGTCATCAAGGTGGATCTGCCTAAGGATCCGAAGTGTTTGGAGGCTCAAGATGTTCTGCCACTCCAGTAGATGCGGAATATCCATGATTATGATAACATGTGTCCTTAGAGTGTCATGGACGATGACAATAGGTGCAGGGGCCACACTGACGTCCATTGCCTATGCTAGGGGGACCACACCATCTAAACTGCATAGAACCTCCCCTATCGCAGGATGCAGTCAACGTTGAGGAGGTCTGTGTGGTGGCAGTGGGTGGGATAAGAAGTTTGCTGAGGTGATTGTAAGCCTCCTCCATGGGAGGTATGGTCACCCTAGTAAGGAGTTGTACACATGCTGCGTCATACTCTGGATCGAGTGCTTCCTCCTACGAAGTCCAGTAGCAGCCCGCTGGAGCGCGTGAGAGCGTGCTTTGATGCACAACAGTACGGAGTGACGCCACAGGAGGCAGCGATGCGTGTTGGGGCTAGGAGAGCGACGACGATGGTGGTCGGGTACCCCATGTGGGAGAGGCGGCGCACGCGGGAGAAGCACATGTGGAAGAGGCGATGCACGTGGGAGGCAGCAACGACAGGAGTGAGAGAGGACGACTGGTGGGGGCTAGGGCACGGGTGGGGTATGAGAACTCCGGTCTACGACCATCGCTCTGATAACATGTTGGGAGAAAATAAAGAGTTGCTTCTTCATGAGGCCCTGGGGTTCTTTTATATACTAGAGTAACTTATTAGGCAAAATACATAAAGAAGATAAAAAGAATAAATAATACATAAAAGACACAAAATATAACTAATATCTCAACATACATAATCACCCCATCCAACCTATAACGCCTCCGTAGTAATGGAAATAGTTGTGCTTTGAGTTTGCATACACAATTAGTTCCCCATAGGATTGTGTAGGCATCTCCAGACTGATCTACAACTCCAGTCACGTCCTTTCCCAGCTTCTTCATCATCATGTAAAAAAACAAAATTGACTTATCCTCTTCCAGTGCTTTTAAAGGCCCGACATCCATCATCAAGATGTATGTGATCAATTATGAGTTATGGTCCATGCGGTTCATGAGCATTTTGGAATTCAACAACAAGGAGCACATTCTGACGCAATCACAGCTGATCGATAAGATTGAGGTGAATGCTTCATGGAAGCAAGTTGACATATGTGCTTTTACTTGAAATCATATTGTACTAAAAGGTCTATACTTTACACGTCATCTATGTTGTTTTTTTAAAGAACAAAATTCTAATATTTGGATTTATTACTACATTATTAATTATTTTTAATTAAAATAATACAAACCTCTTAATCCACATATACTTCGCCTATCCGCTTACTCGCTCTAAATCACCTGACCGAACGAATACCACATACTGACTTTCTGAACCTTGGTCTTGTTACATGCGGTTCTTTCTGCTATCCCCATGTATTTTATGTCCTCCAAGCTTCTCCCTGTTGGCATTAGACATCGTATGGAGCGGCTCTTGCGACGATTTTTGTGGGGGCAAAAGTGGTCAGGAGGGTTTGGGTCTGCACCTTGTGGACTGGGAGATTGTTATCTGGTTGGCCCGTAATGGTTCTATCTTCTCTTCCTAGCGTTTTTATTTTGAAAATATAATATTTCATGGTAGGATTCTTCTTGAATCCTGGACACTGTAAGTATTCTTGTAATCTCTCTGTATCCCTCAATAATATCTCTGGGTTGGAAACATTAGTGTATTTCCCCTATTTTGGTTTAAAAAAAACTATGCTATAGCAAATCGCTGAGTACAATATTTGCACACATCTGAAAAATGATTTCATTTTATGTTCAATGCCTAAAACGATCATGTCTTTCCGCAAGCTTCAGTAACACTAAGAAATTCATAATGAAAATGATTTTTCTATCAGTTTTAGTTGCCAGACCGCCTTGCATGGACAAGAAATGGCGCATGCCTTGGGATTCCTTAGCGCCAAGGCATGCACCATTTCTTGTCCAGGCAAGGCGGTCTAGCAAGGCGCCAGGCCCAGGGCGCCTACGCGCACGCCTTGACAACCATGCCTCTACCAGGACGCCTAGGCGCACGCCTTGACAACCATGCCTCTAACTATGAATCCAATAGATAAAAATAGCTATTCTCCGACTCAAGGCCACTGAGTTCGTCATCTTCTTTGCTAACAACTATGGAATCAACGATGAAATCAGAATCATCTGAATCACTAACGTCGACCCTTTGGACATGAGACCGCAGTACTCTCATTGATCTAATTTCTCGTAATTTGTGAGAACCATCTACCGGTGTCCCTATTTCACTGCTACTAGCCTTGGTGTTTCTTGTTTCCTCCACATGTTTGTGTATCATCTTCCATATCTACAATGACATGCTCGATGTCAATCTCCATGTCCACAACTTCTCCCTCCATCTCCAACGCATGAGATGCGTCTCTTTCATCCCCCAAACCTAGAGGCTTCTTCTGCAGATCATCGGCTTGCATTTTGTCAGCCAAAGCCCCCTCAGGTTGAGCAACATCATTTGTAGTGTTCATATGATATTCAATTCCAAATGTAAAAAATCCCCCCTAAAAATTCCTCATTGTGGCCAACTGCCTCCAGTTCATTTACCGTTTCAAGCATGACATTCCCAGGTTATTGGTCTTTTGCCCGCATCTACCATCTCCTCCATGATGTTGAGTGCTTCCACACGTTCTTCGACAAATTCGACAACCATCTCAATTGGCATTCCATCTTGATGTAGTTCGAACATCTCCATAATTTGCTTCTCATCTGATATCTCCAGATACATGTAAAGGAACACCAATGGTGATGGGTGATAGGCTGTAAAATGCATACAATGAGCATACATGCATGGAGGAGAATTAAGAACTTTGTTCTCAATTGCAACATGTTTTTGTTTTCCCAAGGGATGGCTTCTGAATGTCGTCCATGAGATCGAACTAGCATGTGTAGTCCGGGTTCATGCCTATGGTGGCCTCCTTTCCTTGCAGATACTTCTCGCCAACCTACCCTCGTGTCTTCTTGAACTAGCCTCCATACCGGACGACAATGGTACGTATTCCTTCATGCTCTTTAGACCACCCCATCCTAAATTCTACATGCATGTTGCCTTTCAAGAAGATGAGTTTGACTTCCAATAAAGATAATGCAAAGTAGAAGTCCACAAGTCGCATACCTCGTTTACTTCATCCTCATAGTGGAATGCACGGGGATGGGGGATGAACTTCTTCTCTGCCAGCGAATACACGGTGATTGGGCTTCTCCTTTGCTGCAGAAGAGTTGGCGATGGATCTTCTCCTTCGCTGCGATAGTGAAGACAATAGAGAGGAGTCTATGGTCTGATGAGGCTGTGTGTGATGAAATCAACGGTGGGAAAGGGTAGTCTCCAGCCCTCACCCTTTGTTTCTGCGCAGTTTGACTTCCCTTGTCAGCGCGACCTTTCATTCATCAGTGGTGGGAAAGGGCAGTCTCCAGCCCTCACCCTTTGTTTCTGCGCTATTAGACTTCCCTTGTCATCGTGGTCTTTCACGTGGCGGGACGAATCGAGCAGCGAATCCCAGCCGCATATCTCCCTCGAGATGAGTTGCGTAACAGTGGCATGGCAGGTGGTAACCCAACCACTGTTAGAAGCAAGCGGTGAAAGTGACGGAGTGTTATATGTGTGAACATAACCCATTATTCACGATTTTGGGAGTAATTCACGGTTATTCAGTATTATGCGCTTAATAATGAAAGTATATAGTGTTATGGGTGTAAAAACCCCCAATTAAAATCCTATTTGAAGGCGTGCTTTTTTATATAGAAGTTGTGGGTTCTGTAATTTTTCGTTGAACGATTTCAAGCTATCCAAGCATAGCTATCATCCAGTTCTGTATACATCAAAATCAGCAGTCACATGTAAAGTTGTCATCTAGAACCAAATTGGGAAGAGAAAGAAGCTTTGAGAGATTTTATTTGCCGTACTGACAGTTAGATACAAGCTTATTATCATGTTTATTATTTTCTTAGGAATAAGCATGTTGTTATTCATATTATTTTCTTCCGTCCTTTAGAATTATACCTTTTCTTTCCAGGTCCAATTGATCTTTTAAACATGAGCTTTGATGGCATGCATGCGCCTGATAGAGTTTCTGCTAGGGACGGAGTAAGAGAACTGGAAAGTATCTCCCCAGGTCGAAGGTAGGTATCTTTAAAGACATTATCATGCTTAAACATTTTTTGATAAAGATAGCTGCAGCATCCTCATGAATGCGCTATACTATATTGTGCTTTCACATGTATGCCACAGTAAGCTTTTTGCAAGTCTATGGTAAGAGTTGTAAATTGTGTTTATAACTACGAACCCTAATATAGTTCCAGAATTTATAATCAAAGGGATGTTAAAACATCCCTTTTCTCCCGTCTGATTTTTGTGAATACCTTTTGCTACGATTTGATACAAGGATTTGCAGAGTGTGACCCTCCAACCCGCCCTCTTCCTTCAATATAACCGTCATGCTGCAATCTTAGTAAATTGTTCTCTCTCAAGCATTGTGTGTAAAGAATAGATAGGAATTTTTATATCAAAGTTGTCTTTGATATAAGATTGCATACCCATAGAGAGGCATACCCATGCTCTCTCTTTACAAACAATGCTTGAGAAGCATCTCTCTCTCTCTCTTTCTCTCAAGAGACGTCAGCTCTCTCTCTCCCTCTCATGGCCGTCCACCATGGATGCCATGGAGAGGTTCTCCATCGCTGCGGCATCGTCGTTATGCTGCCCGTTCGTCTGCTCGTGGATCTCTGTCTCCTTCGGTGCGCCTCGCTCGTGAAGAAGACATCGGATCTCGTGTGTCGAGATCAGGAGATCCGTCGCTTGGATCATCAACATGGATTGCGAGAAGAACGCGGTTCATCCCCGCGCTCGCAAGCGTCTCCTCCGTCGGATCGGACTTGAGACAGGAGGTCTCTTCGTTTAGAGACTTGATCGCAACCACGCTTCAAGAGGTAATCCTATTACTTGTTTGTGGTTTAGATGAGACGATCCGAGAAGTGTTCTTGGATCATGTGTTTTCGTCGTAATAATTTTTTTTTTAAATTCCGCTGCATCGAGCAACTAGTCCGACTAGTCGCTCCACGTCGTATTCGATGCGACGCTTACACTTCCGTGATGCGCTTGAGGATCAAACCATATCCTTTAAGTGGTATCAGAGCCAGGTTGACGGTTTCGAATATGATTCGCTAACCGAGGACGACTTGGGTTCGTTAAGGTCGCGAAAGTTTTCATCGCATTTGATTTTGCAGATCTGTTTAGTAAATAAATTCGGCACTGTTTAAATTGTTTAAACACGAATTTAATACTTGGATTTTGTTCCCCATTAAATAAGGAAACCATAGGATCTGAGTTTGCGTAAATCGGATTTCGTATGCTCTAGATATGGTAGTTTTAATGAACATGTATTCACTGTTACGGGAACTGCGAATGTTAACGTAATTAAGGAGTTAATTACTGTTTAGAGACGCCTCGAAATGCGTGCAAAACACATAGGTTCAGTTGTAAATCAAGTTAGCAAACTATGGAAACTTACTTTGCTTAATTTGGATTTAATATGATTGAGATATGCTAATTTTAGTAAGTAGGGGTCACTGCTGAAATTGCTTTCCTAATCAAGAACCATGTGATTGTCAATTAATGAAATTAATTGTTAATTTCGAGAAATAATTATGGAAAATATTTGTGAAATATTAGAAGATGATTATTTCCTTAATTGACTTGGCCCCAATCAATTAATTGATTAGATTTGATCTAAATCTTAATTGGTATCACAATCATCAAACTTCTTGCTTGAATAGGATTGGGAATTTGTCTAGCAAATTTCCTTATAATCAAAATTGTTTTGATTACTATATGGTATAATTTCGGTTGAAGAACCGATGATCATCTCAAGTACAAATTAATCAATTTGGCATTATCCTTTCCCGAGGCGGATATGGTGTCTAGTCGGGGATCGCTGGGGTAGCGGGTTGCAACGTATGCGGTCCGTCGCACTCCCGCCGGTACTGGCCATGACAGCGGGTAGGGCCGGGATAATGTCCGAGGGATTATGTTGTATTTTTCTAATTATTAAAATACGAATTAATACGTACTTTGAGAATAATACCATATATATATATTCAAGCATAAAATTAAGTTTGATTGATTAAATTGGATTGATAATTAATTTAATATGATTAAGTTAATTATATCCAATTAAGAATACTCTAATATGATTAGAGTTAATAATTCCCTTGGAAGAATTAATTATATGAATGTGATTCATAGTAATTAATTAAATTTGAATAAGAGGTGGAGGATCACATAAGTGACATCCATGGTCTCCCGTCAAGGAGAAGGGTTTCCGTCGCCAGGGATTGTATATAGGAGACGCCTGTACGAAGTGACAGCTCCTATATACAAGCGCATCTGGATCGGACTCTTTGCTTCTCGAAAGAGTAAGGCCGTATGCGTAGTGACCCCAATATCTGATCCTCATATTATTGGGGCGATATTGGATTGCGCATAGCGAGTTCTATTCCTGTTGACGGTTGGTTCAATTAACGATGGGTCAACATCACCTTAGGGGCGGTGGGCCCGGGTGTTAAAGACCGAATTGGGAAATGCAAGTTGGACTTGCAAGGCGGAATGTGTTCCCGCTTCTCTTTATTGGAGTTGCAGTTTCTCATATTATTAGGATGTAACAAAGATAAAGAGGAGATCCCAGATCTTGCTGAGATATAATGGTAAGTATATCTCTTACATTGAAAGTGATTAAGGGAATGAACTTTCATTGTTGACATGGCAAGACAACTTTGATATAAAAATTCCTAAATCAAAGTAAATTAAATATTTATATATATTTATGCAAATTTCTTATTTCAGATAATCCTTCATTAATCCCACTCAATATTATACTCAATAATAACCAGTAGAATATCATGGATTGGACCCTTGATCCAGATATTGTACTTGCAATTGAACACATAATGTGTGTGATTGCAATGTGCAAGTTTTCTCATAATAATGAGGAATGATAATTAAATAAGACAATAGGATTAAAACCCTAGGGTTTGTATGTCTCTATAAGTCTTGATCTCATCGAATGTACTTTAGAAGTGACATTCGATAATGATCGTAATTGTCAAATAATCCTTATAAAATCAATAAAGATATTCTGGCATACATATGCGCTCTTGACATTTAATCATAAATGACATGGTTTTCTGCATCATGTAGAATGGTAGCTCTATTAGAGATAATGTATTCAAATTGTTTGAGTACCTACCCGAACCTATGTTTTAAGAGTTTAGATGGATGTAGTTGATAAGTGTCATCATTCTACTGTCTATACTCTAGTCATTCATGAAGCTTCAATATATTCATATTGTATGAACTTAAATGAAGCTTGTATAAATGTTGAAATACTCTTATATTGAAATTTTTGATTTTAACATAAGAGATCCTTGGTCTTGAGCAATGGTTTATAGACAAAGGGAGCGCAGTGGAAGCATGGGTTGGACCCAAGTAAGAGGTATAGTCAAAGAGTTGACTATACTTCTTCGACTTCCATATGACATCCAAAGAGTTGGATGAATTCCAATACTGCAATAAGTTGATGTGTTGATAGTATGACTATCAAGTCTGTCTAGAATCCTCAGAAAAGGACTCGGATGGAGCATCAGTATAATCTACATATAATCATTGATATTGACTTACTTATTTTAAAAGTCTAATAATTGTATCTCAAATTTTCTAATGACACTTGCAATTGGTTGCGTATGTATTAGAAATTTGATCTTAAGGTTTATTGGTCATCCATGTTGAAAGTGATGCAAGTGTTGCAACAATTTCCATGAGATCAATAGACTTCATATTTTCAGTGGGAGCCCTTAGTCTTAGAGAATGTCTTTATGACCTAGATATTAGAATACACTCATTGTTTATTTCTAATTGTTGGATATAAACATGAATTCTGAAATTTATCTATCATAAAGAGTTATGATGGATATATATTTCAGATAGTAATCTTACATCTAGCGGACTCCACAAAAATTAGAAATTAATGAATGGTTCATTAAGATTTCTAATGCTGAAAATTATAACTTTTAAAGATCAATAGGAGGATAAAGATCATTTGACAATGATCTGGCATCATGTTTTGGATATTTGTTTGTTGATGTAATCAATAGACTGATAAGAGATGAACCTTTAGATTGTCTAAATGTTCAAATCTTACATACTTATGAATATTGTATTCAAGAGTAAAAATGTCCAATACACCCTTCTTTGGGAAAGGTGTAAGATGTTAAGGTATTCAAGATCTCATACATATTGATGTACGAGAATCATCTATATCAGAATAAACATTATGGATATGTGATATCTATTAGTGATTATTCGTGATATGAGATTTCTTCTCTTCACTTAGAAAACTTTGAAATGTTCAAAGATTTCACATTTTGGTTTAGAATCAAAGTTTGAAGGAAGATGAAATGAATTTGATCTAATCAAGGTAGCTTGTACCTATTAGATGAATTAAAGGAATACCTTATGGAGATGTGAATATCATTTCTATCTCGTCCCTCCTAATGAGCCTTAACTCAATAGAGTTGTAGGGAGATGCAATTGATCATGTGTGACATGATTTGATCAATGATTAATCTTAGCATAATTATCTCTTAGTTTCCAGGTATATGTATATGTGGTAGAGACTACATTATACATATTTAATAAGGTTCCAAGCTGGTAAGCTGGAATCTAGCACCAGAGAGTGCTACTTCATTAGGAAAATAAAGGATGGTATTAGATACCTACTTTATGACCTTGAGATTCTTAAAAGATCTCATCTTTGAGAATATGATTCTTATAGGATGACTCTCTTGAGAATCAAGATGAAAATGAAGTAAAGGAACTCATTTAATCTTGAAAAGATAATGAGTCTCCTGAAATCGGAAACTAAAATAGATAATTTAAGATGAAACATTAATACCTCTTCAAATAAGTTCAAGGATGGATTCCATGTGTCAGTTAAATCTAAAAATGATCGGACTTCATGTGATGAAGCTCCTGAGGATCATGACATGGAAAGATGGATGTTAGCAATAAAAGTCTAATGTAGACTTCATATACAAGTGTTGTATATGGACCCTCGAGGATCCACCTATATGGGACAGACCCATTAAGGTGTAAATGGATCTTCAAGAGAAAGAGGGGGCCTGGTGAGAGGGTAGAGACCTTCAAAAGCACGGTTTGTAGCCATGAGCTACACACCGAAGAGAAGACATCGCTTGCGATGAGACTTCCTCTCCAGTGACCTTGCTTTAACCCATCAGAATATTGCTAACCATAGCTACACAACTTGACTATGACATCTTCATGATGTAAGTCAATATTGCATTCCTCTATGAATACCTCTCTGAGGATATTCATATGAAGTAGCCCCAAGGCTTCATGGTTGAGGAAAGCAAGGTGTGCAAGCTAAAGAACTCCATCTTTGGACTCAAATAAGCTTCCTGTAGTTGGAACATAAGATTTGATGAAATTATAAATGTTACGATTTCAGATAAAATCTTGATGGACCATGTGAAGCTTAGTGGGAGTGCCATTGTGTTCATCGTGCTAAATGTAGATATTATCCTAATCATTTGGAATTTTCTAAGGATGATAATAATAAGTGTTTTATAATCTGATTATCCCATACCTCGAGATATGATCTCAAGGATACCTCCTAGATCTTAGTTCTGAAGTTGTTCAGAAGCAAAGAGAAGAGGGTATTGGGACCGTTGCATTAATAGTACACCTTGGACTTATTCCATTCTCTGGAAAATTTCAAGAAAGGCTTCCTTCCCTTGAGATGTGGTAGTAACCTGTCTAAAGGGATAGCACCTCAAAGAGTTGAGGAAGTGAATGCTAGAACTGCTTGCACTTGTGCATCAGTTATGAGAAGCTGGGTATATGCTAGATGTATACAACAGCCAGATGTCTGCCATGCAGTGGGAGTAGTAAGCTGTTACTAATCCTGCTATGGAGATAAAACACTTGATTGCAGTAATACTAATATCTTCAAAGATGATAAAACTTAGAGATAGTTATCTCAAAGTCTTATCTTCAAAAGTCTAAGATCTTGTAGATAGTGATCTATAAGGGTCTTGACTATAGATACCTTAGGAGATGGAGATCTCCAGGAATGAAGGTATTCTAAAAGGATTATGGGAATACTGGTTATGATAATTAATAAGATGTAGTGTCAATGACACTATAACCGAAAAAAGAAATTGAGTATTGGTTGCATAGGATGCAACATTCGCATTGGATGCGAGCACTGTTACTAGGAGATATGCAAGTGCCGTAAAAGGACTTGGCGTAGTCTCTTGGGAACAGAGTGACTGATCAGCTTACCTAGCTATTTTCTAAATAGCCTATGATTGTCACATGAGTGTGGGTTTAAATGATTAGCCCATTAATGGCTCTTTGGGCTAGTGGGAGATTGTTGGACATGCGAGCCCACGGCGAGCCATTATGCAATAAATGTTATTGCAATTCACTCCTTAATCTGAAATAAAGAGTAAATAATTTGCATAATAGGCCCCTTAGTACAATTAGGGTTATGTACCATGGTCATCTTAATGATCATACAGCTGTTGATTCAATTATTGAATCATAGAGGCTGGTGCTTGGATGAATATCTAATGAGTTAGATTGAGGACTCATCAAGCACCGTCAAATGATTGTTAAGAGATGATCTCCAGCCTGAGTAGGATATGGCAATCCTATCTCAGTTAGGCTGATATCTGACCGACTTCCTGATGCAGGTCCTCTGCATAGGAATAGAGATTCGGAGGTGTCAGATTAGTTAGGTCAAAGAGTTGACTTAACGAGATCGAGATAACCTAAGTCCTATATCATAAGCTGTCATGATATAGGCACACATCCTCTGACCAGAGACAGATGTGTTACTATATGTCTGAGTATGTACATTTGGCAGACCAATAGGTTGATGGCCTAATCAAAGTCTATACACCGGCGCGCTGGTGTGCATATAAGGGCATATGAGTAATACGATCTCTCAAAAGGATCATACAGGTTCACTACTGAACCGGAAGACATGAGCTCACTCATGAGATATTGGGAAGAATCAAATTCCGTGCGCACGGTCGTCTCGCTTTGGAAGCTTGACTGAATTTGTTGGTTTGATATATACTTTTGGAAAATATATGATCAAGACCTAGGTATGATATATGCTTTTGGAAAGTATATGATCAATACCGACTCCCAATGATCGAATGAGAAACTTACTGATAAAACCATGAAGTAGACAGTATAAAGTTGATCCAATACTTCGGGTTTAATCTGAGTCTTCCAGTATGCAGGATGTACAGGTATTAGGAATACCTGAGGGTAATGTGATCATAAACGATTGTATAACCATGACGCTTCCATTCCTAGGGAGTGATGAAACGGGTCTGGATTTTAGTGACTCCTCTCAGTAGAGAAGTAATCTGATCTTAGTCCAAATGTTGGACATTGATCTGAATGTGATTCAGATGCAATGAGAAGATTAGATTTGCGGTCTTGATTTAATCAAGCATCTATGGGAGGCCCGAGATCTGGATTTGAGATATGATCTCAATATCGACTATACGTGGAACAATACAATCGCCCTGTCCTTATCTCCAAGTATCTGCGGAGAAAGCGCATTATCCTTGAAGGAGTTCATGGATAATTCTATTGTTGATAAATGTATCCGAGCATTGGGAAAATGGATAATTAAATGTGATTTAATTATCAAGATTAATATGAATTTGATTCATATTATAAAGAGAGTTATCTTAGATAATTAAATGTGATTTGATTATCAAAGATGTGAATAATGTGAATGTGATTCATATTATTTGAACACATGAGATAAAAAGATCCAAGATGATTAAATATGATTTAATTATCAAGGATAAGAATAATGTGGATAGTAATATCCAATTATTCATAATATATTATAAATGTGATTTATAATGTATTAGAGAGAGTTAAATATAATTTATATTAGTAGATTAATTATTAATGTGTATTGGATACACATTGTCTAATTAATTGAAAATGTAAATTACATTTTGTTTTGGGTTGTGAATATTATTCACAATATTCCAATGTCAAGATTGCAATATTCCCAAAATTAATTGAGAATTATTTTGGTGAATTAAAATACCAACAAATTGTTGTTGGAAAATAAGTAGAGAGAAAATCAAGGAGATGTGCAATCTCATGGATTGCCATGAGATTGCCCTCCCTTTTGGAAAGAGGGGGGCGGCACCAATTTCCTTGTGAAATTGGTGGCCGTCCCCCCTTCCAAAGAGGAAGGTTGATCTCTCTCTATTCCTCTCTCCTTATTTGATTGATTTAATATGGTATTAATATTTATTTGATTTATCAAATATATTTTTATCAAATTAAATCACAAGTTGTTGGTTTTTACCAACAACAATCTTGACCATTGGATTGACATAAATCAATCTCATCCATTGATTTTATATGTCACATGGATTGAGATCCATGGATCCCAAAACCCTATAAATAGAGAGGCATACCCATGCTCTCTCTTTACACACAATGCTTGAGAAGCATCTCTCTCTCTCTTTCTCTCAAGAGACGTCAGCCCTCTCTCTCCCTCTCGTGGCCGTCCACCATGGATGCCATGGAGAGGTTCTCCATCGCTGCGGCATCGTCGTTATGCTGCCCGTTCGTCTGCTCGTGGATCTCTGTCTCCTTCGGTGCGCCTCGCTCGTGAAGAAGACATCGGATCTCGTGTGTCGAGATCAAGAGATCCGCCGCTTGGATCATCAACATGGATTGCGAGAAGATCGCGGTTCATCCCCGCGCTCGCAAGCGTCTCCTCCGTCGGATCGGACTTGAGACAGGAGGTCTCTTCGTTTAGAGACTTGATCGCAACCACGCTTCAAGAGGTAATCCTATTACTTATTTGTTGTTTAGACGAGACGGCCCGAGAAGTGTTCTTGGATCATGTGTTTTCGTCGTAATAATTTTTTTTTTAAAATTCCGCTGCATCGAGCAACTAGTCCGACTAGTCGCTCCACGTCGTATTCGATGTGACGCTTACGCTTCCGTGATGCGCTTGAGGATCAAACCATATCCTTCAGTCTGTATGTTGTAAGTTGACCCCTGTCTCCACACAAGTGATGTGTAGTACCGGAGTCCATAATCCATTCTATAACATCGGATCCACTATTGTGTCTGTATGTTGTAAGTTGACCCCTGTCTCCACACAAGTGATGTGTGGCACCGGAGTTCATAATCAATTCTATAACATCCACTACTGCTAGTGAGTGCATAAGTACTACCCGAGGTACTTGAGGAGGCTGAAGCAGCTACATCAGAGTGACTCCCAGAGGCCGAGGAAGACATACCGGGACTGGCTGGATGTATAATGCCCCTCAATCGTGCTACGAGGTCATCAAATCGTTGATCTATAGAGGAGGCAGCCAGAGGATCAATCTGCTCAGCCACTCGAGCAGAGGCAGGAAATCCATGCTTAGAGTAGCATGTATCTTCGGTATGTCTAGAATGATGGCAAAAGGTGCATGACTGACGAACGCGACCTCCTCTGCTATGAGGTCCTCGTCCACAAAACTGAGAAGAGCATCCTCTACCACGGGAGGCCGCCATCACTGAAGAATTCTGACTGGCAGTAGAAGATGGAACAATGATCCGACTGAGCCTACGAAGGCTTCCTCTATAGGAGGAATAGTAGAGTTTGCCAAAATCTGGGAACAGGCCGCCTCATACTCAGGATCAAGGGCTGCTAGGAACACACCAACCATGATGGCATTCCTATTAGTCTTTTGCTGCTCAGGGGTAGATGTGAGAGGCATGAAGCTATAGAGTTTCTCGAACATCCCACACAAGGATGTATATAGCAAGTGGAGAGGCCGTCCATTATGTTTGATGGTAAAGATATCATGCTGGAGTTGTAGAATCTTAGTCTCATTCTTTGCCTGTGACTAAGTAGCAGCAAGAATATCCCACATTGCCTTGGTTGTGGGCTGATGGAGTATACCATTGGTGATCTCTATCGCCAATGTACCTGAAAGCCAAACCTTGACGTATGCATCATCCACCTCCCATGAGGCATTAATCCCAGTCTTCTCAGCCGACTCTTCCTCGATAATAATGTGTTTCTTACCCATAAACTTCATCATGCTCATGAACTGCATAGCCCATAGTTCATAGTTTGACCCATCCATATTTACTATAGGCGCAGGACCTCTGAAGGCACCTGTGGAGGGAATATCGACCTTGCTTTCTGACATGACGGCTTGAGAAGACTAGTGTTATAGACTAGACAAGATCTTGTCTACATTGACGTTGAGAGATTTGATTGCATGTGTAGACTCATGCAACCAGTCTTATCCACACGGAGATGCTCGAGGAAGTGAACGTCGGCGACGACAGGGGCCGCAGTGCAGCGGGGCTACAAGGGGTCGCAGTACGGTGGGTCTACAGGGCTACAAGGGGTCGCGCGGTAGGGGTTGCGGGGGCCTGTCGTCGAATCCGCAGGGCAGTGGTGGCGGCAAGGCCACGGGAGCCAGGCCGCAGGGGCTCGGGCTAGGCTGCAGCGGTGGAGGCATGGTCACGGGAGAGAGACCTGCAGGGGCTCGGGCGGGGGGTTGGGCCGGGCCCAGGCGGTGGCGGGCCAGGGTTGGCGACACGCTTGAGAGGCTTGAGGTGGGGACTAGGGTTAGGATTT
This sequence comes from Ottelia alismoides, assembly GCA_037367405.1. Classification (NCBI taxonomy): domain Eukaryota; kingdom Viridiplantae; phylum Streptophyta; class Magnoliopsida; order Alismatales; family Hydrocharitaceae; genus Ottelia; species Ottelia alismoides. Next base: position 395,589 of record JAZKJV010002934.1, read on the forward strand.
CAGTGCGGGAGCTCCGGTCTAGGACCGTTGCTTTGATACCATGTTGAGAAAATCGCAAGAGTTGTTTATTCCTTGAGCCCTAGGCTCTCTAATATAGGGAGAGACCTATGGGCAAATTACATAGAGTAGACAGAAGAATAGAAAGATATATAAAAGGTACATAAATATGAAATATATCTCAACTATAGTTTAGACATATTTTGTATTTGCTTATTTATTTTGTCTCTGTTATGTAGATTGTCCTCTAGGATTTTTCTTCCATATATAAGAGTCTATGGATCTCAGAATAAATAAGTCATTCTTTATTCTCCACATGGGATTAGAGCGACGACCTAGATCGGAGCACTGAGCCCCACACGCCTAACTCACCACCACCAGTTTCTCTTCTCACGTGAAACTCATCCTCTCTCGGCCTCCCATTTTCGTGCGACATCCCATCGCACGGTCTTCCAAGTGCGCAGGGCATCCCCATCGTCACTAGAAGCCTCGACGTCCCGTCCAGTACCTTTACTTGCGGTGTTGCACCATCAGCGGTAGTCCCTGGGCATCGTATTTGTTTATTGCACCACTTCTGAGTGGTGTTACGATGTCGCGTGTAGCATACAATGATGTAGCATGTCCTCCACATGCTGCATCACCATCCCACGTGTGCCATAATGCAGTAGCACTATCTTCTTGTGGTCTGATTTTGGTATTGCAAGGGTTATCAGACTATTAATTCCACTCTGTCAGCCCTAGAGCATCTTCGGCGTTGATGGGAACTGTTGTATCTTGAGTCTGCACACACAACCGATTCCCCATATAATTATATAAATATCTTCATATATGTTTGCAGCCTCAATTGTGTCCTTTATCACCTCTGTCATCATGTCAAAGAGAAATATTGCCTTATCCTCCTCCAGTGCCTTCAAAGTCCCACACCCATTATCAAGATGGATGGAACCAACTATGAGTTATAGTCTATGTAGTTCATGAGGATTATGCAATGCAACAACAATAAGCACATTCTGACACAACCGATAAGACTGGAGCGAATATTATGTGGAAGTAAGATGACACATATACGCATGCATGGTATTCTGGTACTCTTACCACATATATAGCCACCAACATTCTTCATTAGCCTACTAGAAAGGCAATGCGAGACATCCTAGCAGCTACATATTCTCAAGCGAGGAATGTGACAAAAATTATGTAGCTTTAATGCGTCATTTTCATAGCCATACAGGATGGTCGCCCGCTTCATGCTTTCTACTCATGGCTCGGGGGCATGTTTGAGAAGCTTCACAATTTCTTTCCTTTGAATGCTTCTGTAGAGCAACATAAAACATACATGAATGTCACTATTGTCAGAAAACTCCTGACGACAGTGGACCTACAATACTGTTACAGGTACTTACATACCTCCCATGAAGGAAGCCTACGACAGACTGAGCAGGATCACAATGCCTCCTACATCCTTACTCAGACCTCCTCTGCGATGGTTGTGTCTCACAACAGAGGAGGTCTAGCTCAGTTCAGAGGATGCAGTGTCCGTGGAAGAGGAGGCAGATGCCCGCGTCAGCAATATGTTGGTTTTTTTCTCTTGTATCAGCGTGTACACTGGATGACAGTTGCAGGTGGATAAGACTTATGACCTGGACCACTGCAAACGATAAATTTAAACAATCATTACATCATGTAGTACTTCTAATCACAACATAGAAAAGTAAACCACAAGTGCATAAGTATTTAACGTAAAACCCCTCCTGGGTGAAAAATGTGATGAGTTTTCTGACCCGGGCTTTCAACATGACCCAAGTGAGTCTTACCACTAAATCGAGTTACTTACATGGGCAATCCAATCGTATTACAACTTGAGTTGATTATGCGGTCAACTCCACCGTTTACATTAGATGTTTACGCGGATTACTCAAAACTGTACACAGATTAAACAATCCTAATAACCTCAATATCAAAGTAAATATGCAATGAATAATTCGAGGCAAAACTAAAACGATATAAAGCGAGGAGCATGCTCATAAGAATCAATCGCAGAGAACCAGAGCTGTTAGAATGAAGAACACATCAAAAAATAGCTCTTCGAGTTCGATCTTTCTATCAAAGTATAGAGTGGAAAGCAGAGAGCAGAGAGCTTGTTGCTCTTGGTGTTTGTTGTAGAATGAGGTATGTGTTCCTATTTATATGTGTGGAGACTCAATCGACGTTGGCTCTCAAAAAGTAACCGTTGTGAACAAATCGGTAATGAAATCGGCTTCAACAATCTTCCTCAAATGGAATATGATTGATCATGATACAAAGATGATCGATCACAATTAAATAATCGATCATGAGGATTTAGATGATCGATCGGAATCAAGAGATTATCGATCAAGAATCAAAATTGACTGATCAAAGGTATAGCCATTGTAATTCAAATAATAATCGATCATGAAACAAGGTTGATCGATCAGTATGATGGATCATGTAAGAATGATTGATTGATCAATTTGACTCTTTGACCTGAAAGTCAAAGTCAAAGGGTTGAAATGCAATATGCATGACTTGAGGTCTTTTAGATTCTAAGACAATTACAAGAAGCATGACTCAATAAAAGAAAGGGATTTTTACCCGGCAGACCTTATAATCTTTTCCAATTACCTCTATGACCTTTGAAAACGTCCTAATTCCTCCATCGACCTCGTAAACTTGCTCCGTCTTACGCTACAAACCCTGCCGTCAATTTTAACTATATTTGAGTCAGTTACTTGGGTTAGTCTTGAGTTAACCTAACCAATTTACCATCAAACGGTTAGGATTAGCCAGAAATAATAAAAAAAGAAGGGGTTTACGAGCTTGGGAGGCGGGAGGGGGGGGCTCCATCAGCGGTGGGGGGGAGCAGGGGGGCTTCATCGGCGGGGTGGGGCAGGTAGTAGCAGCATCGGCGGGGGGATCGGCGCGGGATCCATCGATGGGGGAAGCTCCATCCGCAGGGGGGGCTCCAGGTAGCAGCAGCAGCAGCGGGGGGCCGTCGGTTGAGGAGGAGCAGGGAGTTTGGGAGGCTGGGCGGCGCGGAGGGGGGGGGTTGACGGAGAGGGGCTTGAACAGGGACTTGGGCAGGGGTTTCCTACGGGCATTCGAGCGGGGGAGCAGGGAAGGAGGGCCTCCTCGGTGTCCAGGAGGTAAAGCAGGGAAAGAGGAGCTGTACGTGAGGCTCCTCAGCAGCGACAGTAGCGGGGCTCAAAGCTTGGCAGTTGCGGGAGGGCGGCGCAAGGGGGATCAGCTCCTCTTGGATAATGGAGTGGCACTTAGTGTAAATCTGATAAACAAAATGGGTATAATATAAAAGAACATAACAGAATCTGGTTACTTTTAACGGATAAATGAACGGCGGTTAACCACAGGGTTTGTAGGGTAAGAGTTAGCAAGTTTACTGGGTCGGAGGAGGAATTATGATGTTTCAAAGGTCGTAGAGGTAATTGCAAAAGATTATAGGGTCTGCCGGGTAAAAATCCCTAAAAGAAAAGACTTCATCTTCTTCTTGAGCTTGAGATCATTCCTTGAGCTTGAGTTAAAGTTCTGTATCCTTAAGCTTCGTTCAGTTTCTTATCTTCTTTTTCACTAAGTTTGAGCTCCTCAGACTTGAGCTTCTTCCTGGTCCAGTAGCTTTCCTGCTTTTGACCTAGCGACTAGTTAGCTTCACAAGTTTTGTTATCATTAAAATATGCATGCTTATGTACTAAGAATTTCCCCACTGATGCATTCACTCACAATCTCATCCTTTTTTGATGATGAAAAAATATTTTATGTTTACAAAAATAATGTGTATCTGCGAGCAATCTCATCCTTATGTACTAAGAATTTCCCCACTGATGCATTCACTCACAATTTTTATGAACAATCTTTTCTCCCCTTTTTTGACATAATCAAAAAGGTCTAAACTTATACCAAAAGTTGATAAAAACTAATTTTTAACATATACCAATTATTAAAGAATTATAATTTCTCTCCCTTATGAAAATATTCTTTTTTATCTGAGCTCCCCCCCCCCCGTCCCTAAACTAGAGCTCCCCATTAATCTTTGCTTAAAGGCTCCTCTTAAAAGATAAGAGTCGAGGGCTCATCGCCAATACATGATATGCATGATCAAGTAAACAAAAAAGATAAGAACTCACCAAGGGTTATTGGCGGTAGACTTCTCCAGTATCAAAATCTTCTCCATGGCGGTGGCGTCCAACCATGGTTCTGAAAGTTGTTCGGCCTTGGAGGGATCCACCTTTGTTATTGACGTGGCCTCCTCCCTTTTCTTTAGCCTTCAGTACCCTTTCTCGGTACCCTTTCTTTTTCGGGTCCTTTAGGGTTAGATTATAATGTTTCTTTATTTTTCCAAACTAATTTTCTTTTCTTAAAAGAGTTAGTGGCAGAAGCATGATTTTTCTACTTTTTCTTTTTCTTTACGGAAGAAGGTATACAAGTAAATTTCTTTATGCTCAACAATTTCATTCTCTAAACCGATAACATTCACTTTAAAACTACTAAGATCATGTTTTACCTGCTCATTTTCCATTTTGAAAACATCTAAGTCATTTAGCAAACTAGATTTATCATCTACAAGTTTATTATTTATCTTTTCTAGTTTCATGACTTTTCTAAAAAGATCTTACGAGGTATTATAAAGTACAGAATAAGAAAGTTCTTTTACCTTTGTGTATGAGTCTGAAACTAAGTCAGATGAGTCAGACATATGAGTCTGAATCTAAATCGGATGAGTAAGACTCCACTCTCCCAACGAATGCTTGTTCATTTTCATTATCTTTTTCACTATTGTTTGATGACTCTATGCTTGCATCTTAAGCTTCTTCTTTTGGAGGTTTTACATACATAGAGGCAATGCAACTCCAAATCTCATCGACCATACTCAGATGAGAGATACGGTCAAACTCCCCATTGGATATGGCATAATATATGGCATTCATCACTCTTGTATTTAGTGTTATCTTTTCAATTTCGTCTTTGGCGTAGCCGAACTCCTTTTCGATTATTAGCTGGAACTTATTCTAGACCATATTTCAGATAGCAAAGTCACTTACTTGTAGGAAGATAGACATCTTCTTCCAGCTTGCATAGCTTATCCCATCGAAGAAAGGTGGACGAGTCACAGAGCTTCCTTCTACACACGATCTTGAGATGCTGGCCATGTGCGCGTCGGAATGTAACTTCTTTAGCACATACGAAGTTCTGATACAAATGTTGGTTTTTCTCTTGTATCTATGCGTACACTGGATGACGGTTGCGGGTGGATCTGATATATGACTTGAATCGTTGCAACCAATAAACTTAAAGAAGTACGTCACGTCGCACTTTTAATCATTAATAGACAAGCAAACGACAAGTGTACTAGAATTTAACGTGGAAACCCTCCTAGATAAAAATCACGACCTAAATCTCTGACTCGAGCTTTCAACCTGACCCAAATGGATCTTACCAGTAAACCGGGTTGCTTAAGTGAGCAACCCAACTGTAGTACAACTTGAGTTCATTATGTGGTCAACTCCACCTTAAAACCTGAGTTGTTTACGTGGACAACTCAAAATCGTGTACATATTAAACAATACTAATCACCTCAATATCAAAGTAAATATGCAATGAATAATAAGAGATAAAATTAAAATGATCTTACAGAGCAAGGAGCATGCTCGTAAGAATCAATCGCAGAAAACCAACGTTGTTGGAATGAAGAATACAATAAAAAATAGCTCTTCGATCTTTCTCTCAAAGTATAGAGTGGAAAGCGGAGAGTAGATAGCTTGTTACTCTTGGTGTTTGTTGTAGAATGAGGTATATGGTCCTATTTATAGGTGTGGAGACTCTATAGACATCGGCTCTCAAAAAGTAATTGTTGTGAACTGTTAGAAAATCGGAAGCGGAAACATGGATAAAAGAATAAGAAAATAAGAACGCGGGATTTTACGTGGAACCCTACTCCGTGAGGAGCGGGATGAAACCACGGGAGAAGCCCTCAAAGGGGCGTGTTATGCATTGCTTTTTCTCAATGGATACAGGAGGTCTGGGGCTCCTTATATAGCCTCTCCAGAGCCTCCAAGTCCCACCACTGGACGATGTGGGACTAAACACTGGATGGGGTAAATGGATCTCCTCCAGGATCCATTTACCCTGTTACAACACAATAGGCGCATACAACTTATACTCCACGATCCATTTATCCTGCTACAACTCAACATGGCGCACTACCAAATACTCTAACACTCCCCCTCAAGCTGGAGCATGCAATGCTCAGCTTGGACAAACAGAAAGAAACTCAACTCAACGCTACAAGACACTACGGACAATATCAACCCAACGTGCACATTGCTGCAGTCGAGGACGTTGCTTCTCATGCCGTACAGGTGAGGAGGACGAACGGGCTGGAGTGTGAGTCAACTGAAGACTCGGAATCTGACCGTCGAGTCTGAACTTGCGCCTGAAGTCTCCTCGTCGGAGAACTGGGTCTCTCCCATCTGGCTCAGAGAATGGTGCACTACTCTGGTGTACCTATGATACCACATGAAAACCCTTGCCCTCAAGGGAATGGTCCTCTGCTCTGGAGTCCCTATGGCTCACATGAAAACTCTGGCCGAACAACAACAAGAATGATGGGGACCTCGAACAAATGATGGCAACATATGCTCATCTGACAATGACCGCACACTCGTGCGTGTCTGAAACTGGAGACTCGGAAACAATGATCGTCGAGTCTGAACAACTGTAGAGTCTGATCAACTGGCTGGTCTGGAGACTGGCATCTGAATCTGGAATCTGGATCATGAACCGACCTGTGACTCTACATATACTCCCCCTTTCTCCCATACTTGTCGGAAAATGAACATCGACAAAGTTGGGAGAAGACAAGATAGAAGGGGAAAACAAACATACTTGCGGCTTTTCATTTTTTTTTCTCTTCAGCCGTCCATTTTTTTTAAGCCGTTGACACTATTTTTTCGGCCTTTGCAAATTTTTTTTTAATTGCGTCGACTTTTTCTTTGTACGCGGTTTTTTTTTCGAAAAAAAAACATCCCTTTTTTTTTACAAATTGCGTACGGCTTTTCTCAAATGTACGCGCCTTTTCGCAATTTTTTTTAAATACATGAACTCTCGGCCCAAATTGGGCCCACAAAAGCAGCTTTCCTTTTTTTTTTTCAAAACATGCTGCCTCTCTCTCTTTCTTTTTCTTTACTTTCTTTTTTTTTAAACTCGGTCAAATTTAGGCTCGGCCCACTTGGGCCTAATCACCGCCAACCCCCTTGCATTTCTCTCCTTTTTTTTTCAGCCCACTGTTGGGCTAAATTTTTTTTCTTTTTTTTTATAAGCAGCACATTCGGGTTTAGGGTTCCCATCGTGGGAACCCCATCTCCCAATGCCGCCGCCCCCACATGAAGTTTCCTGGAGACATTCTCGCAGGTCTGGAGAGGGGGGTACCGCCTGGGCGCAATGATCTGGGGAGCTTCGGGGTTTCACCTGGCGATGAGGGTTGCCGTCTGCGCGAGCCCAGCGCGCTTGCGTGAGTGGCTGGGGCGCGCGATCAGTCTGGACAGAGGAGGCTTCATGCCGCCGAGATGTGCTGATGGGTCACCCTCGCGCGCGCGAGGAGGAGAATCGATTGCGGGTGCGTCGAGGCCTCGCGCCGCCGAGATGTACTTCGGGGTTTCACCTTGGAGATCGAGCGGGCTACACCGCCCTTGCTGGCGCACGTGATGGCGGGTGCGTCGAGGGAGCGCCAGGAGCTGCATCGGGAAGAAGAAGGCTTGAGCGCGCCGCCCTTGGAGGATGAAGACCTGCGCGTTGTGCGCGCGAGATGGGTCGCCTGATGCGCCTGAGAAGGAGGCCTCGTGATGCAGGAGAGGCGCCTAGAACTTGGCCTCGCTTGTTGATGGAGAAGGACTGCCTGGAACTACGTGCAAATCGCCCTTTGTGCCTGAAGATGAAGATGGGGCCTGGGGTTGACCTGAAAGTGGATCTAGGGTTCCTGACTGGAACCGTGGAGTGCTTCATCGACTCCAGCATGGCGGAGGGATGCTCCACCTTGGGAGATTGCAGATCTGGATAGCATGGGCTTTGATACGGCTGGGATCTGCGCAACTATTGCGCGGGGATTTTCTTGCGGCCTGGATCATCCTCCCTTTCATGAATTAGGGTTTTGAGAACCCTAGAACACATCTCATATTCGAACAGATCTCGAATAATAAATCTTCAAAGAACATAAATCCAAAACTCGAATCTCAACCAAAAATAAAGAATACAAAAAATTCCTCGAGAATCGACCCGCTCTGATACCATGTTAGAAAATCGGAAGCGGAAACATGGATAAAAGAATAAGAAAATAAGAACGCGGGATTTTACGTGGAACCCTACTCCGTGAGGAGCGGGATGAAACCACGGGAGAAGCCCTCAAAGGGGTGTGTTATGCATTGCTTTTCTCAATGTATACAGGAGGTCTGGGGCTCCTTATATAGCCTCTCCAGAGCCTCCAAGTCCCACCACTGGACGATGTGGGACTAAACACTGGATGGGGTAAATGGATCTCCTCCAGAATCCATTTACCCTGTTACAACACAATAGGCGCATACAACTTATACTCCACTATCCATTTATCCTGCTACAACTCAACATGGTGCACTACCAAATACTCTAACATGAACAAATCGGGAATGAACTCGGCTTCAAAAATCTCCTCAAAATGGAATATGATCGATCAGGATCCAAAGATGGTTGATCAAAATCAAGTGATCGATCATGAAGATTTAGGTGATCGATCAGAATCAAGAGATGATTGATCTAAGCATAGGAAACATGGTTGACTGATCAGGTATGATCGATCATGTAGGAATGGTTGATCGATCAGCTTGACTCTTTGACCTGAAAGTCAAAGTCAAAGGGATGAAATGCAATATGCATGGCTTGAGGTCTTTTACATTCTAAGACAACTACAGGAAGCATGATTCAATAAAAGAAAAGACTTCATCTTTTTCTTGAGCTTGAGATCCTTCCTTGCTTGAGCTGGAGTTCCATATCCTCGAACTCCTTTCAACTTCTTAGCTTCTTCTTCACTTAAGTTTGAGCTCCACACGCTTGGGCTTCTTCCTGGTCCAGTAGCTTTCCTGCTCTTGACCTAGCTACAAGTTAACTTCACAAGTTTTGTTATTATCAAAATATGCATTCTTATGTAATAACAATTTCCTACTGATGTATGCGCTCACATCAGTGTTCAAGAAATCGGCCGAGTATACTGCGTACTCGGTGGTATACTCGTACTCGGAAGCCTTGACGCTTCAAGTATGGTCAAATCAGCATCTAGGCGGGTCAGGCCGCATACTCGGTCGAGTATACCGTATATGCGGCCGATTTTTGAATAATCATTTTTTAAAACCTTAACCTAAACTCGGACATCTGACTTAACGCTCTTTCAATTGATATTTGTGCTCATTTGACTCTATTACTTTTTATCCCAATAGTTTTGTTCCTTGTACCTTCAATTCTTTATTATTATAACCACAAAATATAATATTTAGAGGATATTAGCATGATATTAAATTTTTTTATAGTTTTCATAATAAAAAATACCAAACCGCATAAAACCACATACTCCCCGTATACTCTCCCGCATACCACGTACTCTCTGTGCAGTGACCCCTCCTACTGAATATCGCATACCACCTTTCTAAACATTGACTCTCATAGTGCACCTATTGTCACCGTTCTGGTCTCCTCGAGGACACTTGCTATCAGAAGCGTGGTTACCTCACGTCTGCCTATGTTGTCGAACAGGTTGAGCTTATGAAGCGTGGTCCGACGACCTTGTCTCCCGTTTGAGGGAGATTATGACTCATTCACTCCTACTATTTGCTCTACTAATGCTCCTTCGAGCCTTTCTAACATCGCTGCCTCTGCATCTGCCATTACCTTATATATAGCTTATGCCCTTGCTAGTTTGTCACAGACAGTGCACTTACTGCCACCGTTCTGGTCACCTCGAGGACACATGCTATTAGAAGCGTGGTTACCTCATGTCGGCTTGTGTTGCCGAGCAGATTTGGCCTCCTGCCACTTCTACTGATCAAAAGTTCGTCAACCTTGTCTCCCGTTTTTGGGAGATTATGACTCATTGGCTCCTGCTACTAGCTCTACTACTGCTCCTTCGGGCCTTTCTGATGTCATTGCCTCTGCCTCTGCTATTACCTCAGGTATTGCTTATGCCCATGCTAGTTTGTCATAGGGTAGACTTTTCTGAGTGGATTATGGACCCCGGTGCATCTTATCATCTCTACTGAAATAAAGTACAATCTACTTCCTACAGATCTGTTGTCATTGCAGATGTTGCACATTTCCCTATTTCATAACATGAGGAGATTCGTTTGACACCATCTATGTATCTTCATAATGTGCTTCATGCACCTCATTTTCCATGAACTTGTTATCTATTAGTCAAATTACCAAGGATTTGTATTGTCGTGCATATTTGACCCCTCTTGTCTTATATCTCAAGATGTACTCATGGGCAGAATGATTGGATGTGACTATGAGGAAGAGAGTGTCTACAATCTAGTCTGGTCTCCTCATCTTGGTGCATCTTCCATTCTACTGGGGCAGACTCTCTGTTTATGTGCCATCTTCAATTTGCTCACCTTCCTTTGCAGAAGTTGTGTAGAGCCATCCTGCATATTTCATCTCAGTCTACGTTTCAATGTGAGGCTTGCCAGCTTGAGAAGCATCACCGCTCTAGTTTTCCTTGTCGTGAGAGCAATGTTGTTAAGGCGCGTCCCTACCTCCCTGTCTAGCAGAGAAACCCCTTGCATCATCCCCGTCTCCTCCGCAGCCGCCTCCCTACCTCCTCCAGCGGGCTCCCTCCTCCTCCGACGGCCTCCATCCTCTTCCGACGTCCTCCCTACCTCCTCCAACGGACGCCCTCTTCCTCCAGCGGCCTCCTTCCTCCTCCAGCGGCCTCCCTACCTCCCCCAGCGGCCTCCCTCCTCCTTTAACAGCCTCCCTCCTCCTCCGGCGACCTCCCTACCTCCTCCAGTGGCCTCCCTCCTCCTCCAGCAGCCTCCCTGCGTTCTCTTGCTCTCCCATTGTAGAATGACTTCAATGGAATCTTTGGATGGGGATGTCATTCCTAATCCTACTACACCAACCCCATCTACTGTGCAAAGGCTTGGGGAAATTGATCCTCGCTTCACCGACAAGATGAATGATCCGTGCTTAAAAGCGGCGTCGAAGGATCCCGGTTGGAAGTACTCTTTTTGGCCGAATACACTAGACAAGAATAAGGTGAAATGTGCATTGTGCGGCCACATTACTAATGGTGGCATCAAAAGGCAGAAGAAACACTTGATTGGTGGTTATCGGGATGTATCTATGTGTCCAAAAGCCACTGTGGAGATTAAGAAAGAGATGGCTGACTTCAAAAATCGTAACAAGAAGAGGAAGATAGTCGTTGATTACATATATAGTGGAGCTGATTCAAACATTCCAGATGCAGATGATGGTGATTATGATGAACATGTAGTCATCTTGGATGACTCACAACCTACGGCTACAACAGGTAAAAACGTTAAATCTGGTTCTGGTTCATGTTCTGCAAATAGGCCACCTGTACAGAAGGATCCACACGGCAAGGGTCCTTTGGACTCGTTTAGTTCTGCTAGCCCATGGGAGGTTGTGGCACAAAGGAAGGCAGCAAGGGCTCGTGGTGAAGCACAACAAACTACAATTGAGTTTGCTTTAAAAAAGAATGCTACACAGGTGGCATCCCTTTTAATGTTGCACAACGAGAAGCATTTGAGGTGGCAATGGAGGCTATTGTCCAAGCTGGGAGAGGATTTGTTCCTCCATCTTATCACCAATTGCGAAAGCCCCTACTTGAAAGATTATATGCAAGGACCAAAGATTTGCAGGTGAAGCATGAAAGCCATTGGAGGACATATGAATGCACGATTATGTGTGATGCATGGACTGATAAACGACAACGAAGTCCGATAAGCTTCCTTGTTAATTCCCCAGAAGGGTCATTTTTTACTTATGCAAAGAATGCAACATCCAATGTACATACTGGGGAGTATGTGTTCAAATTGATAGACGAGACTGTGGAGATGGTGGGTGAGGAGAACGTTGTACAAGTTGTCACCGACAATGCAAGCAATTTTGTTTTAGCAGGAAAGTTACCGATGGAGAAGAGGAAAAACCTCTTTTAGACTCCATGTGCTGCACACTGCTTGGATCTGATGCTTGAGGATATTTCCAAGTTACAGAAATTTGCCGGAGTTATCAAGAGGGCCAGAAAAGTAACAACGTATATTTACCAGCATATTCGGTTGCACGATGTGTTTCTACAATTTAGTGAGGATCACCAAGAGCTGTCTAGAAACGGAGTTACCCGCTTTGCTACCAACTACTTGACCCTTACTAGTTTGCTAAAGCAAAGGAAAGCATTGGCTTCTTTGTTTATTTCTGAGGTGTGGAACACTAGTTCTTGGTCGAAGACACATGATGGGAAATATGTCTATGAAACTGTGATGGCGAATGCTTTTTGGGAAAAAATTGAAGATTATCTTAGAGCTGTGCAACCAATCGTTACTGTGTTGCGTTTAGTGGATGTTGACGAGAAGCCACCCATGGGATATATTGCTAGGGCTTTTGACATTGCAAAGGAAATGATTATTGAAAACTTTGGCAGGAAGGAAACAGATTACATGCCTATTCTACAAATTATTGATTCTCGCTGGGATAATCAGATGGCTCATCCTTTGTATGGTGCAGGATGCTTCTTGAATCCTGCATTTTATTATAAAGTGAAGGACAACAATGAGGCATTGATGGGAAGGTATGAATGTGATTTCATATTTTGCCTTGAGAGGATGGTTGATGATCCCGATCAACAAGACGTGATATGCTCTGAAATGGAGGTATACAAAGGAGCTCGTGGTATGTTTGGCAGGGCAATTGCTATTAGACAAAGGGAAAAAAAACCTCCATGTAAGTTATTTTTTATTATTTATATTTAATGATTTAATGGTAAGATGTGTTTACATTGTAGACTTATTGTGTAGTGGAATGGTGGGATACTTATGGAAGTCTCACCCCTGCTCTGAAATGGGTGGCAAAGCGTATTTTGGGACTATGTGCACATCTTCTTCTTGTGAACGCAATTGGAGTGCTTTCTGTTAGGGTAAAAGAGTACTCCGATACATTATTCTATAGAGCCCTCGGGTCTCTTATATAGGGAGAGAGCCCTTGGGTAAATTACATGAGAGGTACATAAAGAAACTGAAATAACATAAAAGACGAACAACTATCTCTACACTCCCCCTCAAGATGGAGCATAGATATCTATCATGCTCAGCTTGGAAGAACATCTCTGGAAGGGTCCTCTGAGCAATGGCTTAGTGAATATGTCCGCTGTCTGATCCTCTGAACTGACGTGAGACGTGGAGATGAAGCCCTTCTGAATCATGTCCCTAGTGTAATGACAATCCACCTCTATGTGTTTGGTTCTCTCATGGAAGGCTGGATTGTTGGCAATAAATAATGCTGCCTGATTATCACATTGAAGGTTCATAGGCAAGGGAACGTCAACATTCAGATCTTCTAAGACTGCTTTAACCCACATCATTTCTGTGCTTGCCTGTGCCATGGCTCTATACTCGGACTCGGCACTGGATCTCGCTACAACAGTTTGCTTCTTGCTTTTCCAAGAGACTAAAGAGCTTCCTATGAAGATAGCAAATCCAGAAGTAGACTTACGGTCCCTTGGACATCCTGCATAATCTGCATCTGCACAGGCTGAAATAGACAGATCTGTACCTTTCTTGAATAGCAACCCTGTGCATGGGGAAGACTTCAGATATCTCAATATCATGTATAAGGCATCCATATGTACTTGCCTCGGCTGCTCCATGAACTGACTCACCCGGTTTACTGCAAGGGCAATATCCGGTCGAGTTATAGTGATGTATAAGAGCTTACCCACCATTTCTCTGTACCTTCTCTTGTCCACCTCCTCGGTATCATCATCATACAGCTTCATACTCGGGTCCATAGGTGTACTTGAAGGTCTGCATCCAGTCATTCCTGTTTCGACTAGCAAATCTGTGACATATTTTCTTTGAGTCATCACCATTCCTTGTGCATTTCTTGCAAATTCTATCCCCAGAAAATATCGTATTGTGCCTAGATCCTTTGTAATGAACTGGCTGCCCAACATAGACTTGGTGATCTCAACTCCCTGTGCATCATCTCCCGTAACCAATATGTCATCAACATATACCATAACAACAATGGTACCTCTAGGGGTCTTCCGGACGAACAGTGAGTGGTCCGCATTAGATCTTCTGAACCCCTGTCGTTCAATAAGCTGAGAGAGCTTCTGGAACCATGCACGAGGACTCTGTTTAAGGCCATAGATAGCCTTATGAAGTCTGCACACCTTCTGAGTCTCCCCCTCAGCAGCAAACCCGGGTGGCTGCTGCATGTAGACTTCCTCCTGTAGATCACCATACAAGAAAGCATTCTTAACATCAAGCTGGAATATGGTCCAGTCACGTACCACTGCAACCGATAGAAGAATGCGAAGGGTAGAGTGTCTTGCCACCGGTCAGAAGGTATCCAAATAATCTACACCATATGTCTGTGTAAATCCCCGTGCAACGAGCCTGGCCTTGTATCTGTCTAGACGGCCATCCGCATGGTATTTCACTGTAAAAACCCACTTGCAACTTACTACTGAGGCACCTGGAGGAATGGGGACAAGAGACCAAGTTCCCCTAGATTGCAAAGCACGCATTTCCTCTTCCATTGCAAGTCGCCAGCAGTCAATTTTCATTGCATCCTGATATGTCCGTGGAATCTCAACTGACGATACAGCAGCTGCAAACTTCTGGAAATCTCCAGTGAGTCGATGAAAGGAGACTTGAGAGGCAAGGGGATATGTAGCACACTGTCTGCGCTGCTTCCTATGAGCAATGGGCCTGTCCAAATCATCCAAGACTGTGCTGACCGGTTGCTCCTCCTCCTGTAGTAAAGGTTCCTGCACAGGTGCATTATCTAAGCCATCGTTATTGTTAATTTCAGAACAAACCTGAGGCGTGTCGGATGGTTGACTTGTAGCTTGAGCATGGCCTGTCCGCCTCGTATAGAACTTAGTGAAAGGGACAACAGGAGGAGGTGGTGGTGGTGGTGGTGGTGGTGTTGGTGGAGTAGAGGATTGACCCAGGCTTGGCGGTGGTGGAACAAAGACATTGGAATCTGGAGAAGTGGAGGAGGCTAATCTGTCACCCGCAGGTGAGAAATACATGACAGGTTCGAAAAAGGTAACATCCGCACTCACATAGTATTTGTCATGGACAGGATCATAGCAACGGTATCCTTTCTGTGTCCTGGAGTAACCCACAAAAACACACTTGATAGCCCTAGGAGAGAGCTTATCAAGTCCTGGAGATAAGCGGTGGACAAACGCAACAGTGCCGAAGACACGAGGTGTAAGTGCAAACAAGTCTCTGTCTGGAAAAAGAACAGAGATTGGGGACTTTTCCCCAAGAACAGTTGTAGGCATTCGGTTGACTAGATAACATGCTGTAAGGATAGCATCTCCCCAAAAAGATAATGGAGCACAACTCTGAATGAGTAATGTGCGAGCAATATCAAGAAAATGTCGATGCTTACGTTCTGCAACCCCTTTTTGTTGGGAGGTGTAAGCACATGTGGTTTGATGAACAATGCCTTTTGAAGAAAGAAAGGTAGCAAGAGAGCGAGTGCAGAACTCCAATGCATTATCAGTTCGCACATACTTAACAGTAGAAGAGAAAACATTCTGGATTTCATTAATAAGATTTTGAATAACACTTCCTGCTTCAGATTTATTTTTAAGAAGAAACGTCCAGGACACTCTAGAGAAATCATCAAACACTACTAAATAGAACATGTGTCCCTGATGATCTGGGACACGACTTGGACCCCAAATGTCAACATGAAGTAATTCAAACGAGGAGTGACTGCTCCGACTCTGACGACCTGGGAAGCTAGATCGATGGTGCTTCCCTAACTGACATGCTTCACAACGAAAGGAGGAACTCAGAGAGATCTGAGGCAGTAGGTGACGCATCTTCTGCAGGGGCAGATGACCGAACCGAAGATGCCAGGTGTACGGAGATACGGCGCCTTGGGAATGCAGAGAAATGCCAGCGTAGGAGTTACGGACTAGACGATAGAGGCCATTGTGCTCAGAACCACAGCCAATCACCCTGTCCGTCAGTATGTCCTGAAAAATAACAGACGATGGATCAAAAATAGCACGACAGTGCAAATCACGTGTAATCTGACTAATGGATAAGAGATTCATAGAGAATTCTAGAGCATGTAGGACGTTCTGTAAGTGCATAGAGGGTAGCAAAGCCGTCTCCCCCTGACCGATGATAGGAGAATGAGTGCCATCAGCTATGAGTACAGATCGACCAGGCTGTACAGCTCTGTAGGACTGAAGAATATCTTTCTCACGGCATAGATGATGGGTAGCTCCAGAGTCGACAATCCATCCTGTGAGATCATGACAATGAGGTGAGACTGAAGGACTACCTGAGGCACTGGCAGAGGCGGATGTACTAGCTGACGCCGAGGCTGCAACATCAGAAACTTCAGCACCCTCTGGCGACGATTGTGGCATGATATCACGAAGTCGTGCCACTAACTCTTCGAACCTGTGATCTGTAGCAGGAGCTGAAGGACCCTGAACATGATCCGCGACACGTGCAGAAGGAGGGAAGCCGTGCTTGGAATAGCACGTATCCTCCGAATGACCAGTACGGCGGCAGAAAGAACACGTGGACCGTATGCGACCTCCGCGTCCACGTCCACTATTTCCTCTGCCACGAAACGAGGACGAACCACCACGTCCCCTGGAAACTGCCATTGCAGACGGAGGTGCATTCGCTGTAGCGGATGGAACAGGTACACGACTGAGCCTCCTGTATACCTCTTCCATCGGCAGGATAGTGGCATCTGCTAGGATCTGAGAGCGTGCGGCCTCGTACTCCGGGTCTAGGGCAGCGAGTAATACGCCAACCATAGTGGCATTGCGGAACGTCTTCTGTTGTTCCGGCGTGGCTGTGAGCGGAATGGTGCTATAGAGCTTCTCGAACATACCACGAAGCGACGTGTACAGCGAATGGAGAGGTCTCCCATTCTGCTTCGTGGTAAATATATCATGCTGCAACTGGAGCATCTTCGTCTCGTTGCGGACCTGAGAGTACGTCATGGCCAAAATGTCCCACATCGCCTTGGCGGTGGGCTGGTGAAGAACATCATTTGCTATCTCTGTCGTGAGCGTACCTGAGAGCCAAACCTTGGCGTACGCATCGTCAGCCTCCCATGAGGCATAGACTCCTGTCTTCTCCGGCGGTTCATCCTCGGTAAGAATATGCTTCTTACCACACGACTTCATGAGACTGAGGAACTGCATCGCCCACAGTTCGTAGTTTGTCCCGTCCATTTTGATGATCGGTGCTGAACCTTTGAACGCACCTATGGCGGTCATATCGAGCTTTTGTTCGGACATGATGCCGGAGAAGAACGACTATTGATAGACCAAGAAGAGGTTGTCTACCAAGACTTTAAGGATTCAAGTGCACATGTAGACGTTATGCACTTGAATCCATCATCTATCCGAGACCGAGCGAAGTGGCGGCACCCGGCGACAAGTAGAGGCTCCGGAAGCCTCTACCAATGAAGATGACGGCTGTGCGGGGACTGGTGGGGGGCTGGGCGAGGGCTGGACGGTGTATACAGCCCCCGGCGGCGGCTGGAGGAAGCCGGGGCGGAAGGTGGGTGGCTCCGGGGCGGAAGGCGGGGACGAGGAGAGGGTCCCGGGCTGGTCGGCGGCGCCCTGGGGGCTGGGCGGCAACCTGGGGTCGGCGGCGGAGCCCTGGGCGGCGCCCTGGGGGCGGCGGCGGTGGGAGAGAGTCGGCGGGGGGGGGGGGCGGCGGTGGAGAGAAACCCTAGATTAGGGTTAGGGCTCTGATACCATGTTAGGGTAAAAGAGTACTCCGATACATTATTCTATAGAGCCCTCGGGTCTCTTATATAGGGAGAGAGCCCTTGGGTAAATTACATGAGAGGTACATAAAGAAACTGAAATAACATAAAAGACGAACAACTATCTCTACACTTTCGAATGAATGTGTATATCCACATAAAGAGGAGGAATAAGTTGGAGGTTGATAGACTTTCCAAGCTTGTTTACATCCAATATAACAAGCAACTTGAGCAGAGATTCAAAAATAGGAGGCTGGGGAACTTAGCAAAAGATTTTGATCCAATCGCTCTTTCAGAGTTAGATTGGTCAAGTGAATGGATGACTGGTCTTTACGTGGAACCAGAGGTTGTATCGGGGCTTACACTGAGGGTCATTGATGAAGCATTATGTGCTTCTCAAGCATATGAAGGTTCTCGTCCTAGGAGTCAACCACAAGCACAACCAAGCACTTTAGCACGTGGTAGTCTTCGTGGGCGTGGTCGTCGTGGTACTCGCCGTTCACATGTGATTAGGCGACAATATGTACCTCCTCATGTTCCAAACGATGAGGAGCAAGAAGAAGAGGAAGATGATTGGATGGATCTAAATGATGATGGCCAAGAGCAAGATGAAAGACATGAAGAAGAAACTAACCTGTGTGATGATGATGATTGAAGCATTAGATTATTGTCTTTCAGTCTTTGAAATGTTGTGTTATGCCAAACAATTTGTTTGTATTTTTAGTACATTTTCCCTCTTTTTTGTTTGTGCCAAACAATTTGTCTGTATGCCAAACATAGCTTGTTTAATTTTCTATGTTCTGATTCCTTTATGTGTTGCGATTCTTCATTCTTGTGATTAATCTCTAATGTTTGGTTAAATGATATTTATTACTCTAGCACTCTAGTTACTATGTATTAATAAATACAAAAGTTCTTAATAAAAAAATAAATCCAATACTTACTGTAATTTTTTTAAAAAAATATATTAATTGATGTCGCATTTCCGAAATGCGACATGCGTTTAAAAAAATAAAAAATGACGTCGCATTTGAGACATGCGACATCCATTTGCTTTAAATAATTATATGTCGCATGTCTCAAATGCGATATGTAGGTCACATTTTGGTAGACGCCTAGGTGTAGTATTTTTTTAGAGATTTTGAATATCTAGCATAATTTTTGAAGATAAAAAAATAGGGGCTTTGTGTTTTAATGTGCAATAATGACAACTTATGAATGTATCGGATCTTGTGTATAATATGTAGTAAAATATACTCTGGAAACAATTCGTGAGATCTATGGAAGAGAAAATTGGAGTTTTTGTATTTTAATGTGGAATCATGACGAGTTCTTCAAGGATAAACTCGGATCTTAAGTTTCAGACATAGAAAACATGATTCGGTTTTTTTTTGTAAATGAATTTTAAAAATTGAGTAATTCCAAAAATGAAACCTTTGATTTATGCATTATTTTACATGTTTTTTTGTCTCTTAGATGGTTTTTTCTCGAAAATGGTCCCCTAATTGGGTATTTTTTTCTTAAAATCAGAATATAAGGAGTATATTTTCAATTTTAAACACCAAGTATTTACGAGTTTGTGCGTATTAGGTGTTAAAAAATAAAAATATATTAAAAAATATAAAATAAATAGCAAATACTTAATTGTTCGCATTATATGACTCATGAATAATTGTTCTACAATTTCCTCGTAAGTTTTGGTGATCATCATCATGCACATTCTAAATCAGGATCTAACAGTTCTGAGGATCGGAGAGGGGATTTCAGTGGCAATATTGGTTGGAGGTATGCCTCCGCTCATGATGGCAACAAAGCCAAACCACAACGCAATTTCCGTGGAAGAAGTTGGGAGGCGGGGGATCACGAGGATGAAGCAACATCTTGTTGGCAATAAAAAAAATGTTGCCGGGTGCATGCGATGTCCCAAAGATGTGAGGGACAAGGTGAAAGCCATCTTGGACGGGAAGAACAATAGGGATGGATAGAGGGTAAGAAGGGATGAACAATTTGAAGAGTTCATGTTTGAGAAAGAATTCAACGTCCTCTCGGATTCAGACGACGATGACTTTGTGTACATTGCTGACATTCAGATTACAGCAGAGAGGAGGGCATACAGGATGGAAAAAAGAATCAATGAGGAGCAAATTCGAGAGGAGAGAACTCGGTGGTGCATGAGGCGACTTCTACTGAGCCCTTCTTGACGAGGAGCGGATCCATGCAATACAAGTCAAGCAAGGATCCACGACAGAAGACGGTGAAGGGCATGTTCACCAAGCTCTTCTTTGGGGAGAGCATCGTTGCTAGCAGACCATTTTTGCAGGATGCCATTGATGAGATAGATGCAACAAGAACGGGAGTGAAAGCTCCCAAATCTTACGGGATAATAAACAAATATCTCGGGATAGAGGAGTAGATGAATGAATACATCACCGAGCTGATGTGCAATGGGTGGACGAGCTACACGAGGAAGCAAATCAACTTCCTCGTTTACTACGATGGGAAGACTATTTTTTTGAAATCTGTTGATGCATTTGAGCGTGTGAAATATCACAAGTACCTGCTGAAGTCGATGAAGGATATCATCAAAGATGTTGGGAAAGAGAACATTGTCCAGATTGTCACTGATAATGACAACAACTTCAAGAAAGTAGGCGAAACAATAATGAAGTCTCACAGCTACAACATTTTTTGGACACCGTGTGTTGCACATTGTATTGATTTAATTTTAAAAGACTTCAGCAAGGAGAAGCTCGTCTCAAGGGTGGTGGAGCAAGCACGGACAATCACCACATTCACTAACAACCATTCCAAAGTGCTGGCTTTGATGAGGCGGATGTGCAATGGTGAACTGGTGAGGCCTAACATCACACGCTTTGCAACCAATTTTATAGTGTTGCAAAACCTTAAACAACACAAGACAGAATTGAAGACCACGTGTTGCCAAGTTGAATGGTTTGAGATACCTGAAGATTGGACTAAAGGACGGAAAGTGGGGACATTGATCAATAATCTCCACTTTTGGGATGACGTGACTCGGGTCACGAAGATCATGTATCTGGTTTTTCTGCATTGCGGATCGTAGACGTTGATAAGTAGCCCACCATCTGAGGCAATGCGTTGCATGAGAGAGAAGGTCAGAAAGCAGTTGGAAAAGGATTCAAAGCTTGATTGGATATCATAAACGAATGTTGGTCCAAGATGCTCTCACATTCTCTTCACAAGGTTAGTATGTATTCTGTAATAACCTAATTTACTTTTTCATATTTTATAGCACGTTAAAATCTAAGAATTGTGCTTGTTTGTGTCCACCATATTACTTCAATCCCATGTACCAGTATAAGAATAGCCTTGGTACGAATGCTGACCTTCTAGCAACTATATAAATCGTGGTGGAGAAGCTCATCAAGGACGAGAAGACACAGACCTTGTGCATGAAGGTGGTAATTTTTATGTTGGAGCTAGATTGGGACCCACATAATATTATTTAAGAGTATTATGTAACAATTTATGACTTCAACCTATATGCAGGTGAAGTACTTCAGGGATGCTTTAGGTTCCTTTGGTAGAATTACTGCGGTAAATGGACAGGGCAATACTCTTCCTGATAAGGACGAAGACAAATAAGTCCATTAAATGCGTAGTGATGTTCTACTATTATTGATTTATCTCCTTTTGAATTTTCCACAGTCGAATGGTGGTTACTATACGGGATGGAAGCTCCCCACCTATGAAAAGTGGCAGTGAAAGTTTTGTCTCAAACCGCATCTGCTGGTAGCTGTAAGAGGAAGTGAGTACATTCAACTTGATCCATTCGAAGAGACGGAATAGCTTGGGAGAACAGAAGCTCCATGATCTTGTTTACGTAAACTACAACTTGAGGCTGAAGATGAAACATGCAAGGGAGAGCCAAGACAAAGAGGACTACACATACCCTATTAATCTTGCATACATTTTCAAGATGTACGATGACAATGCTGATGAAAATGTTCTCCTGAGGTGGATGAATTCCAATGGTACTCCCATTCTCGATCAATCGGGTGGAAGATCAAATGAGAATATAAGCCAGCAAATGGGAGCAGATGTAGGTGACTATCTGCTAGATCCGGGCGGATTACGGACCCTCTTGGAGGGTTGGAGGCCGAGGTTGATGTAGTTGTTGATGAAAACTCTCCACTAGTTCCAAATCCAAGTCAAAGGATGACAGTGGAGGTAATGATGATGATGGTGGTGGTGGTTGTGATGGATCTAGTGATGGTGGAGAAACATATTCAGGTGGGTCAGCAGGGGGTGGTCGTAGACCTCAAGATACAAGATCCAAGGAAGTGCTCCACGCAAGACGTGAATATATGGAACGATAGAGGAACACACATGGACAGTTTGTTCCAAGTCCGAGTTTGGGACCTATGGATTACGATGCATACAGTCGTGGCCATCGTCCTACCGACAGTAACGTGGACAATTTGATATCATCTGTAGGTTCCTTGAGTTGCATGGATGTTGACAGCCTATATCGTGGAGGAACAACAAGTCCCCTGGACGGATATGGATCATCATACGATGAGAAATTATTTGGCGTCTTTCCAGAATTCTTTCATATTCCTCCTTCTGAACCTCCTCCTCCTCAGGCGTATGCACCTCTATCATATTCGTATGGTTACAATGGGTATGGGGGATACATCAGTTACAACGGTGACAATTACCAAGGTATCCAACCTGAGCAGAGCAAGGCCAGCTTCTTTGGCAGTGACAGTTACGATTTCTTCCCTGAGTACACGCAAGTGCCTCCTCCTTCTCCGCAGAGATCTTCTCCTACTTCGTCATCGTCGTCCTAAGGATCTCAAGCCAGTACTTCGCAGCCTCGTCATGCCACTCGTGATACCGGATCTAGTGCTGCTTATCCTCATCTCCAGATACTCATAGGCATCGATGACCACCAATACATGCAGTATGTGATGGATTACAAGGCCATGTACTCGTACATGACATGGGAGAGCTACTGCGAGTACATTGAATCTGCGATGTGTTATGAGAGACAACAAGTAAGAGGGGGTGATTCAGTTCCACCGTGAAACTCTTGGTTCTGAACTAAACTCATCACCAAGTAATATATTTTAATCTTTTATTGCATTAATCATTAATGTGCATGTTCTTATTTAGTCTACGTGAATATATGTTTTTTCACTTGTTGTAAGACGGTTAGTTTGTCATTAAGTATTAAGTATTAATTTTAGAAAATAGAATTGCGGAAGCGAAATTGATAAACAACGCATAGAACAGAAAGATAAAACATGGAACACAAGATTTAACGTGAAACCCTACTCCTTAAGGAGCGGGATGAAATCACGGGAGAAGCCCTAAAAGGGTGGATATTGCATTCCTTTTTCTCCTCTGATACAGGAGGTCTGGGGCTCCTTATATAGCCTCCACAGAGCCTCCAAGTCCCACCACTGGTAGATGTGGGACTAAACATATGGATGGGGTAAATGGATCTCTCCAGGATCCATTTACCCATCTCCCTCATATATGGCGCATACAACTTATACTCCAACATTCCCCCTCAAGCTGGAGCATGCAATGCTCAGCTTGGACAAACAGAAAGAAACTTAACTCACGCTACAGGACACTACGGACAATATCAATCCAACGCGCACAACTGCTGTTGTCGAGGACGTTGCTTCTCATGCCGTGCATTTGAGGAGGAGGAACGAGCAGGAGTGTGAGTCTGTTGAATCTCCTCGTTGGAGAGCATGTGCTCTGAACTGCGCCTGTCAGAGTCACTGCAACTAGAAATGAGTCTCCTCGTCAGAGTACTCCGTCCCGCCACAATAATATGGATAGTTGCTCCATACCTGAAAAGGGCTGAACTGAAAAGGTCGTGGAAGAGCAATCCTCGTCGGAGTCCACGGTCGCTGGAGAATGGAATATGAAAGAAGTCTCCTCATCGGAGAACTGGGTCTCTCCCATCTAGCACAGAGAATGGTACACTACTCTGAAGTACCTATGATAACACATGAAAACCCTTACCAACATGGCATAGGGAATGGTCCTCTAGTCTGGAGTCCCTATGGCTCACATGAAAACTCTGACCGACAAAACAAGAAAAATGATGGGGACCACGACAAAAGATGGCATACATGTGCACATCTGAAACTGACTCGGAATCATCTGACGTCGAGTCTGAACAACTGATCAAGGTAGAGTCTGAACAATCCAGCTGGTCTGGAATATCTGTCTCTGGAGAATATGAATTTGAATAGACATGTGACTCTACATAATTCTCCCCCTTTCTCCCATACTGGTCGGAATGAAGACATCGATCACGTTGGGAGAAGACAACAATGATTGAGAGAAAAGAAAACCAAATAACCCGTCAGATTTTTCTTTAGCTTTTCTCAATCAGAATTTTTTATCATTTTTTTGAAATCATTTTTTTAAATATAAGCCGTTGCCTTTTTTCAGCTCTTCCTCACACACAAATTTTTTTAGCCGTTCAATTTTTTTCGGCTTCTCATCATCCATCATTTTTTTAAATCACGACCCAAAAGGGCCAAATGCAACATGGCTCCTCTTACTCTTTCTCTCTCACCCACTTTCTCTCCCCCTCTTTTTCTTTCACGGTTGACACTCCCCCTTCCCTTTTTATATTTTTTTTACATTGTACGACCCACATGGGCCTAGAGATCCAGTCCCCCTAGCCTTTTTAAATTGTGCCCTTATTAGGGTTCCCACTCTCACAAAAACAAACGCTGCCCCACGCAGGGGCTGCCGCTGCTGGAGATACATGACTGGAGAGGGGCTGAGAAGCTTCGCTTGTTCTTGGCTTGGGGATCGATCGGAGCAGGAGCTGCAAGGTTCGGCATCGCTACAGCCTGGAGATCGCATACGGTGTGCGAGGAGGCGACATTGCCGCACGCGAGGGGAGGAATGATGCGACACCACTGGGAGCTCGCAGGAGGTGTCGACGCGAAGGGGGAACATTGCCCAGGAATCGCAAGGGGGGGGGGGGGTTGGAGGCGTGCTGCCACCGCTGTTAGGGTGAGCGCGTACAGTGCTCACGGTGCTTTTGGATGCGCACACTCCTGGATGCCGCAGCCTGGGTTCGTGAGGGCACCGCTCGTGAGTGCACCACGCGGGGCTGGAGGCGCCGAAGGCTTCGCGCATGGAGGAGGCTACGCACGGATCTGAGATCGCCTGGGCGGTGGTCACGTGCGTGGAGAGGAGATGCGGGGGTTCGGAGTGGCGGTGTCGAAGCCGGCTGCTCGGAGACCCTTGCTTGCACAGAGGAGGGGTGATCTGGCCTGTTGCGCTACGCGTGTCGCCTGCGCCGTAGTGCGGGAGCACTGCATGGAGGAGAGATTCCAGAAATTTCAGAAATTAGGGTTTCGATTGAAACCCTAGAACTTGGACAAAACATGAACAGAAATAATAATCATCTTCAAGAACAACTTGATAATCGAATCTCAAAAACAAAAAAAATCTTCAAGAACAACTCCTCGAGAATCGAACCCGCTCTGATACCATGTTAGAAAATAGAATTGCGGAAGCGAAATTGATAAACAACACATAAAACAGAAAGATAAAACATGTAACACAAGATTTAACGTAGAACCCTACTCCCTAAGGAGCGGGATGAAATCACGGGAGAAGCCCTCAAAGGGGTGGATATTGCATTCCTTTTTCTCCTCTGATACAGGAGGTTTGGGGCTCCTTATATAGCCTCCACAGAGCCTCCAAGTCCCACCACTGGTAGATGTGGGACTAAACATATGGATGGGGTAAATGGATCTCTCCAGGATCCATTTACCATCTCCCTCATATATGATGCATACAACTTATACTCCAACAATTAACAATAATATGTTCGATAATAGTCATAGATAAACGATATGTGTGCTATAAGCCTATACGTGTATATCTGTTGTTTCATTGTTTGAAGTACTCAGATTAACTCCATTTGCAATATCTAACATCTTGTACAATATGATTGATATGACCGATATGTACGATATAAGGGGTATAGATGAGCAATATATGTGACATAATTGTGTATTTATAAGTTATTTATTGTTCTAATAACTTAAAAGATATTAATTTAGAAAAAAACTGAAAAAATGGCTTTTTGAGCCATTTCCGACATATCTACCGATCGTCGAAATTTTCCGAAATTTAGGTATACAGGGTCACCAAAACGAAATCGAAATCAAGATTTCGAACCATGCAGTAATCCTATCGCTCATCCATATGGGATTAAACATGAGTGGGGTAATTTGATCTTGGAGAGATCGAATTGCCCCTCTTTTACATCCTCCAACATTAAATATGTTCGTTCTAACAATGCCTGTTAGTTTTAAACCATCCAGCTCTCTCAATTTATTAGGTCCCTTGGCATCATGCATCAGACATCTTGTGCTTACACTTCTCAATAAAATGGTGTTGTCGAGCGTAAGCATCGTCATTTTCTTGATGTTACCATAACTCTTCTTATCCGGAGTCATGCTCCCCACTCTTTTTGGGTTTGTGATGCCCTTACTGCATGGTACCTGGTCAATCATATGTTGCCCTCCCTACTAGGAGAAAAGATTCCTTTTTTATTGCATTCCCAATAAGGACCTTTTTTCTCTAGCACTTCATGTCTTTGACTCTATTATTTATGTTCATCGTATGGCTCCTGGTGATGACAAGCTCTCCCCCAGAGTTTTCTAGTGTGTTTTTGTGGGCAACTCTCCAACCCAAAAAGGGTACCGATGCTTTGATTCTATTAGACGGAAGTACTATGTTAATGTTGACGTCACTTGTGTCTGTCATGCACTTTTCTCCTACAAGTGATATGATGACCCCGTCCAAGTCTTGTGAGGATGTTTATATTTTTACTTCATACTTTGCCACCACCACCACCTCCAACTGTGGTTCCTCCTCCACCTCCTACTCTTGTAGTTCCTAGTCCTATGACTCTTCCATCACCTCCTATGGCTCAGAATTTGCCGAGATACTACATTCGCATGTCGCCTATTGTAGCATCTGCTCTCGTGCCTTCCCATCATCTAGCTCGCTCCAAGTAAATTCTGAGCACTTGGTTTCTACTGATGGCACTGGTGATTTGTCTGTACAATATGATACTTTATAGGTTCAGGATGTGGCACCTTAAGAGAGTTTTATACAAGAGACATACCGTCAATAGGATCTTGACCATGCATTGCTCATGGGAAGCTGAGTCGTATGTGTGCTACATATCCTCTTGCAACCCGTATTTCTTTGGGGTGTCTTTCAGAGGATTTCAGGAGGTTTGTGGTGAGACTGTCAAACGTAAAGATTCTACACATATCTGGAAGCTATGCAAGACAATCATTGGTGTCTTGCTTTGGAGGAGGAGGTGGCAGCACTCCAGTCACATGTCACATAGAGCTTGGTTACAACCTTAGAAAAGACTTTTTGTGGTTGGCAACAAATGAATCTTTTATAGTGGAGTAGAGAACAAATGGCAGTATTGATCGCTACAAGGCTAAACTCGTGGCATGTGTGTTTACGTAAACATAAGGGGTGGACATCAATACACTTTTTCTCCCGTGGCTCGTCATTCTACTATTAGGATGCTCTTCTCTGTTGAAGTAGTACGAGAATGGTCTCTTTCGCAGCTTGATTTTAAGAATCCTTTTCCTTTTCTGTATGAAAACTTACATGAGAAGGTCTATATGCAACAACCACTTGGGTTTGCTGCTAAGGGGGAGTGTAGAAGATATGCATACTTCATAAAGCGATTTATGGCCTTAAGAAGAGTCCCATAGCATGGTTTCAGATGCTCTCAAGCTTGATAGAGCAGCATGGCTTCACGAGATCGATTGCAGATCACTTGCTCTTTGTACATAGGACACAAAGAGTTATTGTTGTGATTCTTATTTATGTTGATGCCAATATTGTTATAGGAGATGATCTACATGGCATCAGTAAGGTTAAGACGTTCCTTGCACACCAGTTTGTCACCAAGGACCTCGACGAACTATGATACTTGGGCTTGAGTTTGCTAGGAACCATCAAGCTCTGGTGATGACGTAAAGGATGTATGTTACGGATCTTCTCCTAGAGAAATGGATGACAGACTGCAGACTTGCCAGTGCCACTATTCTCTTCAATCCCAGCATGAAGCTATACGATAATGATACATATGAGGTGGACAATAGGAGGTATAGGGAGCTTATTGGGAAGCTCCTCTACGTGATTGCTACGATGCCATATATCTCCTTTGCAGTGAACATAGTCAGTCAGATTATGGGGCAGCCACGACAAGCTCACATGGATGCTATTTACATGATCCTAAGGTATCTGAAGTCTTCTCCAGATACATGGTTGTTCTTTAGAAGAGGGACTTCTCTTGCTGTCAGAAACTACGAATGCGGAAGCAGAATTGGAGAAGAAGGATAAAAATATTAAGGAACACCGTGATTTTTACGTTGAACCCTACTCCCTAAAGAGAGGGCTGAAACCACGAGAGAACGCCTCAAAGGGCTTGTGTTGTCTATTCAACTTTCTCATCTGAGACAGGAGGTCTGGGGCTTCTTATATAACCTCTACATACCTTCCCAATCCCACCACTGGTAGATGTGGGATTAAACAGTGGATGTGGTAAATGGATCCTGGAGGAATCCATTTACTTATCTATGCAAGAATGACGCATATACTCCAACACTCCCCCTCAAGCTGAAGCCTGCAATGCTCAGCTTGGACAAATAGAACGAAATCTCAAACTCACTATACAAGACACTACAAACAATACCAACTCAACACAAACATAATTGTTGTCTACTGTCAAGGGCATTGCTTCTCTTGACGTGCTGGTGGGGAGGAACAAACGGGCTGGAGTGTGAGTCAAACTGAATCTCCTCATCGGAGATGTACTACGCCCGTCAGAGTCACTACAACTAAAATTAGTCTCCATCTAGAGAATTCTGGCCTGTCACATCATGTGGGCAACTGCTCCATCTCTCTGAAGGGCCAAACTGGAAAATCCACGGAGACATCCTCATCGGAGTCCACGATCACTGGAGAATGGAGAATGAAGTTTGAAAAGTCTCCTTATCAGAGAACTGTGTCTTTCCCATACTGGCTCAGAGAATGGGATCTCTACTCTAAAGTCCCTAGAAATCACATGAAACCCTAGCCCACATGGCATATGGAATGTGATCTTTACTCTGGAGTCCCTATAGATCACATGAAAACTCTGAGACCAAAAACAAAAGACGGGGACCACACAAATAATGATCGCACACATGAGCATCAGAAAAGGAGTTTCTCTTTGGAGAACTCGAAGAAAATGGGTCACTCAAATATGGAGTGCCTCGAACTTGGACTCTAAACCAATCCCCAAAGTCTGAAACTGAACTGTAGAGTCTGAAAATCTGGTTGGTCTGGAGAATCTGAATCCGACCTGTAACTCTACATAATACTCCCCCTTTCTCCTATATTTGTTGGAAAATAATAACATTGACAAAGTTGAGAGAAGACAAATCAAGAGAAGGAAAGACCAAAGATCTCTCTCAAGTGAGATGCATTAAGGAGGAGGAAGGTCACGTGCTTATTACTCAGAATGATATAGAGATTAGATGGAAGCAATACCTCCTTAAGCTTTTCATTGGGGAAGGAAATAGAGAGATCACTTTAGGAAATCTAGATAATAGTGAAAGTTATTTGAATTGTGCAAGCTATAAACGAATACAAATGAATGAAGTAGAGGGAGATTTGAAAGTTATGAGACATGGGAAAGGTGTAGGACCTGATGGCATTCCTATAGAAGTTTGGAGAGTTTTAGGTGAGTGTGGTTTGACTTGGCTTACAAATTTATTCAATGTTATTTGACGAAGCAAGAAAATGCCTGAAGATTGGAGGAGAAGCATCATGGTGCCTCTTTATAAGAACAAAGGAGACATTCAAAATTGTTCAAATTAAGAGGTATCAAGCTGATGAATCACATAGTGAAAATTTGGGAATGTGTGATCGAAAGAAGGTTGAGGCAAGTTTCCAAAGTAAAAGAAAACTAATTCGGGTCATGCAGGTCGCTCAACTATTGAAGCCATCCACTTGCTGAGGAGAACAATGGAGACTTACAGAGCTAAAAGCAAGAACCTCCATATGATTTTTATTGATTTAGAGAAGGCTTATTATTTTGTCCCACAAGAGATATTGTGGAGAGTTTTGAAGAAGAGACAAGTACATGTCCTATACATTGACCTCATAAAAGATATGTATGAAAGAGCTTCATCTTGTGTAAGGATACAGTCTGGAAGACTGACTATTTTGACATCAATATTGGTCTGCATCAAGGTTCAACTTTGAGTCCATTCCTTTTTACTTTGATTATGGACGAGTTGCCAAGTCACATTCAAGATGAGATACCTTGGTGTATGTTTATTCGTTGATGATATTATGTTGATTGATGAGACTAGAGATGGAGTAAATGAGAAGCTTAAGGTCCGGAGACATGCATTGGAGACTAAAGGATTTCGTGTAAGCATGGTTAAGACTGAATATATGGAGTGCACTTTTGATGGAAGCAATGGTGAAGGAATCGAGGTTAAGATTGGTGATGATAACTGTAGAAGTTTATTTATGTTCTTGTATTTTTTATCTATTTATCTTTTCGTTTGTCTACCTTATGTAATTTGCCTATAGGCCTCTCTCTATATAAGAGAGCCTAGGGATCAAGGAATAAATAACAACGTTTATTTTTTCCCAACATGGTATCAGAGCGGCAGTCCTAGACCGGAGTTCTAGTACCAAACCCTAAACCTAGCCGTCCACCACCAAGCCTCACGCACGGCATCTCTCACCGCCCTTCAGCCTCGAGTGTCGCTACTCGGCGACGCATTCGGCGCCACCCTTCGGCTTCGTGTGCTGATCCTAGCCGTGTGCGGTCCCGCGCACCGATCTTGCGGCCCCCTCCTCTTCCTTGGTGTCGCACTTCGGCCCCGTGGCCTGTACGTTACCTGTGGCCTTTTAGGACCCGGAGCGCCGCCTCTCCCTTCGATCCTTTTAGGACTCGTGCACGTCCTAGGGTTCGGTCAACCCTAGGCAACCTCGCCATCTACTAAGGAGACTTCCGCCCGCGTCTCACACGTTAATGGGTTTGGTTGTGTGAGTTCTACACATGCAACCAAACCTCCTTATGTCAGTGTAGACCAAAGATTATCTTGTCTACAACCCTGATTCTCTCCAGTCACAATGACAGAGAGCAAGATCGAGATCCCTACTACAGGCGTCTTCAAGGGTCTTGCGCCTATTGTGAAGATGGATGGATTCAATTACGAGTTATGGGCCATGCAGTTCATGAGCCTAATTAAGTCGATGGGTAAGAAACATATTCTTACCGAGGATGAGCCAGAGGAGAAAATAGGGTTGTATGCCTCATGGGAGGATGATGATGCATATGCTCAGGTCTGGTTGTCTGGTACTCTGATTCAAGACATTGCTAATGATGTATTGCATTAACCTACTGCCAAAGCAATGTGGGACATTCTTATTGCCACGTATTCTCAAGCCAAGAATGAGATAAAAATCCTACAGCTTCAGCACGACATCTTCACGATAAAGCAGAATGGTCGACCCCTGCATGCTCACTACACTGCACTGAGGGAAATGTTTGAGAGGCTTCACATCTTCATGCCTCTCACGGCTACTCCAGAACAATTGAAGACACATTGGAATGCGACGATGGTAGGAGTCTTTCTAGCCTCTCTTGACTCACAGTATGAGGCAGCTTCTTTTTAGATTCTGGCTGATGCTACAATTCCTCCCATGGAGGAGGCCTTTCGCCGATTGAGCCGAATCAGTATCTCAAGCCCTACTATTGTATTGAATTCTTCTGCTATGGCAACCTCTAGAGGAAGAGGCAATTCATCTCATTTTCGTGGACGAGGATCACGTGGTAGGGTTGACCGTGGTCGTGGATTACAGTGCACTTATTGTCGTCGGATTGGTCATACAGAAGACACATGCTACTCTAAGCATGGTTTCCCACCATATGTCCGTGTAGCAGAACAGATACAACATCATGGTGCTACGCCAGCTTCGGATTCACGATATGATGACCTAGTGACTCGTCTACGTAATATCATGCCACCAGTCAGTACTCCTCCACCAGTTACAGAGAGCAGCTTGGACGTTGTTGCTACTGCAGAAGCTAGTTCCTCAGGTAGTGCTCATACTTCTGCTTTCTACCAGGGCTCTCATACCTTAGAATGGATTGTAGATTCAGGTGTCACACATCATTTGTGTGGAGATAGACACCAACTCACATCCTACAGGGAAGTTTCCCCAGGAAGGTTTGTCGTCATAGCAGATGGGACCCATTCACCCATTACAGGACAGGGACAGATCTCCTTAACACCCTCTATGCAGTTGCAGAATGTGCTCCATGCTCCTAATTTCTCAATGAATTTATTGTCAATTAGTCAGATTACTAAGGATCTACATTGTCGAGCAATATTTGACCCATCATCTCTTGTGTTTCAGGACATTCTCATGGGCAACGTGATTGGACATGGTTGTGAGTAAGGCGGGGTGTATCGACCGGTCCATACACCTTACGCCGGAGCATCATCCCACTCCAGTGGACCTGTCTCTCCTTACTTATGGCATCTGCGCTTTGGTCATTTTCCGTTTCAGAAGTTGTGTCAAGTCCTCCCTCAGATCTCACCCCGCTCGTCTTTTGATTGCGAAGCTTGTCAGTTTGGAAAGCATCATCGGTCTGTCTTCCCTAGTCGTCAGAGTCGGAGCAGTAGCTCTCCATTTGAGTTTTTTATATTGATATTTGGGGTCCAAGTCGTGTCCCGGATCATCAGGGACACAAGTTCCATTTAGTTGTTGTGGATGATTTCAGTCGTTTGTCTTGGGGTCTTTCTGTTAAAGAATAAATCTGAAGCGGGCATTACTATTATGAACTTTATTAAAGAAGTGCAGAATGTGTTTTATGTTTCTGTCAAAATTTTGAGAACTGATAATGCCCTTGAATTCTGTACTCGAACATTATCTCAATTTCTTTCATTCCATGGCATTCTTCATCAAACGTCTTGTGCCTACACATCCCAACAGAATGGTGTCGCAGAAAGAAAACACCGCCATCTTCTTGATGTCACTCGTACGCTTCTTATCCAGAGTTGTGATCCTCACTCGTTCTGGGGCGGTGTGGTTCTTACTACATGTTATCTCATAAACCGCATGCCCTCGTCTGTGTTGGGGGAGAAGATACCTTTCTCTCTCGTTTTTTTCCAACAAGGAGTTGTTTGCTCTGACTCCACGTGTCTTTGGGTCTGTGGCATTCGTTCACCAGTTGTCTCCAGGGGTTGACAAGCTCTCTCCTAGGGTTGTCAAATGTGTTTTTGTCAGGTATTCCAGGAATCAAAAGGGTTATCGTTGCTATGATCCATTACGTCGAAGATATTATGTCAGTGCAGATGTCACGTTTTTTGAGTCAGTCATGTTTTTCTCTCCTACAAGTGACAGATTGGTGCCATCAGCTATATTTGATGAAATCTATATACCTTCTCCACTCGTGTTTGTGCCACAACAAACCCCTACATTTCCACCACCGTCATCCCCATCACCACCATCTCCACCACCACCACCACCCACATCTTTGGTGCCTCCCCTACCATGCCACTACAGTCGACGACCGGCCCCTGCTCATAATCATGGACAATCATCAAACATGCCCCAGGTTTGTTCTGATAACATTATTCCTAGTGATGGGACTGACGGCATCTCAGCAGGAACAGGCAGTGGATGACGTGGATGTTGGTACAACCAATGCAGATCTTGATTTGCCAATGGCACTGAGAAAGCAGAAGAGGTCATGTGCTTCAAATCCAATTGCTTCTCATGTTACCTTTGAGCGCCTAGCAGGAGATTTCAGGAGATTTGTAGGTGCTTTATCCGCTGTGAATATTCCAAGGACCTACCAGGAAACATTGGCCGATAGCAGATGGCGTCTGGCTATGAAGGAAGAGATGGCCGCCCTTCAGTCGAGAGGTACTTGGAGTCTTGTTCCGGCTCCTACTGGGGCATCTATTGTGAGTTGCAAGTGGGTGTTTACAGTGAAACACCATGCCGATGGCAGTATTGATAGGTACAAGGCTCGACTGGTTGCTCGGGGATTTACTCAGACGTACGGGGTAGATTATCTTGACACGTTTTCTCCTGTTGCTCGACACTCTACCTTACGGATTCTTCTATTTGTTGTTGTGATTCGAGATTAGCCTCTGTTTCAATTGGATGTCAAAAATGCATTTTTATATGGTGATCTTCAGGAGGAGGTTTACATGCAGCAGCCACCTGGGTTTACTGCTGAGGCCAAGAGCTTGGTTCCAGAAGCTCTCAGATTTGTTTGAGAAGCAAGGATTCAAAAGGTCAAATGCAGATCATTCACTCTTTGTACAGAGGACATCCGGAGGTATGACTGTCATTATGGTGTATGTTACTCATTACATGAGATGATATGCAGGGAATAAAAATAGCAAAAGAATTCTTGGGCCGTGAATTCGTTACCAAGGATTTAGGAGTACTGAGATATTTCCTTGGTTTGTAATTTGCTAGAAATGAACAAGGACTCGTGATAACTCAGTGGAAATGTCATTGACTTGCTAAGTGACACAGGTATGCTTGGATGTCGACCTGCTTCTACACCAATGGATCCAAGCATGAAGATGCATGATGACGACACTGAGGAGATTGACAAAAGAAGGTACAGAGAACTGGTAGGGAGGCTCCTTTATGTTACTATTACCAGACCGGATATTACATTTGCAATAAATAAAGTGAGCCAGTTATGGAGCAACCTCACCAAGTACACATGGACGCCATACATATGATACTAAGGTATCTTAAGTCATCTCCAGGCGCAGGTTTGGTGTTTAGGAAGAAGGGCACTATTACTATTTCAGCATGTGCAGATGCAGACTATGCAGGGTGCCCAAAGGATAGGAAATCTACATCAGGTTTTGCTATATTCATTGGGGAGTCACATGTTTCATGGAAGAGCAAGAAGCAAACAGTAGTTGCGAGATCCAGTGCTGAATCAGAGTATAAAGCTATGGCCCAAGCATGTGCAGAAGTGATGTGGGTTCGCGCAGTTCTGACAGATCTACATATAGATGTTCCACTTCCCATATCACTAGAATGTGACAATCAGGCTGCATTATTCATTGCCAACAACCATGCTTTTCACGAGAGGACGAAGCACATTGAGGTGGATTGCCATTATATCTGTGATATGATCTAGAAGGGCTTCATTTCTACAACACATGTCAGCTCAGGAGACCAAACAGCAGACATCCTTACTAAAGCTTTGCTTCGGGGTCCCTTTCAGAAGTGCTTATCCAAGATGGGCATGATAGATATCTATACTCCATCTTGAGGGGGAGTGTAGAAGTTTATTTATGTTCTTGTATCTTTTATCTATTTATCTTTTCATTTGTCTACCTTATGTAATTTGCCCATAGGCCTCTCTCTATATAAGAGAGCCTAGGGCTCAAGGAATAAATGACAATACTTATTTTTTCCCAACAATAATATTCAGAAGAGAGATTCTTTTAGATACTTGGGATCTATTTTGCAACATGGTGGGGAAATTGATGGAGATGTTACAAATAGAATAAATGCAGGTTGGCTTAAGTAGAGAGGAGCCTCTATTGTTCTCTGATAAGAAAATTCCTTTGAAAATCAAAGAAAAGTTTTACAAAGCAGATGTGAGAACTGCCATGGGATCAAATTTTGACGAAATTCGACCGAATTTCGATTAAATTTCAGTTTCGGTGGGTGACCGAAATTCGACCGAAATGGTCGATGTCGGCCGAAATTTGGGGTCCCCTGTTCAAAAACTGACGAAATGACCGAAATTTCGATCTAATTTCGACCGAAATTCGTCGAAATTGTCTTGGTCACTCACCGAAATGGTGACCGAAATCGAAATTTGAGGCCTTGAGACCTGCTATGCTCCAGTATATGTATGTTGGCCTGTGAACCATAGACATGTGCAGAGAATGGCAATAGCAGATATGCTAAGGTGGATGTGTGGACGCATGTAAAGATCGGATTCGGAATGATGCCATTAGAAGGAAAGTTGATGTAGCTTCGATCGAGGATAAGATGCGAGAAAATCGTTTAATGTAGTTTGGCCATTTGCAAAGGAGGTCAGCTGATGCACCGATGAGGAGATGTGGGTGTTGGGATATTGAGCCGACTAAGAGAGGGCGTGGAATGCCCAAGAAGTGTTGGAATGAGACTTTATGAAGGGATCTTAGTTTTTGGATCTAAGTCCGAGAATGACTCAAGATATGAATGGAGGCAAAGAATCCATTTAGCCGACCCTACTTAATGTGAGAAAGGCTTTGTTGTTGATTTCGTTTTTTTAATAGTCGTCGCATACTTCTTATTTTCAAAATAAGTTGTATCATCATTTTTTTGGCTTTTCCTTCTTATTTCTTTGCGTACGACTTTTTTTTGTGCACACCTTTTCTCGAAACAAATTCCTTTTTGTTTCAGAAAAAACGCGACCCACTTGGGCTCTCCCATTTTTTTCTTTTATTTCTTTTGGCCCACTTAGGCCCTTATAATAGCCCATGTTTTTTTTTCCTTTTTTTACAGAGCTGCCCTCCTCCTCCCTTTAATTAAAAAAGGCCATCAGTCCTCTTTTTTTCACCAGCTAGGGTTCCCACGATGGGAAGCCATCTTCCGTCGTCGCCTCGGGGGTCCTTCCCGATCGAGGATGAGGTGTCGCTTCTGTCGCGCGAAGTTGCTGAAGCTACATCACCTGATAGGGGCTCGCGCGAAGAAGCACGCACAGGGAGAGGCCCACGGGGATCGAAGATGACGCCGCTTGCACAAGATGCACTGCCTGGAGGTGCAAGCGAGGGTAGCGATGGATCTCGCGCCGCCTGCGCGAGACCCAAAAGGAGATGGGACGCGCGATGATGGAGATGGCACTTGATGTTACCGCCAGGAGATAGGAGCGACTCGCTTGGGACTGGAGGGGGGAGTGTCATGATAGGAAGGGTTGTGCAAAGGGCTCGTGATCGGAGTGTGCTCTACACATGTAGAGCGGAGGAGCATCGCGTCACCTGTGCGATGGAGATTGGTCTCTGCATAGAGTTTGACATCACTGCTTGGCAGATGTTCTAGGATCGCTTGGAGCATGTGGCTTCTAGGTCATGGAGCGGCTCCGTCTGGATTGTGTGGTGCTGCTTGGGATCCGTTTGCGGCGAAGAATAGGTCTCCGCCTGGAACTTGAGGGCGGCACAGCCAAGGAGATCGAACAGGAGGAGCCTCTCGTCGCCTGGAGGGCCTTCGACTGGAGGTGCACGCGAGGAGGATTGCGCCACCACTGCTGGGATAGCCTGGTGGTTGCACCGCCATAGGAGGTTGTTGTGAGATGGCAACCGTAGAGGGTGCATGTTGCATTCTTTGGACTGGAGATCAGAGAAGTAAGAAGAACGCCGCCGACATGGGTTGATGGTTGTCTGGAGCACATGCGACTGGAGATCTTTGCTATTGTGCAAAAATTAGGGTTTCAAGAAACCATAGAACCAAATATAGAATCTCAAACATTGACGATCTTCAAATCATGATCTTTATAATCTTCAAGGCGAACAATAATTGAATCAAATCTCGAATAGAGCATAAATCTCCAACAATAAATCCATGAGAATCGAATTTGCTCTGATACCATGTTAGAAACTACGAATGTGGAAGCTAATATCAGAGATAAAGAAATAAAAATATTATGGAACATCAGGATTTTGATGTGGAACCCTACTCCCTAAGGAGTGGGATGAAACCAAGGGAGAACGACTCAAAGGGCTTATGTTATCTATTCAACTTTCTCATCTGGTACAGTAGGCCTGAGGCTTCTTATATAGCCTCCACAGACCCTCCAAGTCCCGCCACTGGTAGATGTGAGACTAAACATTGGATGTGGTAAATGGATCATGAAGGGATCCATTTACCCATCTATACAAGAATGAA
The DNA here is from genome assembly GCA_037367405.1 of Ottelia alismoides. NCBI lineage: Eukaryota > Viridiplantae > Streptophyta > Magnoliopsida > Alismatales > Hydrocharitaceae > Ottelia > Ottelia alismoides. The sequence continues at coordinate 433,647 of JAZKJV010002934.1, forward strand.
GCCTACACTCCAACACTTGCCATCATGGCTAGTGCAAATGCTAACAGTGCAGGAAATCTACCTATGGTTTTGCAATTTTCACAGGGAGTTGTTTGGTCTCATGGAGAAAACAAGAAGCAGACTATGGTTGTTAGATATTGTAGAGTTCGAATATAGAGCTATGGTGCAAAGGAGCACTGAGATGGTGTGGGTCAGATCTTTTCTGATAGACTTAGCTATTGATGTGTCTCTTCCCATGCAGTTGCTTTGCCTATCAGGTTCTCTTCATTGACCTTCATTGACGACAATCCCGCTTCCCATGAAAGGACCAAACACATTGAGGTAGATTACCATTACACACTAGATATGATACACAAAGATTTTATCTCCACTTCCCACATTTGTGCAAGGGAATATACAATGGATATGCTCACTAAGGCCCTGGCCAATGGGTCATTACAAAGATGTTGTTTCAAGCTGAGTATGATTGACATCTATGCTCTCTCTTGAGGGGAGTGTTGAGATATATTTTGTATTTGCTTATTTATTTTGTCTCTATTAGGTAATTTGCCCTATAGGGTTTCTCCTCTCTATATAAAAGAGCAGTATGACCCTCATAATAAATAAATCATTCACTATTCTCCACAACTATCATCTCTAACTTCGAAGTGGGTGATGAGGATTTGGGATAGTACAAATTGGCGATATGAACAAGGTGTTGCTTGCGAAGTGGTGATGAGCATTTGGGGCGGTGGAAGTGATCTGCTTTCTAGACGGATTCGTTCTATTTGTGACGTGTCCCCAAGTCTTACCACCAGTTGTGATGTCGTGAGTTCACTGACAACTTTCTGGAGGGTATTTGTTCAGTTGTACCAATTCTGGCAGATTCGAGGCTCCTGCTCTTGGGTAATGGACGTGGTTTCCGGTTTTGGATGGATGATTGGTCGTAGGAGGGGCCTCTCTGTAACTTGTACCCTGGACTTTTGCTTTAGTTGTGGATAAGGAAGCGTGTTTGGCAGACGTCTGGTCGATTGGTTCTTGGACTCCTGATTTTGTGGCGGAATTGTCAGATCAGAGGTTGGAGGAGTTTCTTTGTCTTTCTAGCAGATTGGTGAAACTTGATGTACCGTCGAAAGGAAGAGATTCTTGGTACTGGAGAGATGGAACTTTCACGGTAAAAAAGGTGTATAAGGTGATTTCTACCTCACCTATTAGGATGGATACATGGAATTCTTGAGATTGCGCTATGATCTGGAGAGGAAGATTCCTACAAGGGTCAGGGTGTTCTTGTGGTTATTGAAATGCTCGACGAGTCAGATTCTTTCCTGGAGTGGAGGAGGTTTGCAGAAGATGTGGATGAGCTGCAGAAGATGTTGATCATATGTTATTTCAGTGTCCTGGTTCAACGGACTCTTGGCGAAACGCAAACATTCCAGGCATCCAGTGGAATGCTAAGAATTCCTTGTAGGCTTCGCTTGGAAGAGATTGATCAGGCTCAGAGGAAGGGTGGACGAAGATTTGCACACAAGTCTGGGCAATATGGCTGGTCAGATATGCAGTTGTCTTTGAGAGGGGAAGGTTTTATTTCGAGAATGTTCTTGGGCATGCCAGAGCCGTGTATGAAACATGTCGGCTGTAGCATTGTTTTATTGTAATATATTTTTTGGATGGGTCTCTAAAGGAGCTCCGTCCTACCTTTTCTCTTAAAAAACTATCATCTCTAACTTTTAATGGCAGCTTGTATAGAGCTTGCATATTGGGTTCTTGTGATTTGAGATTGAGACCAAAAGGATATGTGAGTTTTGGTAGCAGTGGTGAGACAGTTAATTGCTACAAAGGAATCTGGGATGGCGGACTCAGTAGAATCTTTATAGATGCAACAAAATGGAAAAATATTCCAGCATGCCAAACAAATTGGAGGTCAATTTGCGAGTCTCTTAGAGCACGGTTGGGTGTGAGATGTACTAAATTTTTATTTCTAGCTGAAGGGAAGGAACCAGATTGGAAGGAAGAATAAGAAGGAAGTGCAAGGAGGTTGCCATGTGGGTAGTACTAGTAGCAAGCAAGTTCTCGGTAGGCCACTATAAGGAATCAGAAGGGGGGTAAGGACTGAGTATATAAGAAAAATTGGCCCAAAGTGCTTACCTTGTCCAAATGAATACATAATGGGTAACGGGGAGATGGTTCCTCACTTATATATCAATTTGTCAACTGTCTGCTTCTTGGAAGGGAATTATTGTGACTTATATAATTAGTAGTAGACCCACTTAAATGGTCTGGTGGTAGTGCAGTGTGCCTACCACCCAAAAGACCAGGGATCAAATCCTTCCTTGTGGGGGTTGCGTTAGGTAATCGACGGCCATCGTAAAAAATAGTCGAATCTTTTCAACATGGATTTGAGCAAGAATCCATGTAGCCGACCCTACTTATAGTAGGAGAAGGCTTCGCCATTTTATATAATTAGTAGTAGACATGGGGGCTTTTTAAGAAAAAAATATTATCCATCATGGACAATTTTCTAGAGAACATTAGTAACTCGCTATTACAAACTAAACATTAGTAACTCGCTATTACAAACTAGTCCATACAAACAGAACCCCCTTTGTTACTTATTTACGAGGATTTGTTAAGGGTAAATAGATGTCCATGTACTCTGATGTTTTCTCTTGACAAAATATAATAGATCACATTTCGTTGATTTTCTTCTTGTATGGAGTAGGATCATCATGTTTTCATCTTTTTCCTATAATAATGCAAGTTCTTCGTGCACTCTTGATGCTGTGTTTACTTTTCTTATTTTGTCTATTGCCTTCATTCTAATGCGAGTAATATGTGAAGGTTCTCATAGATGCCTAGCACTGCCACATGATTGCCGATCACTTCTACTTGAAAGTTGTTTGCTATTGTTGTTCCCTTCATGGAAAAGGAATTTTTAGAATTTTCTCCAGTTACAATTCTACTTGGAGTTTCCTCTCCTGCACTGCAGCATATTTCTTTTTTACTTCTTGATGCTTCTACTCTGCTTTCATAGATGGGTCGTGTATAGCCTTGCTTTCTCAATAAATAGGTTCTTTACCATTACTACTCTTTTTGTCAATAGAATGAATGTAATGGTTTTACTAGTTTTTCATCGAAAGTAAATATAGTAATTGTGTGAGTGCACTGAGTGGGTGGATGGATTGGTGTTTGTGCTTTCCAACAAAATTTTACATCCTGCATTGGCGTGGACTTGATGATGTTTGGCCATAATGCTAATATAGTTTCTGATGTTTCTAAGGCTTAGACTTAATACTAAAGCCATTCTTAGCATTTAAATTATTATTCTACATGACAGGTGGCGTCTTGTTGAGATTGATGCTGAGTTATCGAAGTTGGATTGGGAAGCTAAGCATATAACGTCCCTCATTGATCCTGCTAATACTTATATGGTACGGTCAAAGTTATCTGTAATTTTTAACATCCATGGGTTATATTACCCATTGATTTTGGAATCATGGGCCATGGATTATATCAAGAGCTGTGTTGCCCATGATATATAGTATGTGGGCCTTCTAATTCATTGACTTCTCTCCTGTCTTCACATTTAAGTTGAAAGAAAGGACAATCCATAAGATGAAGCTCCTGCTTTGTGCGGGGACTGGGGAATGTTTAGACCACTTTGGAGTAAACAGCATTATGTTGCATTTTAGCAAGTGATTGTTTCCGTGATTCAAATCTGTGATGTCTTGATCAGACTCTGATGGTTTCTATTATTGCACTAAAGTTCCCTTTGTTCCTTCTTGAAATTAATTCCTAAAAAATCATGCAATGGTTTTTTGCAGGATCTGAATATTGGGATTGCATTATGGTTTGCCGCACGTGGGGAAGGTTTTGTGAACGAAGATATTATACAAGGAAAAGGCTGTAGATATAGATATTTGTCGAAAGCTCGAATTCTTCTTGTTGGTTCTGGGGCTGATGAGCAATGTGCTGGGTATGGTAGGCATAGAACAAATTTTAAACGTGGGAGGTATGTCTTGAAACTTGGCAGATCATATGTATTGCTTCTTAAAAAGATTGTTGTTTACATGTTATTTATAGCCTTGTGAATAGCCAATTATTAGTGAAGAAAAGAGAACTGATTCTTAGTGAGCTAGAGTAGTTTATTACCTAGATGGGCTTTTTATCACATAATAACTTGGTAACTCATGCAACTTAAATATAAAGTTGTGAAATTAACTTTCATGGCTGATATTAATATTGATCTTGTGTACATATATTAGATAAGTAATTGGTTTCTCAAAGTTCCAAATAATATGCTTTTCATGTTTTATCTTACCTAACTAATATAGAGAATTACGATGGTGATTCGTCCATATATATATATATATATATAATATATATATATATGACCTTTTACTTCATGCCGTATGTGAAAAGAATGAAAAGTTCAACCCTATTGGGTCCCTTCTATAAATCAGGATGATAATCTTGTTGTCACAAAGTAAATAGTGTTGTCAGAAAGTAAATATTGACCTCTGTTCATATATTATTCTTACTACCTCTTGAGAGTTGTTGGAGTATTTGGTTGTGCGCCTATTGAGTTGTAGATGGGTAAATGGATACCTCCAGCATCCATTTATCCCATCCAGTTGTTTAGTCCCACATTGTCCAGTGGTGGGACTTGGAGGCTCTGTGTAGGCTATATAAGGAGCCCCAGACCTCTTGTATCAAATGAGAAAAAGCAATGCAAGATATGCCCCTTTGTGGGCTTCTCCTGTGGTTTCATCCCGCTCCTCACGGAATAGGGTTCCACATAAAAATCCTTGTGTTCTTCAGTTTTCTATCTTTATTTCTGATTCCACTTCCGCTCACTATTTTTCTAACATGGTATCAGAGCGGTTCGATTCTCGAGGATTTGTTCTTGAGGATTTATTTTTCTATGTATTATTCGAGATTCGATTTTGATGTTGTTATTCTAGAAAACCATTCATGGTTCAAGATTTGGAATTCTTGGTTCTTCAAGTTGCTGGCTGGCATTCTCAAAGCCCTCATCTTCTAGGGTTCCTACTCCAAGCCGATTATCTCCAGGTGGAGGCGGCTGCTCCAGTCCCCCTCTTCCTCCAGGCGCCTCACCGCCTCATCTTCAAGCCCCTGTGGTGGTGGCACCCTCTTGCTCGTGTGAGGTCCATAGCCAACAACACGGTGCTGCTCCAGACGGCTACCCTCTTCGCCAAACGCATCCAGCTGTCCACGCGCATCTCGACCTTAACGACGACAAGCCCCTCCTCCGTAGCGGGCCTTCCTGCCTACTGGCGGCGCCCCTGCCAGGCGCAGCCCTTCTGACCCCAGGCGGAACTCTAGGCGTGAAAATGCTCCTCTCGCGCAACCCAACAGGCGCACCTCCTTTGCGCAGCTTCTCTTCCAGTCGCACCCCTTTGAGCAGGTGGCGCAGCCCAGGAGACGCGGCAGATCTTCATCCTCCAAGGGCGGCAATGCAACATCAAGCCCCTGCGCGTAACCCCCCCTGCGCATTTGCGCCGCTCCAACTCCTCCTGGCGACCTCCTCCCTTGGCGACTTGAACCTCATGTGCGCCCCACTCCCCCTACTCGATTGACGGTGCATAGCCCTAGCAGGCGTCGTCGCCTGATCTCCCAGAATCCCAGAAGCCTTCTCGCACGCAGGCACGCATCCCAATCGTCGACGTCGTCGAGCAGCGAAGCCTCCAAAGATGTTATCGGGGGCGGCAGGAATGTGGTTTTCCAAGGGGCGGTGGCGTGTGTTTAAGAATAAAAAGGGTTCCCACGAACCCTAAAGGAAGTGGTTGTTACTTAAAAAAGAAAGAAAAATTGAAGGGAGAGATTGATTTGTTAAAAAGAGGGGTAGAGGAGATGGCAATTATGTGAGCCTAAATGGGTCGTGAGTTACACCATTAAAAAAAACAACAAATAGAGAGAAAGAGCGAGAGATTGGCCCCTGATTGGGCTGACATTCAAGTTAAAAAAATTACAGTTAAAAAAAAGAGAGAGAAAATAAAAGAAGCAAAAAAAACAAAGAAAGAAAGAAAGAAAAGAATAGGGGAATTGTGAGATCTTAGTCTGTGATTAAAAAAATATAAAAAAAATAATATGACTGAGTTATATGGGCCCACATTTGGGCTTTCTGTATGAATTTAAAAGAGGAGCGTACAAATACAAAAGCCGTACGCTTTCAAAAAAAAGATTGTCCAAAAAAATGTGATGGCTATGGAAAAAGCCGGAAAAAATTGCACGAAAAGCCGAAAAAAATTGAAGTCGGCTCATTTGGTTTTGTTTACCCCATTTTATTGTCTTCTCCCAACTTGGTCGACGATTATCATTCCGGCCAATATGGGAGAAAGGGGGAGTATATGTAGAGTTACAGGTCTATTCTCCAGATACATATATGTCAGACCAGCCGATTGTTCAGAGTCAGACTCTACAGTTTTGCATATGAAGATTCTCCATGCGCAGTTTCAGAACTCGACGTTCGAATTTTGAGTCCACAGTTTGATGCGCAGGTTTCAGGCTCGACGATTGGTTCCGACTCTATAGTTTTCAGACACGCATATGTTTGGGTCATTTTCAGATGTGCACATGTTTGCCATCATTTGTTCGTGGTCCCCATCTTTTCTTGTTGTTTCGGCCAGAGTTTTCATGTGAGCCATAGGGGCTCCAGAGTAGAGGACCATTCCCTATGCCATGTTGGCAAGGGTTTTCATGTGGTATCATAGGGATACCAGAGTAGTGTACCATTCTCTGTGCAAGATGGGAGAGACCCAGTTCTCTGATGAGGAGACTTCTTTCGGACTCCATTCTCCAGCAATCGTGAACTTCGACGAGGATTGCACTTCCACGGCCTTTTCCAGTTCGGCCCTTTTTCAGAGATGGAGCAGTTGTCCACATTATTGTGGCGGGCCAGAGTACTCCGACGAGGAGACACATTTCCAGTTGCAGTGACTCTGATAGACGCAGTTCAGAGCACATGCTCTCCGACGAGGAGATTCAGTAGACTCACACTCCAGCCCGTTCGTCCTCCTCACCTGCACGGCATGAGAAGCAGCATCCTCGACAGCAGCAGTTGTGCGCGTTGGGTTGATATTGTCCGTAGTGTCCTGTAGCGTTGAGTTGAGTCTCTTTCTGTTTGTCCAAGCTGAGCATTGCGTGCTCCAGCTCGAGGGGGAGTTTTGGAGTATTTGGTTGTGCGCCTATTGAGTTGTAGATGGGTAAATGGATACCTCCAGGATTCATTTACCCCATTCAGTTGTTTAGTCCCACATTGTCCAGTGGTGGGACTTGGAGGCTCTGTGTAGGCTATATAAGGAGCCCCAGACCTCCTTTATCAGATGAGAAAAAGCAATGTAAGATACGTCCCTTTGAGGGCTTCTCCCGTGGTTTCATCCCGCTTCTCACGGAGTAGGGTTCCACGTAAAAATCCTTGTGTTCTTCAATTTTCTATCTTTATTTCTGATTCCGCTTCCGCTCACTATTTTTCTAACAAGAGTGAAGGGTTGACTTGGGTTTATCTGATCTTTTCAAGACTTGTTGATTATGTGGCATATTATCATGCACTCTGGCCACCTCCCCATGTTAAGAGAGAGTTATGCGTGAGTGAGATATACTCGTCTACATATAGGGTCATTTAGTACGCATTTCATGGAGAAATGATAGATCACAGATCCGAGTGTCCTTTAAATTAGGGTTGTCCTCTAGACCTTCCGAACCATGTAAATATGATGTTTTAATGTGCCTATTATTGCATTGTTTCATATTATCCTTTCACATGATATAAGAGAATTCAATGGATCTTCATCACAAGGATTGTGTTTCTCGACTCGCTAGAGAAAATGCTTTTGCTTATTGAATAATGAAACCCTACCCTTATTTTATCGGAGAAGGATGTTGAGTAAGTTACACAAATTGTTAAAAGAAAAAAAGATGTTGAGTTATTAGTTATCTTTTGTGTCTTTTATGTAGTCTCTATTCTTTCTGTCTTCTTTATGCAGTTTGCCCAATAGGTTACTCTCTTATATAAGAGAATCCTAAGGCCTCATGAATAAAAAAGTCTTTATTTTCTCCCAACATGGTATTAGAGCGACGGTCTTAGACCGGATCCCATATCCCAACCATGCCCTAGCCTCCACGTGTGCCACAATCGTTGCCCCACCCTCCACGTGCACCACCGCGGTCGCCACCCAACCCATCCAGGCTTTGCATGCGTGCTGCAGCCATGCAACCCATGCTAGCGCTGCTGCCCAGCCCATCTAGGTCCTGCGTGTGCGGTCCCAGCCATCTGTGGGCACCCTCTCGACCCCTACACACCCCCTCGACTCCTACAACATCATCCACAGGCTGCGACAGGACCTTTTATGCCCCCCATGGATGTTCATCCTCCTCTCCGTGATCAACCGCATCTGAAACAGGTTGATTTTGAAAAACGTGATTTCAGACCTATAAATCGTGATTCTGGCCCTAGCATGGATCGATGAGTGACTAGGATAGTTGTGTAAGTCTACACGTAAAGCGAATCCTCCATATGATCGTGTAGAATTGCTCGAATCGGTCTACTTCCCCAGTCGAGTTCCATTTTTGGCCTCCTTTCATCACGTCAGAGAACAAGGGTATCGCATCTACCGATTTCATGTTCAGATCGTGTCAGGAATCCACAAAAGGAGGGAAGGGGTTGGTTTTAATACTTATGCCCTTGTTAATCAAACCATGATTTGTATAAGCCATGGTTTAGTTCAACTCATTGACGGTGAAACTAACGAAGAGCACAAGTGATAACAGTGCTAGAAGTCAGGGGCATAACTGATATTCCAAAAAAAGGAGGGGCTTAACTAACATTGCAATATCTTAGGAGGGCACAAGTGATAAAAATCCTATTATATATATATATATACAGAAATGTGACTAACATATATGTTTACTACCTGACATATATGCTTCATTCAATTGTTACTAGAGATGTGGCAAATCATATTATATGTATTGTTATTGTGACTTATATGTTTGTGACTAATATATGCTTTATAGCTTTACTATTATTCTAAAAGTATAGATTTATATAGTTTATTATCTATTTCTCCCAAAAAAGCACAACAAATCAAGGCAGTGCCTTGATACCGCCTTAATACCGCCTCAGGACTATGAGGCTTTCACATCGGATATCCAGATTGATGTTGTAGCCTCGACTCCTTGAAGCGTGTTTTCAAAGCCATGGTTATGCGTAAGGCTAGCTATCGAGCCCAAGGAGCTGAGCTAGACCCTGGCTCAAGCTCGGGCTCGATAAGCCTGACTGGGCTCGGCTCGAGCTCGAGCTCGTTCAAGCCCAATCGAGATGGCTCGAGATCGAGCTCGGTGAGCTCGAGCCTCTTGTCGATCCAGCTCGGGCTCGATAAGGCTCGAGCTGTGCTCGTTATTGAGCATGGTCTGGGCTCGAGCCAAGTTTGGCTCATTAAGGAAAATGCCATTTTTTTATACAAAAAGGTGTAGTGCATGGGCTTGATTTTGTGATCTCTTCTTTGAGGGACTATCTTTCTTACCAATAGGCCACTATCTGAGTTACATTTCAAAAGCTAAATTATATTATATATTGTAACATTCTATTTGCTAATAAAAAATACTAATTTTCTAATTTTAACCTAGGAAAATATAAATATAGATGTAGTTATATGTTCCTTAGAAAAACATAATATTGGTCGGCACGTTAGTGGATAATATATATTATCAAATATGTTCTTATTTAAAGACGTATAATAACATGAGATCGCAATTAAGTCTACAATATAATATATATGGAATATTGCCATGTTGGAATTCACATTCACATATATGGACATATACGGTGCCCACGAAAATAAAAATATCGATCTACACATTGGTTTGGTATAATATACATATTTAATTACTACATACGTAGACAACTACAACTATAGATATATGTACCGATTGTTGAACATGCAACTCTTCTTGTGTGTGTATTATATATAAATATAAATATAGATACTATATATATTCCTTATCGAGCCCCTTATCGAGCTGAGCAGGGCTCAGCTCGGGCTCGTCTCGTTAAGCTATCGAGCCAAAGATTCTGGCCTGGGCTCGGCTCAATAGCTTAATGAGCTAGGCCCATGAGCCCTTATCGAGCCAAGCCCGAGTCTGGCTCATCGAGCCTTGACTCAATAGCCAACCCTAGTTACACATCAAGATTTTGTTTGGTTGTTGAGGAGGAATCATCTTACGACTAGTGATAGACGAGCTTGGTTCTTTCCTGGGTGTGATGGCACTTGTGAGCGTTCTTCGAGAGAAGAAGAAAGTGTTGTGCATCTATTCTTGGGATTCCTTGTTGCTAAGGAGGTGTGGGTTGCAGCCATGATGAAAAGGATATCGATGGGGGGCTGGAATGAGTTCTGGGGGTCTCTTGATGCTCTTGGACATGGTAGTTTTCCGACCAAATTGTTGGTGGCGATAGTCTTGTGGTCTATATCACTAGCACAGGATGAGTTGATCTTCCGGGGAAACTAATACATATGAAAAATGTGATTGAACATGCTAAGAGCTTTAAGATTTTTTGATCTTTGTAATTCTTTTATGTTAATGTAAATATATAAATATTATAGGATAGGCGTCTTCTCGACATCATAACCTCTTTTTCCTAAAAAAAATTACGCTTTGACAAGATTTGCTCAATAAGCTTTGTCTTTGGGTTAGCGTTATAGTCATCAAACTATGGGGACGACATATTAGGGATGATAATTACAATGGTGACATATAGCTAGTCAAGCACTACTTGTCAAAACCTAGGATCATGTACGTCATATATGTTAGATTAGTTTTCTTAATTTATTGAAAAATACAATGATATTGACAAAGAAATATATTTCTGAAATCGGGCCCCAAAATGACATTTTTCTATCCCTATCATTTTTTATTTACCCCAAATGTTGGCACCTTTTATGTGATTTACTCAAGTTTTTCTGACACTTGAGTTAACTCTTAAAAAAGAGATTGCTTGAGGAATTTGGTTCACTACGAGATTTCACATTTTGTGCTTCTAGGTCCCTGTTACCTCTTTGACTTTACATATCTATATTTATATTTATATATCTCCTTCCCTGACTTTACATGTTTCTTTTGTTTTGGCTATAATTTTCGCAGTTGGACTGCACTGCAAGAGGAAATGAAATTAGACATGCAGAGAATTTGGAAAAGGAATTTGGGAAGAGACGATAGGTGCCTTTCGGATCATGGAAAGGAGGCATGTTGCACATTTATCTTAATCGAGATTGATCGAAATTTGTTAAGCTGGTGCACAGATTACTGACGTGTTTCCTTCTCTTGGCCTCTAATTCTGCAGGCAAGATTTCCTTTTCTTGATGAGAATGTTATCGAGACTCTATTGGAGATGCCTCTATGGGAAGTTGCTGATTTATATGAACCTGTCGGATATGGAGATAAGAAGATTCTGAGAGAGGTCTGTGAGTGCACTATCACAATATTGGTCGTCTTTGTTGTATGAACGTTCATTTGCTTGTGTTTAATTAAGCGTGAATTCTGTCTGCCACTTGTCTGGTTTTGAGATACATAGTACACTTGTTATGCACCCATAGGTTGCTAAGTTAATTGGCTTGAAAGGAGCAGCTGTTCTTCCCAAGAGAGCCATCCAGGTTAGAGTTTATTCTTGTCCATTTTTGAAACATGCAACTTCTCAAAAGAAAGAAAGAACGAACTACTGATCTTTGACTAGATTTTTGTTTGAGTTCAATATACTCTGCATTTTCTTTTCAAAAATAAAGATTCTCTGTAATTTCATTAGACATTGTAAGCGGAAGCAATTAAACATATTAGTGATTTTCTTTTCTTTATTTGTTCTTTTATTTTGACGAATACATGATTTCAATCTCTATGGCCCGTAAGATCTCATACGCCTCTTTAACGAAATCTTGTGTCCTTTTTTCCCAAAAAAAGAAAAAGGTTTTTGAAATTCTTGATTTCAGTAATGGACTTCCATTGTCGTAAATAGAAGACTTTTCATTTTTTTTCTTCTACATATCCATTATTTATTTTGTTTGAAATTGTATTTATTTATATTTTGTACAGTTTGGATCAAGGATAGCCAGAGAATCTAATAAACAGAATTTTGGGAGCAACCATGCTGCAAATAAAGCATCTGCTGGAAGTGTTGTGTTTAGTAGGCCGTGACATTGGTACTATATGAGTGGCGTGAGAAAAGTCGAACCGATGGCACCGGCATTTCTCGACAGGATCCGTGTGTTCATGTCATCTGAGAAGTGCTCAACGAAACAGGCTATTCTCAAGAAAGGTACATTGTGCAAACATATTTGCGCAGAGAGACGTGAGAAGCATTTAACTATGATTGCCGAAGGCTGTGGAAACTAGTCAGGTTACTACTGAAAGCGGGTTCTAGCCTAAAGATCCAGTAGAAGCAATTCTTCCCGATGATACACTTTCATGTGAGGACCTTCAGGTACTAAGATCTAATGTAGTCTTGGGATCATCATCGATTATTTTTTTGAAATATTATATTATTTGAAGATACCATGTAACATGTACATTAATTTTAAATTCATCTAGTTTCATTGGTAGTAATTATGGTGGTCAAATAAATCAAATGCATCATATAAACCAATCTACTTCTGGCTATTTATGTAGATATATGTATGGCTTCTTATGGAACAAGATGATCAGTTCCTAAAGTATGACACTTACTTCTGGATGTTTACATATTTTCTTGGTCAGTGGAGCTTTTTTAGAGTAGAAACTCATTCATTTATAATTCTACCTCTATGCCTTACAAATTATGAAGCAAGATTACTTGTCTTTGGTTGGATTAGGAGTTAAATTTTATGATTGGGAATATTAAAATAAAGGGATTTTTACATCACAAATCATATCAACTTTATCAATTACCTTTTTCGGTTTTGTCAATATCGTAATTATCACCTCAACCTTGTAAACTTGCTCCGTTTAATACCATGAACCTTGCTGTTAATTTAGTTCTTTTGAGTTATTTTGCTTGAGTTATTCTTGAGTTAATCTAACCACATCGAATCCAATGGTAGCTTTCTGCTTCTTCTTCCTCTCCATTCCATTCTACCCAACATACCAGGCATCGGTGTCCACCTCCGTCAGCTCTTTCATGCAGTCCTGCTCAATCCCACCTTTGCCAACACTCCTCCCTATCTCTCTTCGTTATCCTCATCTCCCATCAATTGCTAATGATCACCATCTCTAGTACTACCCATCACCTATAGTCAACCCATGCTCACAATCCTAAAACAAAATAAAAAACTAAGGACCCAAGCAATTTGAGACTTTGTAACCAAACATCAAGGAAGAATAAAGTTGGGTATCGGGTCGGGTCGGGTCGGGTTTGAGTTGGCCTAACCCGAGCTTATTTAAATATATGGGCTAATGGGTTTGGCTTAGGCCTATTTTTTTTTTCAAATTTTAGGTTCAAGCCCAAACTCGGCCCAAACAAAATGGGTCAGGTTTGGGTCGGCTCAAATTAATGTCTATGTACATCAATGTCATGTGTTTCGTTCTTGCATTTATATGGTTGTTTCTTGTGCAGGTGTACATGTTTAAGACTTTAAGTATGCTAACTAATTCGTGATTCTGAACTGTATGCTGGAAATATAAATGTGGTAAAAAAATATGACGACTTAAACTACCATGCAATTCACCATTATATATTTTATTTTAGATGCGGGCACTATGACTCAATAAAAATTGATTACTTACAGTTGTATATACTCTAACATTTGAGGATACATATCTCATTCTTGCATATTAATGTAATAATGTCCTCAATCCACGCTAATGGTTATGATTATTAATGGATCTAAGTATTTATTCTACACTCAAAATAAGGATATGAAAGTTAGATCATTATATTTGGAGTGAACATGAATATACTTCATATAATTATATCATATAGGTCGAGCTATTGGGTTTGCGAGATTGGTCTTTTCAAGCCCGAACTCCGATCGGTTATCAATACGGGCTCATTTTAAGACCCATGGCTCGCCCACTAAATTTCGGGTTTGGGTTTGGGTCGATTTATGCAGGTCGGGTTTTGGGTCGGCCCGGTCCGCCCAATGCCCAACCCTAATCCTACCTAACAAACCCAAAATTGAAACCACACAATCCCTTTGTCCCTATACCAGAGCAATTTCCCGGACAGGGCATGCTCTCCAAGCAAATGCCTTGTCAGGGCATTGGATTATTTTTATTGATCAGGGCATCGATCGGCGAACGGTTCGTCGATCAACTCACTACGCGCCAACATTCAACGCCCCTTTCCCCAAGGGACGCAGTCTTCATGGAGGAAACGATGCGGTCTTCATGGTATACGTTGGAATTGGCGAATCGTTAGCTGGTCGGCGAATGGTTCGTCGGTTCGAGCGCTCCTTCCCGCCTATTTAAACCCCCCACGTCCCTCATGCATTCGACACACAACTCATCTCCTCTCTTCATCCAATACTCATCTTCCCCTCTTCATCTCAAGGCTTCCATCTCATCAATCCTCTCGCCCTACTATAAAAAGGTCCTCCCCTTCTCTCGCAATATCCCTCGCATGCTCTTCATCTGCAAAAGGTATACATAAATAATTTACAATTTATATTTTTGTTAAGTCTTATATAAATTTAGTAAATGATATGCTTATTGTTGTGTTTACCTTTAGTTTAGTATATGCAGTACAGTCACTAATATTTTTGAAAAAATCTATGCCTTTTTATGGAAAATAATCTTTGTTATTTTATAGAAAATAATCTCTGTCATATTATGGAAAATATTTTGATTTTTGCATTATTTATTTCTCGTAGAAGCGTACTCATTCCATTCAATTGTGCATATATGCCCCTGTCAAAGCAAGTTATTGTTAGGATTATATCATTTACAAAAAATCTTAATTAAATGTATTTATATAATTTAATTAGTAATACATGATTACTTAAGCGTATTTGTATTATTCAATTATTAATACATGGTTAGCTAAAATTAGATGCAAAAGCTAATTTAAGCGAATTCATATTTTGTCATTAGAAATACATAATTTGCAAAAAAAATAGATTGAAAATCTTAACTAAGTGTATTCATATCATGTAATTAGTAATTCATATTTAGTTCAAAATTGGATTAAAAATATACAATTATGTCATTAAATTGATTGAAATATTAATTCAATTATTAATACATGATTATTTAAAAATTATTAAAAATCTTAATTAAGTGTGTTTATATTATTAAATTTTTAATGCATGATTAGCTAAAATTTAGATTCAAAATCTAATTTAAGTGAATTCATATTATGTAATTAGAAATACATAATTAGCAGAAAAATAGATTGAAAATCTTGACTAAGTGTATTCATATCATGTAATTAGTACTTCATATTTATTTCAAAATTAGATTAAAAAATTACAAGTATGTCACTAATCAGATTGAAATATTAATTAAATTATTAATACATGATTATTTAAAGATTCTTTAAATATTTTAATTAAGTTTATTTGTATTATTCAATTATTAATACATGATTAGATAAAATTAGATGCAAATTGGATTAAAACATTACAATTATGTCATTAAATTATTTATTTAATTATACTTGATTATTTAAAATTAGATTAAATTCTTCCTTAAGTAATTAGTAATACATAATTTGCTAAAATTGGATGCAAAATCTTATTTAAGTGTAATTAAAAATTATAATAAAATATTACTTAAGTGTATTTATATTATATAGTTAGTAATACATTATTATTTAAAATTTAGTTTATTCTCTTCCTGTGTATTCATCATTAGTAGGATTCAATTACGAAAGTCTTTCACTTTGAGTCTATAAGAATTGAACAAATGATGAGTTTAAAATTGACTTCCTCTTTTATAGAATATGGCTGACCTGGTTGCATTATGTGTCTTCTGGAATGGCAGAATCGTCAATGAAAATGGTAGTTTCAGTTACGAAGGGGGTAAAAGTCAGATGATAGGTCTCCCCTTAGCTACCACCTTCGAAGATATCGTATCGAGGGTCTATACTGATAACCAAGATCAATATAATGTACAAGTGATGTGTAGATGGCCGGTGAACATCAACACATTCTGTCCAGTTGTTGTTTCTGATAATCAGACAACTGGGTTGATGCTAACTATTGCTCATTCTCTCGAGATGATGCAATTGATGGTGGAAGCCGACGAAATAGAAAATCCCCAATTAAACGCATCCAATATTGTCGAATCATCTCGACGAGGACAAGAAGAACAAGATGTGCTTGGATAAGATGATGACAATGACAATGAAACCGATGTTGATGAATATACTAGCATTGAGGAGGAGGATGCTATCCCCGATCTCAATGTTGTGTACAAGGACACTCATGGGAAAGAATCACTCATTGGTTCAATAAGCAATGAACCTATTTTTGATTCTCATGTTGATTATGCTATTACATTGGATCCAATGTCAGTTGCTTGATATCTTCCAAGATGAAGACTGGATAACAAACACATATGCCGAGGAGATACCATTCCTGTGCGAGCCCTAGGATACCATCTTACCTGAGCATAGTAGACTTGAGTATTGGCATATTAGATTTCGCCTCGAAGTTAGATTTAATTGATGATGTAAGTACATGGAGTATAGACAAGTACATCCAATACAAAGTAATAGCTTCCAAGAAAGATATAGACACGATTGGATGTGCTTTGCCAAATTGTAAGTGGAGATTACATGCGAATCATAGTAAGAAGGGAGAAAGTTGGAAAGTTCGAACGTATTGAGACGAACATACGTGCTGAAACCCAGTACTTCTTACTGATAATAGGCAGTGCAATGCAAAATTTATTAGCAGATTCATCTTGAAGACATTGAGATCCAACATAACACCGACGCCTAATATGATTAAAAGTTTGGTTTCAGATACCTTTCATGTCAGGATATCATATAAAAAGGCATGGATCGGGAGAAAGAATGCGTTGTCTACAATATTTAGCGATATGGAGTCATCTTACTTCGATATTCGTAGATTTATGTGGATGATGAAACAGACCAACCCCGATTCGTGGCATGAATTTGAAACGGAACCATATCGGGATCCAAGGAGTCAACGAGTCATTCCTGATAAAATTGCATTCTTCAAATTGTTCTGGGCATTCGGACCGTCCCTGAAAGGTTTTCATTTTTTTCGTTCGATTTTGAGTATCGATGCAACTCATTTGCGTGTTAAATCCAAAGGCCATCTACTCGTACCTACATGAGTCGACGGAAATGGACACCTATTTCCAGTTGCTTTTGCGGTGGTTGAAAAAGAGAACATAGATGTATGGGAGTTCTTCTTACACAAATTAGCATTTTTAGTCCAACGTGAGGGGATATACCATTTAAGTGAGCAGTTTCCAGCTCTAAAATAATTATTACCCAAGTATTTTCCAACAGAACGTGAACACTGACATCGATTTTGTCTGCAACACATGCAGGCGAATATGCATCGAGCTGGACATGATAATTGGGCGACATGAAAATTTTATAGCACAGGTGCAATCACAAATACACACATCCATAATAGGATTATGGAACAAATCCGATCTGCAGATCCGGATGCTTATGATTGGATTGTTCGTCAAGAAGATGGGGTCGAATATACTGGGAAACAAGTTATGATGAAGGTCGTCTACGGGAATACTATAGCCAATCTATCATAATGCTTCAATAGCGTCTTGAAAGGCATGCGGGTTCTTCCCATATTGACCATGATTCTTGTCATCTTTTATCGATTGAATACGTATTTTGTGACCCATCGCAGACAGGGTCAGATGATAACTTGTGACTTAGTGCTGAGGTGTAATCAAATTTTAAATGAAAATATTGTGGCAGCTCGTACACACGATGTTGAGCAGTTTTCTCAGATAATATTTGAGGTGAGGAGTAGAGAAGGAAATTACAGAGTCATCCTCAACGGAACAGATTCCGAGTGCACATGTGGGTTCATGCAGTGCATGCATATCACATGCTCACATGTAATTGTGGTTTGTGGTTCTATTAACGTAGGCATCGAGCATGTACAAAACTATTATTTGTTCTATATGCTTGTTGCATTTCGTTGACATACGGTCGAATTCTCACCAATTCCTAATTGTTGATTTTGGTCGAGAATGTTCCAAGGTCTATTTTGATGCCTCCTAATGCAATCTGGAAGGATTCGAAATAGCATGGATGAAATGAGTCAGGTAAATGTTAGATGTGGATTATGTAGGCGGGTCGGTCATACCTGGACTACATGTCCAGGACGTTGCACGTTCCCACATGATTTGTCTTGATTTCAATTTCTCTAGAAATCTCTTTCGACTCTTTCATAATAGAGTCATTAAACATGAGGATCCAACTTGAAATACCCTCAACTCGTGAGATTAAAAGTTGACATTTTCTTTCTTGATTCTGCTATTATACATATTAATCATGCAACCTTTAAAAATCAACTCCTATACCATTTTTCATCAAAATCTCTTGATTTTTGAAATTCTTGAAAGATAATTAATTCATATACAAATTTTTGCATTCCCATCACGTTTAATCCTTCAGATTTCAAGCTCAATGTACTAAACTTGAATTTGTGAAATAGTAAGATGTTCATATGATCATATGATATTAAAAATTCACATCTACATTGAATCTCTTAATGTAATAAGATGTTTTTAGATTCACATGAAAGCTAATTGATAAGGCTATAACTTTTTATGAAGAATGTTTTGTGATTTGAACTAGTTTAGACCTCTATTTTTAAGTATGAACAGAATCTCAATTTATCCCCAAATATCATTTCCATTCCTTTTTGTACCACGATCTCATCACACAAATCAACTTGCATACACATCTCTTTTAAATATTTTAAACTAGGAAAATAAACTACAACCTAAATTACAACACCAAGCAAGAAATCCATCTAGCAAATAGGGCTTGAAGCCCATGGAAAACAAATATATGCTCGAAAAATCATGAGAATGCAAAGAGGAGGGGTTGTACCTCACACGGAACCTCCCTTGTGCAACCAATGTTGTAACTTTGTTCCGACGTGTCCTCGTGATCACGGTTACCTCTAATCCATAAGAAACCCATAGTTAGGGTAGACCAACAAGCAAAGATACCAAAAAGATAGGGAATGAGAGAGACTCTTCCATTTCTAAAGATAGATTTGGCGTTGAAGATGATAAGGGGATGTTTCTCTTCAAAAATGGTGGATATCAGCCAATTCTTGCGACCTCGACAACTTTTTGATGGAGATCTGGCGAGTTTAGTGATGGAGGAAGATATGAGGATAGCTTGGGATGCAAATGAGGAAGAAGAGGGCTTAGGTTTTATTACCAAGCTTTTCATATTTGGGCAGATCCTTAAGCATATCTTACTCAAAATTTGTATCAAAATTCAAACTTGACACATATTCACTAAAATTATCAAATCTCCCTCAATCGATCTCTGATTTACAAAATTTTAGATGCTTTGGATTCCTGACGACAATACGCATCCAACAAGTTATTATTTGTTCAATCAGATAAGAATTAGATTTTTCAAAAATTTCTAATGAGAGGAAACTATTTGGTCATTATCACTTAACCAAATTACGGGGTTGAAACCTGAGGTTTCACATACATGGTTGACTAGATATGTTGAGCGTGCATATTAAATTATTTGCAATACGTTCTACTCACCTACCATTAGACAAGGTGACTAACTGAAGATGTGATCATGCCACGTGGAGACACGAGTTGTTTAATAGCAGCTGAGTCACTATAACATGTACTTAAAGATGCTAGTATATGTAATTAATGGTTAGCCTATGATTTCAATCTATCGGAT
Organism: Ottelia alismoides; assembly: GCA_037367405.1. Taxonomy (NCBI): domain Eukaryota; kingdom Viridiplantae; phylum Streptophyta; class Magnoliopsida; order Alismatales; family Hydrocharitaceae; genus Ottelia; species Ottelia alismoides. The sequence goes on from JAZKJV010002934.1 coordinate 453,502, forward strand.
CCTCAAGGACGATATGCTTCCTTGTTTGTTAGGCGGATGGTTTGAAACCCTAAATAATGAAAAAAGGAAAGAAGTTATCAGGGTAGCATTGGAAGATTGGTTGAGGCGACATGTGACATCATAAGTTCACCAGATCAACACAATCTCCAATCCTGAAGTCATGAGACGTACGGTAAACCATTTGAACTAATCCACGACATGGAATAGAAGGAATGTGACTTAATCTAATGAGAATAAGTGAAACTTTCTAGTATAATAAGTTTTGCTAAACTACACTACTTGTTTACTTTTCTCTTCTTCGTTACTTAGCACCCACTAATCTTTATCCTATGACTTTTGTAAATCCAATAGGTATCAGTGAGCCATGGCAAGGACCTTAACTAGCCAGTCAACAATAGTAGCTTCTAGTCTGAGGTAGTTAGTAGTTCTTTTGTGCTCTTTTCTTTCAACATGATGCACATGTAAAAGAAAATAGTGGGATAGCTTGCTATGTAAAATTTATTTTATGAATGAAAAAATATGAGATCCATTCTCTATATAGCAATTTTATTGCAGTCTTTTTTTGAATGTTAGTTCTTATTATTTAATAAAGCTATTGCTGAGCAGCCATATCCAGTAAATTCGAGGATCCAACGATCCAGAACTGGAATTGTTACATATATTATCAGACCTAGCTTCCCTCTAATAGTGGAAAGCGTTGCACAGGAGGTGAAGCCACTCCTACCATAAAGTTAGAGGAAAGGGCTACCCAAGAGGTGAAACCGCCACTGTTACTGGGAATGTGTCGCATGCCATTGTGCGACGAGGACATTGTGAATATAAGTGGGGTGATTGTATCACTTCAAACATAGTACCACATCTAGTAATCACAAACTGTGATATTAGTTTATAAGTAGTACGAGCTACTACTAGATAACCTAAACTTAAGAATTTTGGGGTGTGGTTAAGGGCTCCAGTTGGGTTCAAGATCAACAGGTTCTCTGGGGCAGTAATCCCTGATACCGAACCGGACTTAGGGCTCGTGACATTACAATAACGACCATTTAAAGATTTATAAATAACTAAATATAAAATTAATCATGCTTGAAAATGGATCATAATATAAACTAAAAAAGGTCATATAAATAGCACATCCTATATCAATTTTCTTAATTATTAGCTCAATCTGTCGTAACATTAGGATGTTAAGCAGATTTGGCACTCGTGTGACTGCTCGTCCAAGTCAAGTATTACTACGATCGTTTATGTCCTTGTAGTGATCATCACAAGGTTATAATTTATTTCCTTTCCCCCCTAACATCAGTAGAATGATTTCCCGCCTACTTTAACGAGTGTATATTAAAATAATACAACTTATAAGTTATTTCAAAATTAACTGAAAATATATAATATAAACTACTAATTATATAAGATAGACAAGTATTACAATCAATAATAACGTATTTTAAAAAAAAATAATCATCTTGCTTAAATGGACATTATCCGATAATTTTTTCCTATATAACAAACTGTTTGATTTGGGAGTTCAATGCGGTAGATATTATTTTTTAACAGCCCTAGGGATCAGTCGTCCCTCTTCCTTGCAACAAAAATCCATTCCAGCGATTTTTTTACAGAGAATTCCGTCTTCCGTTCGAGACCGACACGACCAATTGGAAGAAGAGAGACGCGTGCGAGACGTCAATCTAAGAAGAACGATAAGAAACTACCACGTTGATCAATCTGAGGTCGTGAAACTGCCAGATCCCGCCCTAGTTCCCCGATCCAAACCGCCGGCAGCGGGAAAGATCGGATCTTTGGCCGGGGATCGGGGGGAGAGGACCGGGATGAGGAGGCGGGGCGGCGAGTTCCGGCGGATCGGAGTGCGGAGGAGGTGGTGGACGGCGTGGGACTGCGCATGGTGGGTGTGGTTCGCCGTCTGCGGATTAGGGTTGCTTCTGCTCCTTGTGGTTTTCAGGCAAGACGAGTCCAGTGCGGTGGCGAGGATCCCCTCGTTCATATCTCAGGTATTTCGTTTTATGATTTTCGGTATGTTGGTATTTCGAATTGGAGTGTGGAAGTCTGATTTTTGATTGAAAGGTGGCATCTTGCAGTGCGAGGTGCTTTTGGAGTGTTTTGGTGGTTTGGATGGGAGGAGTTGCTTGCTTGTCTCTACCGTGGTGCTCCAAGTGTGTGTAGGTGAAGCTTGATGGCTAAAAAGAACGAGAATTTAGGGTTTAAGTGGTGTTTTTGGGATGACTATTAAGAGTGGCAACGGCATTAGTTTCGGAAGAGATAGGACGAGACCTTGGTTGAATCTTCTTTGTCAATCCTAAAATCTAAGAATGAAGAAAATTGCAAAAATTACATAGAAGAAGGCCTGATTTAATTGTCAATCAAACAGAATAGCTGGGTGGATGGCCAAACGAAAGGGTTTGATTTTCGTGTCTAAAATTCTAGGAACTGATGTAAACCCTTGTATGAATTAGAATAGGTCTTTTTATAGGGAGGCAAATAAATGTTGCTGGTCCCTATTTAACATGGGAAACAACATGGTTTCAATTTGGTACAGTGAACTTCTGTTCTCGTTTCTCTCGGCAATGGTAAGGCCCAATAGTTCATATGAAGTGCTGGTACTAGACCTCATAGAAGGTTGTATCGCCGATATATCGGTTTCGACAGGGTAGGGGTATCGAAAAATCACCCAGTATATTCTTTTACAGGGATATCGGCGATATATCGCCGATGTATTGGTTTCGACAGGGAAGGGGTATCGAAATCACCCAGTATATCCTTTTACAGGGATATGGTGATATATCGCCGATATATCGGCGATATATCACCATATCGGCTCATATTGATAAAAAAATCACTGGATTAAGTATAAAAAATCTTGGATATCGATCGATATCGTCGATATTTCACCAATATCACTACATATCAATGCTATTATTCATGCAAGATTGATTCCGCTACTTATATAGCTACACCCAGTATTAAAACACATATCTAGCTACACCTAGTATTAAAACACACAATGGTTTATACATATATTGTTTCGGGTATGGTGCGACAGGGGGGTGCATATAATGGTTCTTCAACTTGGAGTATATTTGCAAGTTATTTCATGTTGTAAGACTTGAATGAAATCCATTTACAATATCTACAAGTCAATTCTTCAAAAAAATATTTATAAGACAAGAATCAACATTAATATCGATATGTTCGAAATGATCGATATATGCGATATAAGCTTCATAGATGACCGATATGTGTGAGCTAAGAGTATATTTGTAAGTTATTTAGTGATCTAAGAATTTGGATGAACTCCATTTTCAATATATATAGGTCAACTATTAACAGTATTGATATGATTGATATGTACAATGTAATGATCATAGTCTTCACAAATGATCTATATGTGTCATCTAAATGTATATTTGTAAGTTATTTATCTTCATAAGTAGCAAACTGGTGGATAAAATGTGATTCAAGTAATATAAGTTGATTGGAATTTTATTTCTTGTATTAAGGATTTTACAGAGTTTAGTACTACTAAAAATTGGTAAAAAAATGAGTTTCATGAATAAAATTCCTAAGAGATGCAATAACACTCATTAAAAAATGAACTTTTCTACACAAGATTGTGTGGGCATTTGGAGGTGGAAGACTCCCATGCGGATCAAAGTCTTCCTCAGGTTATTCAGACGTGGCTAGCCGCCTTATGACTGAATCTCGAGGGTTAGAATTTGCAAGGGGTTAGCATGTGTTGCATACATTATAATGAGGATCTTGAAGATGCCGGCCGTGTTTTTACATGCACGGATTCCATGCGGGTGTGGGAGGTTGGACGCAATATGGTTGGTTGGTGTGAACTGTGAACATTGTGGATATCGACTCATTCTGGTACTCAATCGGTACCAATTGGAAGGGATCAAAGGATGGTAGACTGAAGGCTATCGCTTTGATATGTGTTATCTAGTTGGTTAGAAATGAGGTTATTTTTAAATAGGAGAGTTTTTATGTGGAGAATGTGATTGAGCATGTTAGGTTTCTTTTTGAGGCATGATCTTATTTACTTCGTATATCAATGTGCTTTAGGATGTGCACATTTGTCTAGATGCACATTTCATGGTTTCTCTAACAAAAGGTTAAAAGTTTATGATTTAAAGAATCTATTTCATCATTGAATTCAGAGTGTTTATGGAGACCATCTAATCTGAATGAAGCCTACATGGTGTAAAGTCAAGGTTCAAATTGAACGTATAACTATATATATCACAACTTAAATTATCATGGGTAGCATCATCCATGGAGTGTTGTTTGTTATTGTGTCCAGTGTAGTTGGCATTTACTCATACATCGTAAAGAAGAAAGCAAAGAAAATTGAAGTTTGAAGTAATAGATTACAATCTTTATTGGTGTTTTTTCGCCATTTTGTATGGTGATAGGTTGATTATGGATGAGTTGACTAGTCACATTCAGGATGAGGTATCTTGGTATATGTTGTTTGCCAATGATATTGTGTTGGTTGGTGAGTCTAGAGATTGAGTAAATAAGAAGCTTGAGGGTTTGAGACGTGACATGCTCTAGATACTAAGGGCCTGTTTGGTTGTTGGGTTGGACTGGGTTGGGTTGGGCTGGGCAAGTAGAGCTAAAATGGAATATATGGAGTGAACATTTGATGGAAATAGTTGTGAGGGAATTGAGGTGAAGATTGGAGAAAATAATATTAAGAAGAATGATTCTTTTAGATACTTGGGTTCTATTTTGCTACATGGTGGGGAAACTGATGGAGATTACTCGTAAAATAAATGCATGTTAGTTAAAGTGGAGAGAAGCCTTTAATGTTCTTTGTGATAAGAGAATTTCTTTGAAAATCAAAGGAAAGTATTACAAAGCAGTCGTAAGAGACCTGCTATGCTCTATGGATCTGGATGTTATCGTGTAAACCATAGACATGTGCATCGAATGCATGTAGCATAAATGAAAATGCTATAATGGATGTTTGGTCATACACGGAAAGATCAGATTCGGAACGATATGATCAGAAGGAAAGTTGGAGTAGCTTTAATATAGGAGAAGATGATAGAGAACCACTTAAGGTGATTTGACCATTTGCAAAAAAGATCGAATGTTGCACCAGTTAGAAGATATGGGGTTTGGGATATTGAGCATGTTAAGAGAGGGCGAGGAAGGCCTATGAAGTGTTGGATGATGCACCAATTAGAAGATACGATATTTGTGATATTGAGCATGTTAAGAGAGGGTGAGGAAGGCCTAAAAAGTGTTGGAAGGAGACTATTTGAAGGGATCTTAGTTATTTGGATCTAATCCTGGGAATAACCCAAAATAGATTCGAAGGGAGACAAAATCCATGTAGTCGACCCTACTTAATGTAGGACAATGACTTTGTTATTGTTTGTATGGTGATAGGAATCTTTTTATTTGTAGTGGTAATCACTAAATTTCTAGAACCTCTATTTTTCAAATGAGGGAACTTTGGCAAATTGAATTTGGTGGGTTAGGGATCATACTAAATAATGCTTCATACCCTTCTTGAGTAAAGCGCTTATTTTTATATGCTGATTTTTTTGTTATTTTGGTTTATTTTCATAATACCTCTTCATTCTATTTCTGGCTTTTCCTTCTTTGGAAGTGTCTGTTATCAAATTTCATCCATTTAATGAGGTAATCCTTTATTTTTTTTGTTGACATGTTGATGTGTATTGTACCCACTTAAATGATATGGTGGTAGCAAGGTTGCAGAAATCGGTAGTCGGTAGTCGGTTGGCAAGGTCATTGACTAAGGATTAATCAACAGTCAGGCGACTAATCTGATTTAGTTGGTCATTAGTCGATTTTGAATTTTTTTTTAATATTTAAAATATATAAATTATTTTTATACATATATTTTTATATATGTGTATATATTTGTGCATTTTCTATACTATAATTAAACAGAAGAAGTGATTGACTTTAAACATAACAATAAGCATATTAGAATAAGTTTGCTTTTAAAAAAGCAAAAAAATAAAAAAATAAAAAGTTCCATGTAAAAGTCAGCCAAGTAGGCAAAGTCGGTCCGATTAGTCGAGTTGACCGACTAATGGCCGACTAGACCTAGTTCGAATCGGCTACCCCTTCGACTCGCCTAGTCGATCGACTTTTACAACAGTGGGTGGTAGTGTAGTGCCTACCGCCCAAAAAAGCAGGGTTCAAATCCCCCTTGTGGGGGTTGCGTTAGGTAGTTGATATCCATCCTAAAAAATAGTTGAATCTTTCAACTTGGATTTGAGCAAAGAATCGATGTAGCCGACCCTACTTATAGTGGGAGAATGCTTCGTCATTTTTGCACCCACTTAAATGGTCTGGTGGTAGTGCGGTGTGCCTACCACTCAAAAGACCAGGGTTCAAATACCCCGATGTGGTGGTTGCGTTAGGTAGTCGACAATCAACGTAAAATATAAGTCGAATCTTTCAACATGGATTTGAGCAAGAATCTGTGTAGCTGACCCTACTTATAGCGGAGAAGGCTTTACCATTTTTTTGTTGACGTGTATCATTCTGATGGTATTTAGTAGACGTTTTTGCAAGGAAATACATGCACATGGCATATTTGGGTTCTATCTGTATTAAAAAAACTTTTCAAAAAAATCTGTATTGGAAAAATATGAATGGGCATTGGCAATAATCACAAATGCTGAACCTCTAAATTTTAGAAGCATGGAGAAATAGTGCATAAAAAATTCCTATTATTTTCCTTCTTTCATATTGTTCTCATGGAAACTACCTGCTTGCTTTGATTTTACTAACATTATTATTTGAAGTATATTTTTCAAAGTAAGCCATGCATTCTGTCTTATTTTCCGATTGCACATTTCTTAGGCTTTGATGTATTTAACATGCTCTCCTCCTATGATTTGCAGAAGCCTTATAAAGCCCGGAGCATCACGGAAGATCTTAATGTCACTGAAGAAATGTCAAATCCATCTTCAACCATAAGACAATTAGTTGACCAAATATCTCTAGCAAAAGCATTCGTAGTCATTGCCAAGGAAAGCAACAACCTTCAGTTCGTATTGGAATTAAGCTCCCAAATCCACAAGTCTCAAGCTCTCCTATCCAAGTCGGCAATTCGGCGCTTCCCATTGAGTGCAGATGAATCAGATGCAGCAATACGCGACATGGCTCTTCTTATTTTCCAGGCAACACAGCTACATTACGACAGTGCCAACATGATAATGAAGTTGAAAGGTCAAATTCAATCTTTCGAGGAGAACGCAAAGTCAGAGAAGGAGACGAGCATAAAGTACGGGCAGATAGCAGCTGAAGAGGTTCCCAAGGGCCTCTATTGCCTTGGCACACGGTTAACCATCGAATGGCTCAAGGATACACATCTTCATAGAAAGCTCGCGGATGGGAATCGTGTCCAAGAGAGGCTTAGGGACAACAGCCTCTACCACTATTGTATCTTCTCTGACAACATCCTTGCAGCATCGGCTGTGGTCAACTCAACGGCAACAAATTCCAATCATCCGCAGCGGGTGGTATTCCATCTCGTCACCGATGAGGTAAACTATGCTGCAATGAAAGCATGGTTCTCGATGAACACCTTCCGAGGCTCCATGGTTGAGGTCCAGAAGGTCGAGGACTTCAGTTGGCTGAATGCTTCTTATGTCCCTGTTTTGAAACAACTCCAAGATGCCGAAACGCAAAATTTCTACTTCTCCAGTAGTGGGGATGGGAAGACCCCTGTCAAATTCCGGAATCCAAAGTACCTGTCATTGCTAAACCATCTGAGATTCTACATCCCAGAGGTCTATCCCGCATTGGATAAGGTCGTCTTCCTAGATGATGATGTCATAGTTCAGAAGGACATATCGGAACTCTTCTCCATCAATCTTAATGGGAATGTGATGGGGGCAGTCGAGACTTGCATGGAGACCTTCCACAGATTCCACAAGTACCTGAACTACTCACATCCGCTGCTACGCACTCATTTTGATCCGGATGCATGTGGTTGGGCATTCGGTATGAATGTCATTGACTTGAAGGAGTGGCGTAAGCGCAACGTGACGGGTATATACCACTACTGGCAAGAAAGAAATGCCGATCACACATTGTGGAAACTTGGTTCTCTTCCACCGGGGCTCCTGGCCTTCTACGGGTTGGTTGAAGCCTTGGATCCGAAATGGCATGTATTAGGCCTGGGATACTCGAGTGTTGATCCCGCCCTCATAAAGAACGGCGCTGTGATCCACTGGAACGGGAACCAGAAGCCATGGTTGAAGATCGCAAACGAGAAGTACAAGGGGTTATGGGATAAATATGTGGACTACTCTCATCATTTATTGCAGAGATGCTATGTGCATTTATGATACTTAATTTGTGAGATGTGGGTTTTTGCAGCAGAGAAATTGTAACGAAATTAGTTATTACGCTGTAAACAAATTTTGTCCCACATAGAAATGAGAATGGTCTATAAATATTTCTTGTTTGTGTGACTGCTCGTAAATGAGGTGCTTGATTATCTTGTTACAGGAGGTAACATGTGGTTGATCTTGTTTGATGGTATATAATAGGGAGATCAGGTCGCGCATGCAAAAATTTACCGGAAAATGGTCGATTTCTGTTAGTATTTGTGCTGAACACTAGGAAATGTAAAACAGATTATCCTGTCGAGTTTTTGCAAACAAAGTAAGGTAGTATCATCCCCGGGTTGTAATTGTTTATCTAAAAGGTTTCCTGTTTATGAGAAAGGGTGAAACACCATACTAATGAGCACTCTTGTTAGAAAAGAAAATAGCATTATTGCATATCTTTTTTTATGGCAACAAAACTGCGAGAGAAAAATATTGGCAGAAATATAAAATGTGTTATAAAATCTAACTAATTGCTAGATAACAACACCCGGGATTGATCGTGATATATTATCTTTTTATGAGGCGAAATTGCTGTAGAACCCCTAAGTCATTGTAGTTAACAACGTCCAGAAAAGCAACCCCGGTCCCCGATAGACGTGCTTCTAGGAAATTTCGACAAAAACCCAAGTGGAATAATCGTGTGCTGTGGTGTTGTACCTGCTGTGGAATACATTGTCGATAACCATTCGATCAAGATCGATCGGCTGATACGATTTTGCACGATACGGGTCCACAAAAAGTGCAAAATCGTATGAACCGCTCGATCAAGATCGAGCGGCTCCAACGATTACTGCAGGCGATTCCCGCTACAGCATCCATCTCCGAATACTTGTGCCGTAGTTACGTCTCCTTCCTTTCATGCACACGCTCACCCTTTCGTTTACGTCTCTGTCTGTCTAGTTTTTTTACTGCATATACTTCGTGTGTCTTGCGTCGCTTAAAGTAGATATGGATCTAGTTTAGTCCATCTACATTTCAGAACGTGTAGCTTTCTCTGTATAGAGACAAAATACAGTCGCATTGCAGAATGATTTGCACAAGTAAAACAACAAAATGTGTGCTTTCCACTGCTTGTATTGTTTCTTTGATCTGGAAAACCCTACCCAGCTCATGCTGTGGTATTGAAGAAGAAAACAAGTGTATGTAAAGTGTCCCTTCAGGTCGCAGCGACAACACGAGGAGGATAGCTGATACGTAAGGTAGTCTTACAGTAAAAACTCGAGGTCGCATTCAGCTCATATATGGTAACAACATCAACAAAGGGGTATCAGATCGACAAGTCTCCTCGTGAATTCACAAGGAGATGACCCCTCATCTCCAGGCACCCCCCCTCTGTTTCATGCTTGCACTAAAGACCCTTGGCACTTTGTGAATTGCTTTCTCAGGTAGCATCATCTTCCACTCATGATTTCACTTTTTTCTCACTCCCAAGTTCAACTGAGTTCAATTATATGCTTCCATTCAAGCAGCCCCTTGCACCATTGATAGGGATGAAAAACGGATACGTACATACTTTTGAATATCGGTTTACCATATTCGAAAAACAATTGACTATGGATGCACGTATTGGAATATTAATTGAATAAAGATCGAATATTGATATTTGTTGTAAAAAAATCCTGATGCAAATATGGTTAGTACAACTTGATGAAAATCTGTATTCTGATTCGAATATCCGAATACAATAAATATAAAAAAAATTATATTACTATAATATACTATTTAAAGCCGAAACTAACCCTAAAGTGTAGCAGACTCACATGAACACGGGCCAACTACCTCACCCAACAGTTGCCCCCCCCTCCCCCCCCCCATAGCATAGACCCTCTTTTTTCCCCATTCTTTCTTGATGGGGAGAAACCCTAAACCTCGCAGTTTCCCGCCACCCTCCTCCCTCTTGCTACCTCACCTCAACCAGCACCACTAGGGATGCAAACGAACGAATACGAATGTGAATTCAGGTCATACCATAACTATATTTATTTTATATTACGAATACGAATGCTACACGAATGTAAAAAATCAAGATCCATATCCTCAAAATACAAATACGAATATGGATATGAATCTTTTATGAACGAATGCGAATATCCAAATGAATATTGCAATAAAAAAGTATACATAAAAGCGTACCTGATTATTTAGCGATCACTTCCGCATTACTTTCATCTTATGACTTTAATCTATTTTTCATTATTTTTCTGCAAACATTGAAGTTAACAATCAAGCAAGCACAAATAACATTCCAATTTATTTAATCGCATTACAATTTTCTATCTAAAAAATCTTCTAATATGTTCAACCATATTCTAATTTCTTTCTAACAAAACATTTCATACACAAAAAAACATTACAAGAATATGAATTTAAGGTTTGTTACCAGATCAGTTGCAAATGGAGGCAGATGGTGGCAGGGGGGACGCCGTCCTTGACTTCCCAGGGGTGGTGGATGGCTACAAGGGGAGTGTAAGTGGACGACAGTGGCGCAAGGGGGCGGCAGGGCGCAAGGGTGCGGCAGGGGCGGAAGGGGGCAGCAAGGGGCGGCAGGGTGCAAGGGGGCGACAAGGCACAAGGGGGCACAAGGGGGCGTAAGGGAGCGGCAGTGGTGCAAGGGGGCGACAGGGCACAAGGGGGCGCAAGGGAGCGGTAGTGGCGCAAGGGGGCGGCAGTGAAGCAAGGGGCGGCAGTGAAGCAAGGGGGCCGAAGGGGGCGGCAAGGCGCAAGGGGGCGGGCCGCGATAGGCTGCAAGGGGGCGGAGGCCGGCTGCAAGGGGGGCGGAGGCCGGCCGCAAGGGGGAAGGGGAGAGAGGTCGGGCACCTCGGGGTCGAAGGGGGGTTGGCGTCTGGTGTCGATCGGAGCCGTGGGGTGGGGTGGGCGGCAGGGGATTTTTTTGGGGGGGAAGAGGAATAAACCCTAGGTCCCTAACCCATTAACCCAAGCATATATTTTAAAATATAATATAAATAACGAATATCCATACCCGTAACCATATCCGTATCCGTAATTTTTTTCGTATTCGTATTCGCATTCGCATTCGCTAACTAAGGATTTGTATTCATATTTGTATCCGCAAAAAAATCATTTCGAATATTCGTATTCGTATTCGTATTCGCCTGTTTGAGAAAAACAAGATCCATATCCTCTTAAAAACGAATACGAAAACGAACGAATACGAATATAACCGTGTCTGTTTGCGTCCCTAAGCACCACGACACTGCCTCCTTCATCGAACCGTCCATTGACTGAAGTCATTGCCCTTGCTTGCCCTCTTCCTCGCAAGCCAACCATCGTCCTGGCCAACCACGATAACTACTGCACTCTTCCCCCTTTTTCCTTTTGGCTATAATGCCACAACATGTGCAGTAATGTAGAGGGCCATCTGATGGGATCGGACGGTTCTCATGGGGGCCGGGGATAGTTGACCTCCTATGAGGGCCATCCGATCACCATTGGATGGCCCTCTGCGTTACTGTACCTGTTCTGCTACAATAGCAGTGTCGTCCCTGACATTTTGTAGATCCTGGGCAAAAGAAAAAAAGGGCCCTTATCAAAAAAATGAACAATGTGCCCTTACATAATTCCATAAAATTTTGGATTTTAGCATTGAGTTGTTCACTGAAAATTTGATTCTATAAAGGTTCATTTTTTTATGAGTTGTTTCATCGAAAAATTGATTCCACAAAGGCTCATTTTTCAACGATTTATTTCATCGAAAAATTCGATTCCACAAGGGCTCACTTTTCGGTTAGTTGTTTTACTAATAATTTGATTCTCTAAGGTCTCATTAGGATACTATTTTTTCTAAACTAAAGGTTGGACACGTGTAAAAATGAGCCCCTAATATTGATGAGGCCATGGGCCATTGCACTCGCAAACTAGCCTCAGGGACGACCCTGTACAGCAGACAAACCGTTCATGCATGTAAGGCCCCTTATGGCCAGGCTATGGTAGAGGCTAGCATATCCGAGATGAAGGTATGGTGTGGGCTTTTGGCTAGCACGGTAGATGAGTGAGTTTCGTAAATTCAATCTGAACTTAGGTAACAGTAAAGGTTCCTTAATATTCTGATAATTGTTAATAGTAGATGCCTTATATATCTGATTGTTTTGGAAAGTAAGGGTTGGAGGGATGAACTTCAACTCTATCATAAGTCGTCCAAGGGAACACCGCGAGCTTATAGATTAGTTGGATTCCAAGCAGCTTTAATTATAGTTCAATAGGTGCCTACGCGAGAAGCCAACTTACACTATAAAAATCTAAGCCAATAGACTATAATTGTTGCATGTTATTGATGAGAACAATTTCTTTTAGTTGGTTCTGAACAATGTAATCTTTTAATCCGTCGCATACATTTCACCTTAAATTTCGTTCATTAATATTTTTGTGGCTATTATTGAGATCATTGAAGTAGTATTATTGGAAAAATAAAGTGAGGAAATCTTTGTTGTTTATTATTGTTGTAAAAAAGAAATAACAAAGAAATGGATAACAATTCGATCAGTATTCGATCACATTCATATTCATCCATATTTAGACTTGCTCTTTTTTTCAGTTCATATTCGTACTCAATGAATACTCAATTCGAATTTGTATCTAGTTATTTTTGGATGTGGATTTTTTAATCCATATCCGATTAATACATGCATTCAATATAAATGAAGTGAATATGGATACAAAAATAGCCATATTCAATTTGTTTTCATTCCTACACATCAGGATCAAACACTTAGATGCCCGTCAAAGCCTCCTTAATATAGTATACTTACAGAGAACGACCATCCAAATGATTAGGATTCAAATATTATTTATGTTGTAGAAGATTTCACAATTTTTTACCCATTCGTATTCAATGAATGCTCGTCTATCACTAGTCACAAGTTGATTCCTCCTCAACAACCAAACAAAAATCTTGACGTATAACTAGGACTGGCTATTGAGTCAAGGCTCGATGAGCCAAGCTCTGGCTTGGCTCGATAAGGGCTCGTGGGCCTGGCTCATTAAGCTATTGAGCTGAACCTGGGCTAGAATCTTTGGCTCGATAGCTTAACAAACCGAGCCCGAGCCGAGCCCTGTCCGGCTAGATAAGGGGCTCGATAAGGAATATATATAATATTTATATTTATATATTTATATGCAATACACACACAAGAGGAGTTGCATGTTCAACAATCAGTACCTATGTCTATATTTGTAGTTGTCTACGTACAAAGTAATTAAATATGTATATTATACCAAACCAAAGTGTAGATCGATATAATTTTGTTTTCGTGGGCACCGTAGAACTATATATGCTCATACATGTGAATGTGAGTTCCAACGTGGCAATATTCCATATATATTATATTGTAGACTTAATTGTGATCTCATATTATTATACGTCTTTAAATAGGAACATATTTGATAATATAGCAAATTAGTATTTTTTATTAGCAAAAGAATGTTACAATGTATAATATAATTTAGCTTTTGAAATGTAACTCATATAGTGGCCTACTGGTAAGAAAGATAGTCCTCAAAGAAGAGGTCACAAGATCAAGCCCATGCAGTGCACCTTTTGTATCAAAAAATGGCATTTTCCTTAACGAGCCAAACTTGGCTCGAGCCTAGACCAGTCTCAATAATGAGCTCGGCTTGAGCCTTATCGAGCTCGAGCTGGCTCGACATGAGGCTCGAGCTCACTGAGCCCGAGCCAGGGTCTGGTTCAACTCCTTGGGCTCGATAGCCAGCCCTACGCATAACTATGGCTTTGAAAACACGCCTCGAGGCACCGAGGCTACAACATCAATCTGGATATCCAAGGTGAAAGTCTCATAGTCCTGAGGCGGTACCAAGGCGGTATCAAGGCATTGTCTTGATTTGTTGTGCTTTTTTTTGGGAGAAATAGATAATAAACAATATAAATCTATACTTTTAGAATAATAGTAAAGCTATAAAGCATATATTAGTCACAAAATATAAGTCGCAATAACAATACATATAATATGATTTGTCACATCTCCAGTAACAAACCTCCTATATTGAATGAAGCATGTATGTCAAGTAGTAAATATATATGTTAGCCACATTCTGTGTATATATATAATGGGATTTTTATCACTTGTGCCCTCCTAAGATATTGCAATATTAGTTATGCCCCTCCTTTTTTGGAATATCAGTTATGCCCCTGACTTCTAGCACTGTTATCACTTGTGCCTTTCGTTAATTTCACCGTTAATGAGTTGAACTAAACCATGGCTTATACAAATCATGGTTTGATTAACAAGGGCATAACCCTCCCTCCTTCTGTGGATTTTGGACACGATCTGAACATGAAATCGATAGATGTGATACCCTTGTTCTCTGACGTGATGAAAGGGGGCCAAAAATGGAACTCGACTGGGGAAGTAGATTGATTCGAGCAAGTCTACACGATCATATGGAGGATTTGCTTTACGTGTAGACTCATACAACCATCCTAGTCACTCCTCGATCCATGCTAGGGCCGGAAAACACGATTTATAGGTTTGAAATCACGTTTTCGAAAAAAACAGACTGTTTTAGATGCAGTTGATCACGGAGAGGAGGAAGAACACCCATGGAGGCCTGGAAAAGGCCCTGTCGCAGCCTGTGGATGATGTTGGAGTTGAGGGGCGTGTAGGGGTCGGGAGGGTGCCCACAGATGGCTGGGACCGCACACGTAGGACCTAGATGGGTCGGGCGGTAGCGCTGGCATGGGTTGCATGGCTGCAGCACACGTGCAAAGCCTGGATGGGTTGGGTGGCGGTGCCGACAGGGGTGGGCGGCCGCGGTAGCGCACGTGGAGGGTGGGGCAACGATGGTGGCACGCGTGGAGGCTAGGGCATGGTTGGGATATGGGATCTGGTGTAGGATCATCGCTCTAATACCACGTTGGGAGAAAATAAAGACTTGTTTATTCATGAGGCCCTAGGATTCTCTTATATAAGAGAGTAACCTATTGGGCAATCTACATAAAGAAGATAGAAAGAATAGATAATACATAAAAGACACAAAAGATAACTAATAACTTAACATCTCTTTTTTCTTTTAACAATTTGTGTAACTTACTCAACACCCTTCTCCGATAAAATAAGGGTTAGGGTTTCATTGTTCAATAAGCAAAAGCATTTTCTCTAGCAAGTCGAGAAACGCAATCCTCGTGATGAAGATCCATTGAATTCTCTTATATCATGTGAAAAGATAATATGAAACAATGCAGTAGAAGGCACATTAAAACATCATATTTACATGGTTCGGAAGGTCTAGGACAGCCCTAATTTAAAGGACACTCAGAGCTGTGATCTACCATTTCTCCATGAAATGTGTACTAAATGACCCTATATGGAGACGAGTAGATCTCACTCACACACAACTCTCTCTTAACATGTGGAGATGGCCTGAGTGCATGATAATATGCCACATAATCAACAAGTCTTGAAAAGATCGAATAAACCCAAGTCAACCCTTCACTCTCAAGAGGTAGAAAGAATAATATATGAACAGAGGTCCCCTATTTACTTTCTGATAACACTATTTACTTTGTGACAACAAGATTATCATCCTGATTTATAGAAGGGACCCAATAGGGTTGAACTTTCCATTCTTTTCACATACGACATGAAGTAAAAGGTCATATATATATGGACAAATCACCATCGTAATTCTCTATATTAGTTAGGTAAGATAAAATATGATAAGCACATTTTTTATATAAAAGAGGTGAACTCCCATTGTGGGAGTCACCTCGCTACATGTTTCATTGATTAAGAGTTAGAGTACATTACCGTGAGAACCAGAGGCGATACAGGAAATTAAAATGACAAACAACATTTTCGTAGTAAAAAGTCTGAGCGTTGAAGACCACGTCATTCCTTCGTGCCCATATGCACCACAAGACAGCAAACGACCGAGCACTATCATCTGTGGAGTTACTCCCCACCAGTCTAATCGACCTCCATCCGACCCACCCGTCGCGATCCAATCGCAACCGGCCTCCCCACAGACCCGCGCCGATGCCGGGCACTTGAAGAACAAGTGATCCGAGTCCTCCACACTCCCATCACATCTGTCACATAAGGTGTCTTCCGAATGAAGCAATCGTCCCCTCCTCGCCTTATCGATCAAACGGCCTCTTCTCAAACACCAAAGAAAAATCTTGACTCTACACGGAATGTTTGCTGCCCACGCTACCTTAAGTCCTGGCATAAAGCTGTGTCCTATTCCTCAGCCACAATCCTCAGATCCTTGTAAATTTTCCTCACAGAATATCCAGCTCCTCATTTAAAATGATCTCGTTCCTGCGTAAAATCTCCAGGTGGGGGGACCTCCCCCAATAGTCTGAGGAAATCATCCATGTGTTGGTCAGACAAGTCAGTAACAAATAGCAGCATCCAAGGGCCAGATTCCGCCGCCTGCGGAAGAGAGCTGTCCTTCGATGCCGCCATAGCAAACAATCTCGGAAATCTTGTTTCCCGGGTACCATCACCCGACCAATCATCTCGCCAAAATCTGAAAACTCAGCCATTTCCCACTCTCGATTATAGTCTAGGTGCAATCTGCGGCAGTACCTCGCGTATTCCTGCCTAGAGCGGAGACTCAAAGCGCGCTCTTCCCGCCACCAATTCCCCTTTGACACCGTAGAACTGCCTAATAAGAGCAACTGCAGGCGCAGACGATGGTCCCCAAATGTGAATCATCCATTTGACGATCAGAGCCTTGTTCATGCACTCCACATCCCGTACTCCTCGCCCCCCCTCCTTACGTCCCCTCGTGACCTCGTCCCAGCTGACCAGGTGCATCCCGGTCCTCTGTTGCTTCCCATCTGACCAAAAGAACCTCCTCATCAGAGTCTCTATTTTCTTCCTGATTCCCACTGGCATCAGACGAGTAGAAAAAAAAATCGGAATGGCTGACAAAAATGCTTCAAAAGAATCAGCTTTCCTCCCTTTGAGAGCGTGATCGCTTTCCATCCAGCTAGCCTTTTTTCCATCTTCTGAACCACTGCATCCCAGTCCGACTTCTTCAATTTCCCTGCCACCAGAGGCAACCCCAGGTAGGATATTGGTAGCTCTCCCAATGGGCAACCGGTCAAGCCCGCCAGAATTGAACGCTCCGCCTCCTCCATTTCAAAAGCCACCACAGTCGATTTGTGCCTGTTTATCTCGAGACCCGAGATACTGCTGAAAATCTGCACTATCTGAGCCGTGTTGGTGTTTTGCTCCTCCGATCCCCAAAGAAACAGAATTGTATCGTCCGCATACTGCAGGATTGGGATAGAAATATTCTCCTGCCGAAAGCCTTTACACCACTCGGTGTCGACCGCCCGCTTATGCAACACAGCCAATGTGTCCACCACCAGTACAAAAAGCGTAGGAGCTAACGGACAGCCCTGACGCACTCCCCTTTGAGGTTGAAAGAATCCTCCCTCTAGCTTTCCGTTTACCAGGATTGAATATGACGAAGTAGTAACACATCTCTTCATCCATTCAACCCACTTGTTAGGAAAACCTCTCTTCTGCAAGGACGACCACATGAACTTCCAGTCGACGCAATCACAGGCCTACGCATAGTCTATCTTCCATAAGGTCCCTTTTTTCCTCGACCTCTTCCAATCGAGGCAAATCTCGGATGTCATCACCAGACCGTCTGCCATCTGTCTTCCCAGAATGAAAGTCGATTGCCCCTGGAGCACCACTGTATCCATAACTTTATTTAGCCTGTTTGCCAGAATCTTGGCCTCTATTAGGTAGATGCCATTGGAAAGCGCAATAGGCCTTAAATTGTCAACCCTCAGAGACGACTCCTTCTTGGGAAGGAGGAAAAGTAAAGCCTTGTTGACCTTCTCAAAACCTTTATTCCCTTCTCTAAATTTGTTCACCATTTCAAGGATTTCCTCTTTGACCAATCCCAAGAACTCCCTGTAAAACAGCACTTGGAAGCCATCAGGACCAGGGGCGCCATCCGCGTTCAGCCCCTAAACAGTTTGTTTCGTTTCCTCCTCCGTGAAAGGGGCGACAAGAGACTCCGCATGTTCGCCGGACAACGCTTGCACTCCTCTTCCCAGCCACCCCCGTCCTTCTCTAGTTCTTCTCAATGCTTCAACAAAATGGCTCCGCAAAGCACACCTAATCTGTGCCTCCCTTGATATTCTTTCAATTTCGTGCAAGAAGTTTCTTCTCTGCCTCCCTGATGCCATGGTGTGGAAGAATCCCGTATTGGCATCTCCTTCTTTCAGCCACTTCTGTCGAGATCTTTGTCTCCATTCTACCTCTTCCTTGTCTTCCTGCAATAGTTCGCCGAGGAAGCCCGATCTCTCTTGTAGCTCTTCCTGGCCCAAACCTCTCTCGTCATCCAAACATCCAACCGGGCAACACCAGCCCGAGCAGCCTCCCTTTTAGCCCCCCGACTGGTCTTCAACTCCCTTCCGAAGTTGATAAGGTACGCCCTCAGCAACTGCAGTTTTGTTGCCAACCTTCCGACAGCCGAGCCCTCTGGGGTCCGTCCTCTCCATAGTTTCTCTACCTCTTCCCTGAATCCATCCCCCAGTAGCCAGCTCCGTTCAAAATGGAAGAAGAATCTGCTCCTTCATTCCTCTCCAGAAAACCACAAGATTGGCATGTGGTCAGAGTGAGCCCGTGGGAGCGCCCAGGCCCGAGACAACAGGAAGGTATCCGTACCTTCAGGGGACAAAAAGAATCTATCCAATCTGGACTGCGCCTGCACGTTGCGCTATGTGAAAGCACAGCTCACTGCATTGATAATTGACAAGCCCATAGTGTGGAGTTCGTCCGAGCCAGGAGCACCGCCTCCACTCCGGTGTGGGCGATCATCCGGTAGAAGTGTAACGTTGAGTCCCCCCCCCCAACGATCTACAGTCCGGACGCAAACGCCGTTCTCAGCTGCTCCGGCTTGGCCGCTAAGGAGCCTCTCTCATTACTACTCGGGCCATAGACATTTGCGATATAAATAGACATTTCGTCTGCTCTCCTTTTAACTTTGATAGACAAGCAGTAAAGTGACTTCGACTCCTCCACTAACTCGAAGGCGTCTCTCTTCCAACCAGTCAGGAGGCCCCCCAAGCACCCTGAGCCATCAGCTCCGCTAGTTCGAACCTACCAACTCCGTCCAGATCTCGTCTGACCTCGTCAAACCCCTTGCCAACTTCGTTTCCTGGAGGAGAAAATATTTGCACCTGCTTCCATAAATAGGTTTCTGACCCCTACCCTCTTTTCGAGGCATCCCAACACCCTTACATTCCAAGAGAGGATTTTCATTTAGCAATGGATTGAGACCTCTGCTTCTTTGGAGGGACAAACCCCAGTTGTTTTGCTATACTTCTGTCCAGGATACTGAAGCGGTTCCAATGTGCCCCCAATTTGGCGCAAGTTGGAGGCACCGTTTGTGCACTTGTGTCGTCGTACCCAGAACCGAGTGCCATCGCTCTTCTTAATCTCCTTTTTGCTCCTTATGACCTTTTTCTCGCATAGCAGACTCCAAAGCTACAACTCTCTTCCTTATGGCTAAGATGGATGGACATACCTCCCCTGAATAGTAGGTCAGGCTTCAATGTCCACTTCTGCCACCCGGCACTTCCCGTCATCAAGCTTCGCGTGATCCCGCAGGCTTAACCGTTGCATTTCCCTGCCCGACGGCCCCACTTCGCACTCACCATGCCCCCAACCCTCTACACAAGTGATGCGGATTGAAATCGGCATCGACGGGAAATAATAAATTTTTTTGGTGTGGTGGATTTTTGGTAGAAGAACGAGACGGGTTGAGAAGAGAAATTGGAAGGGTTGAGAGGAGAACTCGCCGGGATTACGAGAGGTTGAAGGAGGAGAACCGCGGAGATCGCATGGGGGGGAGAGAGAGAAGGAAAGGGGATAGAGATAACAATCTCAAATTTTACTTCATAATCGACTGTCTAAAACAATGGCCTACCCTCTCTTTATATAGGAGAGAGGGTTTACAAAAATAGTAAATAAATCAAATTAACAACTAATTTAATCATAATTGACCTCTAACTACCTTAATTGGACTCTAAATTATTTAATTGACCTGAATTACATTTAAACTCTACGAAATAAACGTTGAGATCACAGGCTTAATTAGACCGATACGACCGCTAAAAACGTAAATAAAATTGATAATTATTAAATTAAATAAATGTGGCCCCATAATTTGGGGTCACGCTGCATCAACTCTCCACCGCTTTAAAAATTCGGCTCCTGACGAATTGCGTGAACTGCAAGCTTGGAGGATGGATCGGCGGCTTCAACTGTCTTCTGGAAGAACATGTGGGGCGCGATCGGCGGAACCCATGTGCGGGCGAGGAAGGTGCGACCGTTGTGGTTGAAGAACAGGTGCGGCGCGTACAGCGGCGGCGTCTCGACTGTTGACCCCTTCCCATGATGCTCAAAAAATTGGTGTGGCATGGAGAAGATGGTCCTTGGAGAAGCCATAATAAAGCAATGGCACAAGGAGAGGAGAAGGGGAGATGTGTCTAAAAAGTAGAGCCATGGGGTCCTGATATAGGGAAAACCCAAGGTCCTAGTCCTATTTGAATGAGGAAAATCCCCATAATTCTGGGTTGCAGCCCTTTTCCTTAAATATTTTCGCCACCAGGGGTAGGGGTGCAATTTTCGTACCTCTTCGTTTTCCTCTCTTTTCATAAGGCTCTGGACCTTTCTGTAAATAGAGAACTTGGGGCCTTTAATTTTGTAATTTTTCCAATTAGTTGTCCCATCCCTTAATCTCAGGGATTTGGCTTGTTGAGAACCCGATAGGGTTTCGTTTCTCCTTAACCAAAGGCGGCGGGGTCGGGGTTCCAGGCGGCATCGTTGGCGGGGCTCCTTGCGGTGACAGTGGCGGCGGCGAGGGCGGTTTCGCGAGGCTCGGAGGTTGGGGCGTGTGCGAGGGAAGGTCAAGGTCATGGCGGCGGGGCAAGTGGGGCTGGGCGGAGTCGGCGGGAAGGAAGGGAAGGCCATTGCGAGTGGAGGGAGAAGGGGGGCCTCGCTGGGGGTTTGGGTGAGGCGCCTGGGGGCGGAGGGGGAATGGGGAGATGGCGAGGGAGGGCTCGGGTGGTCCGGGGGCGAGGGGCGGTGCCCAGAGGGGAGGCGCTGGGGGGGCGGTGAAGTGGCGGTGGGGGAGGGGAAAGTACGGCGGGGGTTTGGAGGGAGGAGGGATGCGGGTGGGGTGGCGCGAGGGGAAGGTGGGGGTTACGGGGAGGGGCTGTGCGGTGGGGGTGAGGCGAGATGGGGAGAGGGGGCGGTGCGGTGGGCTGGCGACTAGCGGGACGAAGGGGAGGAGGGTCGTGGGGCCGGGGAGAGGGGCGAGGGGAAGAGGGGGGCGGGGAGGATCTGGGGCTGCCGTAGTGGTTGCCGGGGTGGGGCTGACGGCCGCGCGGGCCGGGGAGGGCAGGGGAGGTACCTGGGAGCATGGAAGGCCGTATCCCGATATATCGGCGATATATCGCCGATATATCGATATCGACATGGGACCGATATCGAAATCGATATATCGATATATCCGATTTCAGGCATTTTCTTCAGAAAGACTCCTAGCGCCGATATATCGATATCGACACGATATCGAAACGATATCGATATCGATATGTCCTTCCATGCCTACGAGGGTTGGGGTGGTGCCGGAATGGTCGGAGGAGGCAGCGGAGTTGTTTCCGACGACGGTTTTGGTTCTGGAAAATGCTGGACAGCGGCCGAATCGTCTTCGAATTCAGATCCTTCGTTCGCACTTTCGTCAAATATCGGCCTCGTATCATCTTCGTATTGTTGCACCGGTGTTGTATCAAATAAATCTTCGTCCGCCATGAGACGACCTTGGTTTTTTGCCTCGAAATCGGGTTGAACAGCGGTTGTACAGATCTGATTTTGGTCGTTGGCGGTAGAATCGTCGTCGATTAGAGCGTCCAACCATGTGTGCACCTTGATGCATGATATAAGTCGTTGATGGAACTTTTTTGAGCGATGCGAATCACGAGATGGACGGCGGAGACCGAACTTCGCACACCAATAGTCGATCGGATCGTCGAATCGTAGG
Organism: Ottelia alismoides; assembly: GCA_037367405.1. Classification (NCBI taxonomy): domain Eukaryota; kingdom Viridiplantae; phylum Streptophyta; class Magnoliopsida; order Alismatales; family Hydrocharitaceae; genus Ottelia; species Ottelia alismoides. The sequence continues at coordinate 475,962 of JAZKJV010002934.1, forward strand.
AACGATTCGAAATCCATGCTCTGATACCAAATGATGCGGATTGAAATCGGCGTCGACGGGAAATAATAAATTTTTTTGGTGTGGTGGATTTTTGGTAGAAGAACGAGACGGGTTGAGAAGAGAAATTGGAAGGGTTGAGAGGAGAACTCGTCGGGATTACGAGAGGTTGAAGGAGGAGAACCGCGGAGATCGCATGGGGGGGAGAGAGAGAAGGAAAGGGGATAGAGATAACAATCTCAAATTTTACTTCATAATCGACTGTCTAAAACAATGGCCTACCCTCTCTTTATATAGGAGAGAGGGTTTACAAAAATAGTAAATAAATCAAATTAACAACTAATTTAATCCTAATTGACCTCTAACTACCTTAATTGGACTCTAAATTATTTAATTGACCCGAATTACATTTAAACTCTACGAAATAAACGTTGAGATCACAGGCGATCTCAATTATTTAATTAGACCGATACGACCGCTAAAAACGTAAATAAAATTGATAATTATTAAATTAAATAAATGTGGCCCCATAATTTGGGGTCACGCTGCATCAACAAGGCAAGCCTTTAGGGTCGGAACCCTACCCCTCCTTATGTCTTTCTCGCTCCGGCGGGGAGTGTGCCTCGCGCCACACCACTGTCATGCCTCCTGTGAAGCTCCCATCTTGCACTCCTGCTGTGAGTTGATCCTGTGCAAAGGGCCCTCCGTGTAGCCCGACGGCTCCGTTTCTAGTGTTCTCCATGCCGCCACGAGGTGAGGATCCACCTCGGTAAACACTCGGTTCCCTCCCTCTCAGGAACATCGAAGGGTGTTCTGAATCATTTTGTTCCTGTGTCCGACTATCCTTTAGGTGACTCTCTTGGTCGCAACCAGACAAAGAGCTTGAAGGAAATCCGGCTCCACACAGGTCCAGGGGTCTGGAATCCTTTCCCGATTGAGTGTTATTCGGACTTCGCATAGTGTTGGATCCGTTTTTCGGATCCATTACTGCTCTGAATGGGGACCCGAGGTCCGCTTGGCAGGGAACTGTACCCCACGCCTACCGACGTACAATGCATCTCTGTGGCCATAATTGCAGGAGTGAACCTCTTCGGATCACACGATATGAGATTGTCCGCCTCGGGCTCTGCACTGCTTGGGAAACACTCCACCGAAAAGGTGTCGAAATGAAGATGGAGCGAAAGACGAGGAGTCTTCTTCGTCGCTTCAGCTGCTCCTTCGCTCGACCGTTGCCTCACGGTCGTTTCCGTCGGTCCCCCGCTCGGACGCTGTCCCGCCGGCTGTGTCTCCTTTTCCGGTAAACTTTCAGACTTCCCCACTGCAGACACTGGCCTCCGTGGTTCAAAGCCGCATTCTCGACCCAACCATCCCCACCCTGGCTATCTCCAGATTAAGGTTCTTGCCTTTCACCGATTCGCTCCAGGATCCCAGCTTCGTCGAGTTGAGACTCCTTACCCGGAGGATAGTGCCGGTCGACTCCCCCAGAAGACATCCTGCGCTTTCTAGCTCGACCACCTCCGCAATTCCGCCCAAAAACGTCTGGACATTGTGCAGACTCCGATCGCCAAAAGGAATGCCTCTCACACATATACGATCTAGTAGCTCTATAGCCAGGCGCCCATCACTGGACGGTACCTTTCTCCATTTGAGCTGTGTCCAGCCCTCCCGTGACAAACGCAGCAGTTCGTCAGCCTCCATCCTGCTTAGGCCTCTCGCAACCACATGCCACGGGTGATTTGAGCAACGTCCCTGAGGAAGCGTGCCGCCGAAACCGCACCCACATCTGAAGAGCCAAGGAATAGAGTCTCCAAACCTCCTCCTTCTCCAACTAACATGGCGCCACCTTGCTCCGAATTCGGATTGGATGGGCACCTCTTGCTCCTGTACGACCCCCGACTACACCGGAAACACCAGATCGGCTCACGACTCTGACGTGCCAAGTGCTGCAGTGAGCCACAACAGAAACAACCATTCCCAACTGGATTTGCGAAAGATCGACATTGCACTCCCTGCTGCCCCTGCTTGAGATGAACCCTTCCCTTTCTTCAGACGACCACCCACTCGTTACCATCCATCGACCCCAATTGTAATTCCATCTCCGCTCGAAACATTCATGCTAACAGCATGAAAGTGGCCAACTGTTCAGTCGGGGCTCCCTCCTCTGCTATCGTGAGAAGCATATTATTTGGAACTTTGAGAAACCAATTACTTATCTAATTATATGTACACAAGATCAATATTAATATCAGCTATGAAAGTTAATTTCGCAATTTTATATCTAACCTGCATGAGTTACCAAGTTTTTATGTGATAAAAAGCCCATTTAGGTAATAAACTATTCTAGCTCGCTAAGAATTAGTTCTCTTTTCTTCATTAATAATTGGCTATTCACAAGGCTATAAATAACAAGTAAATAACAATCTATTTAAGAAGCAATACATATGATCTGCCAAGTTTCTTGACATACCTCCCATGTTTAAAATTTGTTCTATGCCTACCATACCCAGCACATTGCTCATCAGCCCCAGAACCAACAAGAAGAATTCGAGCTTTTGACAAATATCTATATCTACAGCCTTTTCCTTGTATAATATCTTCATTCACAAAACCTTCCCCACGTGCGGCAAACCATAATGCAATCCCAATATTCAGATCCTGCAAAAAGCCATTGCATGATTTTTTAGGAATTAATTTCAAGAAGGAACAAAGGGAACTTTAGTGCAATAATAGAAACCATCAGAGTCTGATCAAGACATCACAGATTTGAATCACGGAAACAATCCCTTGCTAAAATGCAACATAATGCTGTTTACTCCAAAGTGGTCTAACCATTCCCCAGTCCCGCACAAAGCAGGAGCTTCATCTTATGGATTCTCCTTTCTTTCAACTTAAATGTGAAGATAGGAGAGAAGTCAATGAATTAGAAGGCCCGCATACTATATATCATGGGCAACATAGCTCTTGATATAATCCACGTCCCATGATTTCAAAATCAATGGGGAATATAACCTATGGATGTTAAAAATTACAAATAACTTTGACCGTACCATACAAGTATTAGCAGGATCAATGAGGGACGTTATATGCTTAGCTTCCCAATCCAACTTCGATAACTCAGCATCAATCTCAACAAGATGCCACCTGTCATGTAGAATAAAAAGCTAAATGATAAGTATGGCTTTAGTATTAAGTCTAAGCCTTAGAAATATCAGAAACTACATTAGCATTATGGTCAAACATCATCAAGTCCACGCCAATGCAGGATGTAAAATTTCGTTGGAAAGCACAAACACCAACCCATCCACCCACTCAGTGCACGCACACAATTACTATATTTACTTTCGATGAAAAACTAGTTAAACAATTACATTATTCTATTGACAAAAAGAGTAATAACGGTAAAGAACATATTTATTGAGATAGTAAGGCTATACGTGATACATCTATTAAAGCAGAGTAGAAGCATCAAGAAGTAAAAAGAAATATGCTGCGGTGCAGGAGAGGAAACTCTAAGTAGAATTGTAACTGGAGAAAATTCTAAAAATTCTTTTTCCGTGAAGGGAACAACTAAAGCAAACAACTTTCAAGTAGAAGTGATCGGCAATCATGTGGCAGTGCTAGGCATCTATGAGAACCTTCACATATTACTCGCATTAGAATGAGGGCAATAGACAAAATAAGAAAAGTAAACACAGCATCAAGAGTGCACGAAGAACTTGCATTATTATAGGAAGAAAGATGAAAACATGATGATCCTACTCCATACAAGAAGAAATCAACGAAATGTGATCTATTACATTTTGTCAAGAGAAAACATCAGAGTACATGGACATCTATGTACCCTTAACAAATCCTCGTGAATAAGTAACAAGGGGGGGTATGTTTGTATGGACTAGTTTTTAATAGCGAGTTATTAATGTTCTCTAGAAAACTGGCCATGATGGATAATATTTGGCTTCTTAAGAAGATTCCATGTCTACTACTAATTATATAAAATGGTGAAGCCTTCGCCTACTATAAGTAGGGTCGGCTACATATATTCTTGCTCAAATCCATGTTGAAAAAAGTCGACTATTTTTGACGTTGGTTGTCGACTACCTGATGCAACCCCCATAAGGAGGGATTTGATCCCTGGTCTTTTGGGTGGTAGGCACACTGCACTACCACCAGACCATTTAAGTGGGTCTACTACTAATTATATAAGTCACAATAATTCCCTTCCAAGAAGCAGACAATTGACAAATTGATAAAAAGTGAGGAACCAACTCCCCGTCACCCATTATGTATTCATTTGGACAAGATAAGAGCTTTGGGCCAATTTTTCTTATATACTCAGTCCTAGGCCCCCCCTCTGATTCCTTGTAGTGGCCTACCAAGAACTTGCTTGCTACTAGTATTACCCGCATGGCAACCTCCTTGCACTTCCTTCTTATTCTTCTTTCCAATCCAGTTCCTACCCTTTTGCTAGAGATAAAAATTTAGTACATCTCACACCCAACCATGCTCTAAGAGACTCGCAAATTGACCTCCAATTTGTTTGGCATGCTGGAATATTTTTCAATTTTGTTGTTCTATAAAGATTCTTTAGAGTCCACCATCCCAGATTCCTTTGTAGCAATAAACTGTCTCACCACTGCTACGAAAAACTAACATATCCTTTTGGTCTCAATCTCAAATGACAAGAACTCACATGCAAGCTCTATACAAGCTGCCATTAGAAGTTAGAGATGATAGTTTTTTAAGAGAAAAGGTGGGATGGAGCTCCTTTTAGAGACCCATCCAAAAAATATATTAAAATAAAATAATATAGCAGCTGACATGTTTCATACACGACTCAGGCATACCCAAGAACATTCTCGAAATAAAACCTTTCCCTCTCAAAGACAACTGCATTTCTGACCAGCCATATCACCCAGACTAGTGTGCAAATCTTCGTCCACCCTTCCTCTGAGCCTGACCAATCTCTTCCAAGTGAAGCCTAAAAGGAATTCTTAGCATTCCACTGGATGCCTGGAATGTTTGCGTTTCGTCAAGAGTTAATTGAACCAGGACACTGAAATAACATATGATCAACATCTTCTGCAGCTCCTCCACATCTTCTGCAAACCTGCTCCACTCCAGGAAAGAATCTGACTCATCGAGCATTTGTCGGAATTTGCTCTCTTCTCAATAACCACAAGAACACCTTGACCCTTGTAGGAATCTTCCTCTCTAGATCACAGCGCAGTCTCGAGAAGTCCATGTATCCATCCTAATAGGTGAGGCAGAAATCACCCTATACACCTTTTTACTGTGAAGTTTCATCTCTTCAGCACCAAGAATCTCTTCCTTTCGACGGTACATCAAGTTTCGCCAATCTGCTAGAAAGACAAAGAAACTCCTCCAACCTCTGATCTGACAATTCCGCCACAAAATCAGGAGTCCAAGAACCAACCGACCAGACGTCAGACACGCTTCTTTATCGAAAACTAAAGCAAAAAATCCAGGGTACAAGTTACAGAGAGGCCCCTCCTCCGGCCAATCGTCCATCCAAATCCGGGAACCACGTCCATTACCCAAGAGCAGGCCCATCGAATCTGCCAGAATTGGTACAAATGAACAAATGCCTCTCTAGAAAGTTGTCGATGAACTCACGACATCGCAGCTGGTGGTAAGACTTGGGGACATGTCACAAATAGAACGAATCGATCTAGAAAGCAGATCACTTCCACCACCCCCAAATCCTCATCACCACTATGCAAGAAGCACCTTGTTCATATCGCCAATTTGTACCATCCCAAATCCTCATCACCAACTTCGAAGTTAGAAATGATAGTTGTGGAAAATAGTGAATGATTTATTTATTATAAGGGTCATACTCCTCTTTTATATAGAGGAGAGAAACCCTACAGGGCAAATTACCTAATAGAGACAAAATAAATAAGCAAATACAAAATATATCTCAACACTCCCCTCGAGAGGGAGCATAGATGTCAATCATACTCAGCTTGAAACATCTTTATAAGGACCCATTGGCCAGGACCTTAGTGAACACATCCATTGTATGTTCCCTTGCACAAACGTGGGAAGTGGAGATAAAACCCTTGTGTATCATATCTCATGTGTAATGGTAATCTACCTCAATGTGGTTGGTCCTTTCATGGGAAGCATGATTGTTGCCAATGAAGAGAACAGCCTGGTTCTTGCAAGGCAACTGCATGGGAAGAGACCCATCAATAGCTAAGTCTATCATAACAGATCTGACCCACACCATCTCAGTGCTCCTCTACGTCATAGCTCTACATTCTAACTCAACACTATCTAACCATAGTCTGCTTCTTGTTTTTTCCATGAGACCAAACAATTCCATATGAAAACTGCAAAATCAGAGGTAGATTTCATGCATTGTTAGCATTTGCAATAGCCATGATGGCAAGTGTTAGAGTATGTGACACCCGTTCCCGCGGATCTGGGATACCTGTTTACACATCAGTCGTAATATCATGTCCGTTAAAGATCGCATTAGAGTACTGAGAATTAGGGAAAATTTTTCACGTTTAGTTTTCGAATGACATTCGCATTTAACTAATAAGCCACATAACTACAATATGCCATCAATCTATTGCATAAATTTCCATAGCATTTAACATGTAACAAATTAAACTGCATAATGTACATGCATCCCAATTATATCAGAAGAGAAAGAAAAGCATATATAATATTTTGAACAAAAACTATAGCATGCGTTCCTGTTAATAATAACTGTGGAAGCTGAGGTTCAACTCTCCTCATATCACGATGCAGGTGTTTTGCATGCAATCCATGCAATAGGGAGAAAAGAACATCAACGAAATGTTGAGCACATCTAATAAAAAAATAAGAAGAAATTTAGTGGCTCCAAAAGAAAGCAAGTAAATAGGGCTTGGAAATTAAATTTAGAGCTACTTGCATTGAAACATGTTTTCAAGTTGTTTGGTATGTAAACCTCATTCTACTCATCCTACATTAATTACCCATATTAATCATTTTTATAAAAATACTATATGATTCATATTTAAGTCATTGCCTTTTTTTCATTATAATATATGTTTGATGGGTCATGGGAATGTGAATGACGAGTCTCTGATATGATCATTGTCTTTATTAAATGCTTATAATGATGTTTATGAATCATGTCCATTGATCATATTAAGTGTATATGATGGGTCTGGCGTTTTGATTCTTTTTTTGTTGAATTTCTCAAGCTTAGTGGATAGTCTGTGGTCTTGGTCTAGGTAAGACTTCACATTATGACATTAAGGCAGTAAGGAAGCCTTAAGGTTGGGGTGCCTCTGTAGGCATGCAGTGTAGTAAAATGCATCCTAACTAAGTTCCCAACACGTCCACTAGATATATCTAACAACAGTGGTAGTATCTCGAAGACTGATGAGGATGATTTTCATAATATGATCTTTTCTCTTCGTCAGGAACTGTTGACAGAAAAATAACTAGCTCCACGAAAACCAGGCTCAACTATAACCAATTCAATTGTAACAAGCTCCCATGTAGCCAACTCAGTTGTAACCAATTTAATTGTAATCCATCTCAACTTTAGCCAAACTCATTTGTGACTCATTCCAAGCTTAATTGTAACTCCTTCAAGATCAACTGTAACTGATTCGCATGTAGCCATTGCCAAGTCTATTGGCGGAACGGTAACCAAAACTCAAGCGGTGAGGTAGTCACCTAAGAGACTCTTCCGTCTCGCACTCTAAGGGCCTGTTTGGTTGCTGGGTTGGACTGGGTTGGGTTGGGCTGGGTTGGGATGGGTGAATAGTAATCTGTGAGGAGGAAGTACCCTTGTGAATAGTAACCAGGGTTGGGCCAACCCTGCCCAATCCTGCAACCAAACAGACCCTAAGTGGAAGTGTGGTCCAGTAGAGGGATAGGTCTACTCTAAAACTACGCCACTGAGACGGGTGAGAGAGACTCTCCGGAAAAGTCACTCTAAAAGAAAAACCGGCCCAACCAGTACGGGCTAACGAGCTCGAAAAACCAAAATCGAGGGTCCTCCAGCCTAGGTACCCTAAAGAACAAGGGTCAGCGGAACTAGTCTTTAGAAGAAAACCTGGGGATCCCAGAGAGGCGTAAAAACTGCGAGGGCTCGCGAAAAATCGAGGAAAAGACTGGGATACTAGACCCGCGCAGTAAGCGACCACTGCCCTAAATGGGTTTCCTATCTTCCGCCTAGTTGAGGATCACCGCACCCTCGCACACTCAGGTGTAAGGTTCACCATGACTGGCACTCTAATTTATCAGTCATTACTGACTCACCATTACTGACTTGATTCATTATCCTTTCTCAATCCTTTTTGTGTTTGACTACATACATTTATGTCTATTGTAAATTATGTCGCTAATAGTGATCTGTAGTTAGTAGAGTATACCTAAAGGATCTATTTGTGAAAATAATTGATCTTTGCGATCATAGGGTATCATTTCTAAGTCATGAGATTATCAGCCAGTCTTTGGATATGGATCTAATTAGTCTTTACCATTTTGTTTTATTGGATATTTATTATTTACACCCATAACCCTGAGTAATCTTGTAATTACCCCAGGAACCCCCGATAATCATGAATTACACCCCAGACCTCGAATAATTGCTCCGTTTTACTCCCATAACCCTCCATTAGTTTACTTTATAAAATCAACCATATGGCTGAGTTAATCTAACAAATTTTTGGTTTAACGGCTGAGATTAATCGAAAATAAAAAAAAAAGAAAAGAATTAGAGGAGGTGGGCTCGACCCTGGAACAGGAAATTGCATGTGGGCGAGGGGCTCTGACATGGCACTTGCAACAGGCGGAGGCACGAGCTTTGGACGGGGTCTACTCCGACCACGGGGGAGGAGGGCTTTGGGTGGGGCTGCTCCGACCAAAGGGGGGGCTGGTTCCCCAGGCGAGGCGGGAGGGTTCCTAGGCGGCGGGGCGGGCCCGACGGGGGGGGGGGGGTCGGCGAGGTTCCCAGGCAGGCGGGTGGAGCAGGGTTCCCAGGTGGCGCGCGCAGGGGGGGCGACCTGGGGCTTGTCGGAGGGGGGAGGAGGTTGGGGTAGCGGCGCGGGCGCCGACCTGGGGGGTGTGGGCGACCTCGGTATATGGGTGGGGTTGCTCCGACCAAATGGGGTTTGGGTTCCCAGGCGGCGAGACGGGGCCGGAGGGGGAGGAGGTTCCCAGGCAGGCGGGTGGAGCGGGGTTCCCAGGTGGCGCGGGCGGGCGACCTGGGGCTTGTCGGGGGAGGTTGGGGTAGCGGCGCGGGCGCCGACCTGGGGAGTATGGGTGACCTCGGGATTTGGGAGGGGCTGCTCTGACCAGGGGGGTTGGGTTCCCAGGCGGGGGGCGGGCGACCTGGGGCTTGTCGGGGGTGGGTGGCGGCGCGGGCGCCGACCTGGGGCTTGTGGGGTCCTGGAGGGGGAGGGTCTGAAGCCTGCGGCCGTGCGCGCCGGGGTCTGGAGCTTGCGGCTCGAGCGCTCAGGTCTCGAGCTGGGCGGAGGCGTACAGGGTGGGAAGGGGTGCTCGAGCTTGCGGGCGACCGGCGGGAGGAGGGGGGAGCTCGCGAGCGGAGGTGCACGCAGGGGGAGCTCGGACCGGAGGCCTTGCCGGCGAGCGGGCGGGGTTATTTTCTTTCATGAATGGCATCATGTTGTAAATATGATTGGTTTGGAAGGGCAAAATTGACTTTTTCAATTACAGTTTTGATGAATGGCATCATGTTGTAAATATGATGGGTTTGGAAGGGCAAAGTTAACTTTTTCCATTAGAGTTAACGGAGAAATAAGACGGAAGTTGACAGAGGGTTATGCCATGTAAAGGTTAACCATTATTCGGGGTTCTGGATGTAATTCATGATTATCGAGGGTTCCTGGGGTAATTACAAGATTACTCAGGGTTATGGGTGTAAATATCCCTTGTTTTATATGGTACTTATGCGGGAGTAATAACTCGATAGCTGCAATAGTTCCAATTGAGGCATCGAAGAATGGATGATGTCTGATCATTTTCCATAGCATCCTATTTTTTTTTTGAAACCAAAGCACTTCGGGGGATACACGTCATGGTGTTCGCCCCAAATATTATTTAAAAACGATGAAGAAGACAAGGAGGAAGGAGAGTTATACAAACACTAAGGATCGAGTGGATCCCGCCTGAGGGCCCAAAAAAAACAAAACACACGCCAAATGCATTACAGGAGCAGCCAGTCATTCGCAAGCAAAGAAATGTGTGCTAAAATATTCTCCTTGTAAAACCTTTGACCCCTGAAGATCTTCGCGTTCCTAGCAAGCCACAGCGCCCAAATGCACGCGAAGGGGCGGAGCAGCTCCCTCCTTGGCCGATCAACACTTGAGCGCATAGAATCCCAAAACGAGCTAGCCGAAGATGCGTTGACCCAAGTAAGATTGACCTCCTCCCAAACTGCGGCAGAGCTCGGGCAGAGAAAAAATAGGTGCTCCAATGTCTCCACACTGCCACCACACAGCACACAGTCCAAGGAGTCAATCCCCGAAACAAACCTTGCACATCTATCTCGGGTCAAGACCCTCCCTCGCCTCAAAAGCCACATGAAGAAAATCACCCTCTCAGGTAGCTTCATGCGCCACAGCCACCCAAGATCCTTGCACAGGAGGTTCAGCTGAGAGTTCTGCTGTTGCGAGATGGCCCTGAACGCCCGCCTCGTAGAGAAGATGCCGTCGCGCCATACTCAGTGATCCCTGGTAGTAGATGGCTTAGGCGCAGCCCTAAGCTGGTGCAGGAGGCTTAAGAACTCATCAAACCGCTCGTCGGAAAGGTTGCTAGCAAAAGTAGGGGACCACTCGCCCCCGCTCCAAGAGGACGCCACCGTCACACGAGAGTCAGAAGCCAGCGTGCAAAGACGAGGGAAAGAGTTACCGAGAGAGGTCTCCCCCGCCCAAGCGTCGCACCAGAAAAGAAAGGAATTGCCATCCCCCAGCGCAGGCTTGAAGAGATGAGAAAAACGCCTAACCGCCGAAGCGATCCCCCGCCAGAATGGAGTTCCAGAACGCAAATCCTCCCTCTCCACCGCGGCCACAGCCGTAGCCCTGGAGACCAATTCCTCAGCGCAGAGCTCCCTCACCCCCTCCAAAGCGTCCAACGCCGCAACGACGCCCTCCGCAGCCTTCCTTGCAGACATCTTAGCCTCCCGCGACCTCTTTTTGAACCGAGACAGAACGCCTCTCAGACGCGTTAGCTTCTTCCCAAACCTCACCACCGCCGACCGACCCTCGCAAACCTCCGCCCAACAAGAAGACACCAGCTCACGGAAATTATCCTCTAGCAGCCAGCACCTCTCATATCTAAAGAACCCCGCCGCCGGAGAAGACACCTTGGAGTCCCAAATGATAGGAGTGTGATCCGAGAAGGCACACGGCCTAGAGAGGACCTCCGCCAGGGGGAACAGCTCCATGAAAACCATCGACACGAGGAATCTGTCAATGCATGATTTTGAGGAAGAATTCCTCCAAGTGAATTTCACGTCCGATGCCGTTATATCTTGCAGAGCCAGGCTGTTGACGAAGTCCGCGAAGTCCGCCGAGCCCGGGTCGGAGCCACCCCTGGACCGGGGCCTATCAGAGGAACGTAGGGTAACATTGAAATCTCCCCCAATCAGCCAAGGTAAGTCCGGGTTGTCCAGCGAGATCTGCCGAAGCTCGTCCCACATCCCCTTTCTTCGAGCCGCATTACACGGGTCGTACGCGCAAGAGAAAACAAACGATTGAGAGTCCTCCTTCCTGGTGAGCAGAACAGAGACAGAGTGGTTGCCCTTCACAGTAGAGACAAGGGAGAACCCCGATGACTTCCAAGCAATAAGCAAACCGCCAGCATTCCCAGTTGCAGACAAAGCGGAAAACTCGTCAAGATCCCCCGCCGCGAGAGAGCGCCAAACATCATCATCCAGAGAGGCCAACTTGGTTTCTTGTAGAAGAATGACGTCGCACCCCCATTCCTTGAATCTGGACCCCAATATCTTTCTCTTAGCCGCATCCCCCATGCCCCTTACATTCCAGGATAGGATCTTCATTTAGTAACCTTCTTGTAGACCCATGAAGGTACCACCCCCGCTGCCTCCGCCACCGCTTCTTCGAAGGAGTGGCACGAGTGATGCTCCCTTGACAACGAACGAGCGCTTCGTCTTCTTCTATAGCGTTTGCAAGATCTCCTCGTTGATTCGCCATCTGCACCCTTATCATCAAGTCCCTCCTCTGCAGCCGGACCTGCCCCTCCTGAGAAACCCTCCTGCGACGACGCTCCGGCCAGAGGAGAAGAAGGTTCCGCCCGCTGATTGAGAAGCAGAGTGTCCGAACGCGGGGCGGAGATCAGGGCAGATGAAGACATCAAGGAGCCCGGGTCCTCCGACAGAAGTGGGTCCGCTTGACCCCCCGAACCCGAATCAACCCCCGCCCGACCCGGAGAAAGAAGAGGATCCGCTTTTGAAAGGTTGTTCGGGTCAAGCTCAGCAACCCGACTTACAGAGTGACGTGCAGATCCGAATGATGGAGAAGCGTCTTGCCCAAGGAGAGCAAACCCGGGTGAAAAGATCCGGAAGGCAGAGGATTGCGACCCCACCGAGAATGTCAAATCCCCTCCGAAGTTCGTGCACCTACCCTCCACGTCACTCCAACCGCCCGCCACGTCCCCCCGTATACTCCCAAGGGCGGCTACCATGCACCGATTCCATGCGGTGGGATGGGCATCCTATATATATAAGAGATTTGTATGTGTTGAAATCGGAGAAGCGGAAGCGGAATCGATAAAACAAGAATAATAAACATGGAGAAGACAAAGATTTACGTGGAACCCTACTCCCTAAGGAGCGGGATGAAACCACGGGAGAAGCCCTCAAAGGGACGGATATTCTATTATAATTTCTCAATGAGTACAGGGGGTGTGAGGCTCTTTATATAGGAGCTCAAGGGAGAATATTCTATAGGATATTCTCTATAGAATTTTTTTTGGTAAGTAAGTATTTGTATATATTTCAATCAAAAATGGTATACAAGTTTGGGTGACAGCCACATTAAAGACCAAACATCAAAAAAGCCAAAAAATTGAGAACTCTAGATCTCCAGAATTTGCATGGGCCAAAACCCGAAGGGGGGCCAGCGCCAATTCACGAGAATTACTCCAGGATGATTCTAACAGTCTGGAAGACGAAGTGAATGATGGAGGAGGCGGAGAAGGAAGCATCCCAGTCCACCTCCTGTTTCTTTCAAACCAAATGCACCACAGGACAGTTGCGAGCAGGGGCCCGAGCCACAAGCGGGTAACCTTGTTCGGGTGGCGAGCAATCCATTCAAGAGCAGCCTTGAGAGAAGTCACTGGGGGTAAAGGAAGGTCCAACTGAGCATAGGATGTAGTCATAACAGAGGCCACAAACTCACAGGAGAAGAACAAATGGCGATGGGATTCCAGGTCCAAGCCGCAGAGGTAACAGAGACCTTGGGGGCAAACACCCCAAGATGCAAGCCGATCCAAAGTTGGCAGGCGCTCCAAAACCCCCCTGTAGAGTGCAAAGGAGAAGCTAGGCGGGGAGGCCTTCGACCAGACAATAGGAGCCCAGCAGAGAGGATCAGCACGTGGGCGCAAGAGCTCGATGGCAGCTGCAAATGAGAAGCGATTAGGCTGGGGAATCCAGCCATACGGAGGAGCAGTACCCGAGATGGCAGAGCGGAGCCGGGGTCTTAAGAGAAGGATAGCCTTCCAAACCCGCGAAGCCGAGGCGGAGGAAGAGGCACTCCAGAAGGGCCAGTTGAGCAAGTACTTGGCGTGCATGTACGTAGCCCAGATAGAGGAGTCAGAGGAAAGAATTCTCCAAGTCCAGCCAGCAACCATAGCATTACGCAGAAGGAGAGCCGAGAGGAGCCCAGCTCCACTCTCCTCTTTTGGGAGGTACAGGGTATTCCAGGCAATAGCATGTCGATGGCGACCCCAAAAGAAATTAGCACACAGCTGGTCAAGCTTGCGAGCAGAGGAAGCCGGCAGGAAGATGCTAGCAGTCCAGTAGAGCACAATTCCCTTGATCACGGACATAAGAAGTTGAGCACGGCCGGAGTAAGATAGGGCCTTGGCTTTCCAGCCATCAAGCAAGGCCCGCACACGATCAAGAAGCTCTCTATAAACGGAGCAACGCCCATTCACGGCGCAAAGAGGTAGGCCCAAGTAAACAGTAGGCAAAGACTTTCGAAGGATGCCCAACCTCAAAGTGTCCGCAAAGCTGTCAATGTAGGAGGAGGGACGGATGATCCGGCTCTTCCTAGCATTGAGAGCCAATCCAGAGAAAGCATGGAAAGAGCGAAGGACATCCTTGATTTTGAGAAGAGAGCTGATGGATCCATTAGAAAAGAAGAGGAGATCATCTGCATAGATGAGGTGGGAGGGGGCAGTCGTACGACCTCTCCCAAGAGGTTTTAACTTACCGGAAGAGGAGGCCGCATCCGCCAAGCAAGTTAAGTACTCCATGGCAATCGTGAACAGGAGAGGGCTAAGAGGATCACCTTGACGCAGCCCGCGGGTCCCACGGAATAGCCCCCAAGGGGAACCATTGACAAGGACCGAGAAAGAGGTTGAAGAGATGCAGTTTTCAATCCATTTGATCCATGTTTCGCAGAAGCCCATCCCTCTAAGGGCCGACAGAATAAATGGATGCTCAATAGAGTCGAAAGCTTTGGATATATCCACTTTGAAGCAGGCCTTGTTGGAGTTAGAGCGGCGGTTGAAGCCAACCAGAACTTCTTGTGCCAACTTGAAGTTGTCACTAATTGATCTCCCTTTTATGAATGTCGATTGGTTCGGGGATATAAGGTGCGGAAGGATCTCAGCAAGTCTAGAAGCGAGGAGGCGGGCAAAAATCTTGTACGAAACATTGCAGCATGAGATAGGGCGAAAATCCCCCATGGAGGAAGGAGATTGCGTCTTCGGCACCAAGGTGAGGAACGTATGGTTCATTTGCCGAAGCATAGCACCACCTTTATGAAGGAAGTTGATGGCCGAGAAGATATCATCTTTAATCGTAGACCAATGACGCTTATAAAAGGCCGCATTGAAGCCATCGGGACCGGGGGCGCTAGACGAAGGAATGGAACAGACGGCCTTCCAAATTTCGTCATTACCAAACGACCGTACAAGCCACTCCCTAGACTCAGCGGAGAGGATGCGTGAGGGATGAGGAGGATCAGCAAGGTCAGGGGCCGGCCTATTAGGGGCCAGTAGGGATTAGAAATGCTCAAAGGCCTTGCGGTCCACCGCACCAGGTGAATCAACCAAGGCACCTTGAGAATCCAGTAAAGAGGAAATGTGGTTACTGGCCACTCTCGTATTGGTTGAAAGGTGGAAGAACGAGGTGTTGCGATCACCCAACTTTAACCACTTGATTCTGCTCTTTTGCTTCCAAGCCCACTCATTGTCAAGGTCCAAGATGTCAAGGTGATCCCTGAGGTCCAAATCAAGCTGCGCAAGGGAGGGGTCGAGCGGATCAAGCGCCAAGGCATTGGTGACAGAGGAGAGAAAAGATTCCGCCAGCTTACGGTCAGCACGAACATCGCCCTCCCGGACAGCCCAAGATTTGAGAGAGCTCTTGACAGTCTTGAGCTTGGAGGCGAGCCGAAAGAGAGGGTTGCCAGGAGTTGAGGTGGCCCAAGTCGATTCAATAAGACTGTGGTAGCCAGGACGAGTAGACCAGTAGTTAAAGATTCTGAAGGGCTTGGGGCGGGGACAACCATGCGCAAGAGCAATATGGAGCAAGTGGTGATCACTGGATGGGAGAGGAATGTAATCAAGCTTCGCCGAAGGACAGCAGGAGAGCCAAGCATCGTTACCCAAGGCACGGTCAAGCCTTGCCACAATACGAGTCGGACCCACAGAGGAATTACTCCAAGACCAAGAATTACCCGTGGAGTGGAGGTCCATGAGACCCAAATCATCGATGCATGAGTTGAAGTCGTTCATTGGCTGAGAGGGAGGTGGGTGTCCCCCCTTCTTTTCCGAAGCAAAGCGAATGACATTAAAATCCCTAATGATCAGCCATGGGGAAGAAGTGTGGCTGCTGGGCAACCTGAGGAAGTCCCACAACTCCTTACAACGGTAGTGGCAGTTTTCCCCGTAGACGACCGTAATGCAAAAGGAGAACCCACCAAGGTTGTTGCAGGTCATAGTGATGGCTTGTGGGTGGGACGCCAGAGGGCTGCAAGACCAGCAGTCGCTTTTCCACAGTAAGTAGATACGCCCCAATGGCGTATTGTTATGGGTGTGAGACCAACCAGGAGGGATACGCTTGGCGAAAGAATCCCTAGAATCCGGTCTAATCTTCGTTTCCACAAGGCCAATGATCTCGGCATTTTTTAAAAAGCTAGCCCTGAGGATAGCTTTCATCTTGCGGGGCTTGTTTAGCCCACGCGTGTTGCAAACAACAACCGACATTAAAGAGAGGGGTTGTTGGGGGTTTGGCCAGAATGGCCATTACTGGTAGGGGGACCCTTTGCTGGCCTTTTCTTCTTGTGGCTAACAGTAGCCCATAAGGGATTTGGAATGGAAACAACCGTAGGGATGGAAGATCCCAATTGATTAGCCTCCTCCGTAGTTTCATGGGAAGCATCCTGCGTTGAATTCAGATCGAATTCCCAGGAGTCGTTGGGTGGCGTTGAATGTGGAAGAGGCTTTCTAGAGGCCAAAATTTTCTTGTGGAGCAGGGCCTTAGAACCCACGGGGAAAGGCAGGGGGTTCTTATTCGAGCCATGAGTCCTCTTCTGGGTTTTAGGGGGCTGAACGCAAGACGCAGCAGAGGATTGGTGCTGAAAGGCGGGTGCCTGATTTGGCACTTCGATTTCAAAACTCCCATAATCAGAGGTAGGAGGGACCGAAGAGGGGAGAGCAGGTCCCTCTAACGAGCCAGAAGGGACTTCCACAGTTTGAGTAGAATGAGAAGGGTCCAGCCGAGCATCCACATCAGAGGGAGGTCCTTGGGGCCAGGCAGCCAGGTGGCCTGAAGGGCAGTTGTTTGTGTGGTGCCCGTAGGAAACACACACAGAACAACGGGGGGAGCCCATTCGAGCTCAACGCCAACCATTTGGCGCTGACCCGAGAAGAAGACCAGGGGGAGGGCTTTGGGAATTTCTTTAGCAGCATGGATAGAGATGCAGCACCTGGAGTAACCCACGCAGCAGCTCGATGCGATGTCCGCATCCATTAAGAGAGGAGTGCCGAGGAGGCTAGCAAGCTTATTGAGGATTATGACCGAGGAGTGGCCGAGGCTCAGCCCATGGAACCGAACCCAAAGGGAAATCTCAGACAAGAGGTCTCGTTCCAGGCCAGCGCCGGCGTCCCACCGTCGAATGACCATGAATCTGCCTTGGAAGAGCCAGGGGCCTCTCGAGAGGATTCTAGAGCATTCATCCTCCGACGATAGCTTGAGGTAGAAGAATCCATTGGGCTTGGCGAAGAGTTGATATCCTCCCGTCGGTTTCCAGACCTTCAAGATGAAGGCCTCCAGCAACCTACGATAGGGCTTTTTCCCCATGATGTAGAAAACCAAAGTGTTGTTCCATACTTTGTCGAGGGCCGAGGCGTCGTCAGCCGAGACGAAAGCTACCTCTTCTCCCTCAAGGAGGGTTGGAGGGGAGAAAACCATTCGGCGGGGCAGAGGGGCCATGGGCTTAGAGATATTGCAGATATCACGCCAGGAGGGGATGTGGGCCGATGTGGGGGAGGGGGCATGACTGGTGGAAGAGGGAAAGTCGGAGGCGCCGGAAGCGGAGGCCGCCGTCGCGACGAGGTTAGGATTATCGGGAGGGGCGGGGGGAGGGTCACTCACGGGGGGGGGGGGGGGGTCGCTCATGAGTCATCCAAGAAGGAGGTGATCCTCCTTGGAACTTATTCTCTATTGAATATTCTCTTAACAAATAGCCACACAGAATATTCTATAACACTCCCCCTCAAGCTGAAGCTGAGAAAGCTGCAGCTTGCAACAAGAAGAAAGTATACACCACATCCTCATACGATACATCACAAGAACAATTCAAGTGCGCTGCTGGTAGAAGACCTCGCACGAGGACGGGTCTGCGGCTTTCAGGAAATCGGAACGTATCTCTGTCACGCCTGTAGAACCGTTGCGATATCAGGTCACCGGAACGTATCACTGTCATGCCTGCAGGTCACCGGAACGTATCTCTGTCGTGCCTGGAGAAGAATCGCTGCAGAAGAAGTCCAGTGCAGAATAGTAGTCGGGAAGTATGCGCCCTGTCGAAGAAGTTGATGCTCGATGAAGACGGATGATCTGTAAAAAGCTGGAGTGATGATCTATCAGTCGTGAATGAACAATAGAAGTTGTGAGGAATACATCTCTGACTCCCCCTTTCTCCCATACTTGATAGAATAAAGAGCTTGGAACATCAAGTTGGGAGAAACAAGATCAATAGGGGTAAACATGAAACTTGCGGCTTTTTTTTAAGCCGTCAAAAAAAAATTTTATAAGCCGTTTCGATTTTTTTCGGCTTTCCAACATCATTTTTTTTTTGAATTTGCGTACGTCTTTTTTTTCCTTTTTTGTACCGCCTCTTTTTTTTCAGATTCTTGGCCCATACAATTGGGCCCAACATCCTCTCTCCCCTTTTTTTCTTTTTTTTAGAGGAGTACGCCCACTTGGGCTTGCCTTCTTTTATTTTAGGGTTCCCACTGGAACCCTTTTCTTTCTACGCACGCTGCCCCCCAATCGCGGCCCTAGGCGCCGCCGCCTGCGATGGTGATGGAGGAGAGATGCGCCGCCTGCGGGGGGGGCCTTCTGTTGGAGATGGTTGCACAGCTGCCACCAGGAGAACACGCGAGAGGGGCCTGCGTAAGGGGCCTGGAGGTCGCGCCGCTGCGACATAGGAAGGAGCTACGCGCCTGGGGGTTGCGGCGGGAGGAGACCCGATGCCTGGCGTCGCACTGGAGTTCTGGGAGATGGAGTGATGGAGCGCCGCCTCCAGAAGGCGCCGCCTGCGCCATTCGTTTTTCTTTTTTTTTTGTATGGAGGCGTCGCCTATGCTTTGGCGATGGGGCCTCGCCGCACATGAGCTTCTTCCACTCGCTTCTAGGGATCGCGCGAACCAGAGGGGGCCGAGTCGACTGGAGGTGCGCCTCGCCTGGAGGCAAATTTGGAGGTGTGGCGCGAGAGGATCGCGGTCGGTAGTGCTGCTGGATGCGCCGCCCAGAGAGGACACTGGAGCCGTTGAGAGAACTTCGAACGCCACTGCCAAGAATCTGGGAGATGGAGTGCACAGCCGCCTCCTGGAGGGAACTTCGAAGCCACTACCCTTTAGGAAGGAGAAGGAGGCGCCGCCTGGTGGATAAGCGGCGCCTAGGGCCCTGCAGTATGCGACACTATTGCAGATTTTTTTCGCTTCAGGTCGGGAGTGCCAAGATCAGGGAAGCCGTCCTGCTAAAGTGCGGCCTGGAAACATCGCCACGGATGTGTGCAGCCTGGTGGCGTTGAAACATCGCCAAGGGCTTCGAGACCATAGGCTTTGCATACCAGGGGGTAACGCTGCATTTCTCTCCTGCGCACGAGAACTGTGCTTGGGCCACACTCTTGGAGATGCGAGACCTTGAATCTCCAGAATAATGATCTTCAAATATTGATCTTTGAAAATAATCGACAATAAAACTGGTAATCGAATCTTGAACATAATATGAAAAACTTTCACAACCGAATCCGCGAGAATCGAACCCGCTCTGATACCATGTTGAAATCAGAGAAGCGGAAGCGGAATCGATAAAACAAGAATAATAAACATGGAGAAGACAAAGATTTACGTGGAACCCTACTCCCTAAGGAGCGGGATGAAACCACGGGAGAAGCCCTCAAAGGGGCGGATATTCTATTATAATTTCTCAATGAGTACAGGAGGTGTGAGGCTCTTTATATAGGATCTCAAGGGAGAATATTCTATAGGATATTCTCTATAGAATATTCTCTTAACAAATAGCCACACAGAATATTCTCTAACAGTATGAATAGTAGATAATACTTTGTTGAATCTTATCTGAGCAACACTTGATAACGGTTCCAGGGCTCTCCTGAAACTTAGATCGATAAGACTCCTGAAGTGCAAGTGTGAAAATTCTCTTCCTGATACAATTTATCAATATTCTATTGACTCATAAATGGATGATGATTTAGGATTTCTGTTGTTTTGAAACTTGAACATTTTGCAGAACGGAACTAGATATTTTGTCAATGATGCTATCGGTGGAGAGCCTATGGATATCAGAATGTTGCCTATAGAATATTTCAACAACTTCATGATGAAGTGTCCACATCATATGTTACAAGGACAATAGATTTGTCATCTAAGATTTTTAACCCTCCCATTTCTATTTAGATTTTTATGGTTGCCCCCCCCTTTTTATATCTATCATATGTTCTTGGAAGATTTGGATAAGATTTGTATCTAATGAATGATTTACTAAGATTTTAAAGTGGAATTTGTATTGGGTGAATTAGATTTAGATCTGAAATTTGGTCTTAACCTATGCTAAAAACACCCCAAACCTTTCTTTTCTAGACATAAGATCAATATGAGTGTGGTGAAATTCCACTATTTACTCTTCTCCTAGTAACAACTAACTACATATATAGGAATTCTTTGGTAATAGATGGAAATCTGATTAGGTTTATAAAGTAGCGACACGTTAGTTATGATTAGTACAAATCATCTCCTTGGATCCACTTATTAGTGTGCATTACATATTATTGGAGTATAAGTTGTATGCGTTATATATGAGTGAGATGGGTAGATGGATCTCTCCAGGATCCATTTACCCCATCCACATGTTTAGCCCCACATCTACTAGTGGTGGGACTTAGAGGCTCTGTGAAAGCTATATAAGGAGACCCAAACCTCCTGTATCCATTGAGAAAAAGTGCAATGCATAACATGCCCCTTTGAGGGCTTCTCCCGTGGTTTCATCCCGCTCCTCACAGAGTAGGGTTCCACGTAAAACCATGGTGTTCCATGTCTATATTTCTTTATTCTTTTGCTCTGTTTATCATTCCGCTTCCGCTTCTTATTTTCTAACATGGTATCAGAGCATGTTAGAAAAAGTGCAAAAAAAAGGAGAGAGAGTTATTTTGTAAAGCCCAATTGGGCTAAGGCATCTACCAGTGTTCAGAAAAGCGGCCGAGTAAGCCGCATACTCGGCTGCATACTCGTACTCGGGGGCCCTGCCGCTCCGAGTATGATGAAACAGCCATGTATGCGGGTTGACCCGCATACTCGGCCAAGTATACCCCCTATGCGGCCGCATACTCGGCCGCTTTTCTGATAGAAGTTTTTTTATTTAATCTAAAATTGAATAACCCTACCCGCATAATAACATAAAACCGCATACTCCCCGCATAAAACCGCATACTCCTCGCATAAAACCGCATACTCTTCCGCATAATACCGCATAAAACCGCATACTCCCCGCATACTCTCCCGAGTGAGGATATTAACATAATATTAAATATTAATTTATATTTTTAATAATAAAAAACACCAAACCGCATAAAACCGCATACTCCCCGCATACTCTCCCGCATACCGCATACTCTCTATGCAGTGACCCCTCCGACTGAATACCGCATAGCGCCTTCCTGAACATTGGCATCTACTAGGTCCGAGTGGGCCGATTTTAAAAAAAATCGTGAAAAGGCGCGTACAATAAAAAAACCGTACGCAAACTGTAAAAAAAAACGAAAGAAAAAAGTGTGAAACAGCTTATAAAAAAATTTGCAAAAAAAAGGAAGAGCCGTGTAAAAAACTTGAAACGGCTTTAAAAAAATATTTCGAAAAAAAAAAAGAATGATGAATGATTTGAAAAGCCGGCAAATTTGTGAACGGCTTACTGATATCTTGTTTTCTCCCCATTTGTTATTGTCTTCTCCCAACGTGGTCGATGTTTGTCATTCCGACCAGTATGGGAGAAAGGGGGAGTATTATGTAGAGTCACAGGTCTTGATCCAGATTCCAGATTCAGATGTCAGTCTCCAGACTAGCCAGTTAATCAGACTCTACAGATTCTAGTTTCAGACTCGACGATTGATTCCGAGTCTCCAGTTTCAGACACGCACGAGTATACGGCCTTTTCAGATGAGCACGTGTTTGCCATCTTTTGTAGTGGTCCACATCTTTTCTTGTTTTGTCGGCCAGAGTTTTCATGTGAGCCATAGGGACACAGAGTAGAGGACCATTCCCTATGCCATGTTGGCAAGGGTTTTCATGTGATATCATAGGGACACCAGAGCAGTGTACCATTCTCTACGTCAGATGGGGGAGACCCAATTCTCCGACGAGGAGACTCTTTCAGACTCCATTCTCCAGCGACCGTAGACTCCGACGAGGATTGCACTTCCACGGCCTTTTCAGTTCGATCATTTCCAGAGATAGAGCAGTTGTCAACATGTTGTGGCGGGCCAGAGTACTCCGACGAGGAGACTCATTTCCGGTTGCAGTGACTCTGACAAGCGCAGTTCAGAGCACATGCTCTCTGACGAGGAGATTCAGCAGACTCACACTTCAGCCTGTTCGTCCTCCTCACCTAGACGATATGAGAAGCAACGTCCTCGACAGCAGCAGTTGTGCGCGTTGGGTTGATATTGTCTGTAGTACTCACACTTCAGCCCGTTCGTCCTCCTCACCTAGACGATATGAGAAGCAACGTACTCGACAACAACAGTTGTGCGCGTTGGGTTGATATTGTCTGTAGTGTCCTGTAGCGTGAGTTGAGTTTCTTTCTGTTTGTCCAAGCTGAGCATTGCATGCTCCAGCTTGAGGGGGAGTGTTGGAGTATAAGTTGTATGCATCATATATGAGGGAGATGGATAAATGGATCTCTCCAGGATCCATTTACCCCATCCACATGTTTAGTCCCACATCTACTAGTGGTAGGACTTAGAGGCTCTGTGGAGGCTATATAAGGAGCCCCAGACCTCCTGTATCCATTGAGAAAAAGTGCAATGCATAACATGCCCCTTTAAAAGCTTCTCCCGTGGTTTCATCCTGCTCCTCACGAAGTAGGGTTCCACGTAAAATCATGGTTTTCCATGTCTATATTTCTTTATTCTTTTACTATGTTTGTCATTCCACTTCCGCTTCCTATTTTCTAACATGGTATTAGAGCATGTTAGAAAAAGTGCAAAAAAAGGTGGGAGAGAGAGAGAGTTATTTTGTAAAGCCCAATTGGGCTAAGGCATCTATTAGGTCCGAGTGGGCCGATTTTAAAAAAATCGTGAAAAAGGCGCGTACAATAAAAAAAGCCGTACACAAACTGCAAAAAAAAAACGAAAGGAAAAAAGTGTGAAACGGCTTATTAAACAATTGCAAAAAAAGGAGCCGTGTCAAAAAAATTGAAACGGCTTTAAAAAAAACGTTTGAAAAAAAAAGAATGATGAATGATTTGAAAAGCCGGCAAATTTGTGAACGGCTTATTGATATCTTGTTTTCTCCCCATTTGTTATTGTCTTCTCCCAACGTGGTCGATGTTTGTCATTCCGACCAGTATGGGAGAAAGGGGGAGTATTATGTAGAGTCACATGTCTTGATCCAGATTCCAGGTTCAGATGCCAGTCTCCAGACCATCCAGTTGATCAGACTCTACAGATTCCAGTTTCAGACTCGACGATTGATTCCGAATCTCCAGTTTCAGACATGCACGAGTATGCGGTCTTTTCAGATGAGCACGTGTTTGCCATCTTTTGTAGTGGTCCCCATCTTTTCTTGTTTTGTCGGCCAGAGTTTTCATGTGAGCCATAGGGACACAGAGTAGGGGACCATTCCCTATGCCATGTAGGCAAGGGTTTTCATGTGGTATCATAGGGACACCAGAGCAGTGTACCATTATCTACGTCAGATGGGGGAGACCCAGTTCTCCGACGAGGAGACTCTTTCAGACTCCATTCTCCAGCGACCGTGGACTTCGACGAGGATTGCACTTCCACGGCCTTTTCAGTTCGATCCTTTTCAGAGATGGAGCAGTTGTCCACATGTTGTGGCGGGCCAGAGTACTCTGACGAGAAGACTCATTTCTAGTTGCAGTGATTCTGACAGGCGCAGTTCAGAGCACATGCTCTCCGACGAGGAGATTCAGCAGACTCATACTCCAGCTCGTTCGTCCTCCTCACCTGGACGATATGAGAAGCAACGTCCTCGACAGCAGCAGTTGTGCGCGTTGGGTTAATATTGTCTGTAGTGTCCTGTAGCGTGAGTTGAGTTTCTTTCTGTTTGTCCAAGCTGAGCATTGCATGCTCCAGCTTGAGTGAGAGTGTTGGAGTATAAGTTGTATGCATCATATATGAGGGAGATGGGTAAATGGATCTCTCCAGGATCCATTTACCCCATCCACATGTTTAGTCCCACATCTACTAGTGGTTGGACTTAGAGGCTATGTGGAGGCTATATAAGGAGCCCCAGACCTCCTATATCATTGAGAAAAAGTGCAATGCATAACATGCCCCTTTGAGGGCTTCTCCCGTGGTTTCATCCCGCTCCTCACGGAGTAGGGTTCCACGTAAAATCATGGTGTTCCATGTCTATATTTCTTTATTCTTTTGCTATGGGTATCATTCCGCTTCCGCTTCCTATTTTCTAACACATAAAATAAAAGGAGGAACTTTTAAATAATAGATGGTATAGTTTTTTTTTTTGACACTCCAAAAAGGGGGAGACACCCGTAGGTGTTCGCCCCAGTTTATTAAGGCTTATGAAAAGAAGATACTTACAGAGGCAATAGGGAAAAGAAGACAGGGGAGTTGATATCAATAGTGATATCAAACGCCCCCAATTACAAAAAGTTACATTGAGGACCAGTCCATACAAAAGCGATTTGCGTCAATGCTGATATTTTCGATATAGAATCGCTGTCCCGCGAAGATAGCTTTGTTTCTTCCCAGCCAGATACTCCATAAGCGCGCGAAGGGGATTAGTTTCTCCGACCTCGGACGATTTGCAGCAGCTGCAAGGCTATCCCAAAAAGATTCCATGGACGAGTGGTTCACCCAGGCAACGTCATCCCATATGGACCGCACACGGTCGCAATGAAGAAAGAGATGGTCGGCCGTCTCCACAGCCGAATCGCACAATCCGCAAAGACTTGGAATGTTTGGGAATATAGATACCATACGGTCGCGGGTAAGAAGACGACCACGCCTAAGGATCCACAAAAATATACCAATCCTTTCCGGAAGCCTGAGACCCCAAATGAGGTTGCAGTGATCAATAAGAGAAGCCTCCGTACGAACAGCGATGGGGAGAAGAGCAGAGTATGCCTTCCTCGAAGAAAAGGACCCCACACCCCAAATGAAGTGATCAGGACCCCCCGATGGAGTTGGGGCGTCGAGGAGTAAGGTCATCAGAGAGCTGAAATCTAAAATCCGCTGAGCAGAGAGAGAGTCGACCAATATCGGGCACCAAGATCCATTGTTCCAGCATGAACCCACGGAAGCATATTTGTCCCTTGCCAGCGCAAAAAGTCTCGGGAAAAGGTTCATGAAGATGCCCTTACCTGACCAGTCCGAAGTCCAAAAGCGGAATGAGGTCCCATCGCCGATTGACGGTACTATACTATAATAGATGGTATAGTTGTTCCTAGATTCTTTGACATGATAAGTACATAACATATAATAGTATGATGGTACCTAAATCATAAAATTTGATCAATTAATTAACATGGACGGGTATAACATTACGTTGCATGCCACCCATAATCGAAATATATATAATAACGTTTCAACTTTCAACTAATCCTAATTATTATTTAATTTTTTAATCAAAATTTCTAATTAACTTTGCATTTTATGTTTACAGAAAATAGTTCCATATATTTCACTCTTTTTAGGAATGATATATATAGAGAAACTTTAATCTTAAGTTAGATTTAGGTTGAGGGGAATACCAATGAATCATCTCAAGAAAAGTGAAATATCAATCTCAAAATCAGAGATATTTTTGAAAGGAAAATGCTATCCGGTATTTAGAAATTTGGAGCTTGAATCATAAACAAAATTCCATTTTTTAGCAAAATTCCATGGAGAGCAGCAAAGAAGAGGTTTTGATTGTACCTTTTGGATCTCCAAGGTTTGGAGATCCATTTGCATGTATGTAACACCTAAATGAGCTCCAGGGATCTTTAATAGCAGTAAGGTGGCTGCTTGAACAACATCTATGTCTTCTTAGGAAGAGAGTATCATAGTAGGGGAAAAGGAGGGCTGTAGTAGCTCTAATTGAGAGCAAAACATCTACAATAGCTGCATGTAGCAGCTCCAGCACCTCCAATAGTAGCTGCAATTGGAGCTTCTCCAGGGAAGTCTTCCAGGCCTTGAAGCTGCAGCACTTGCTGCTGGGATTTGGTAACAACCATAGTTGCATGATGCAGCTCCAGCAGCCCAAAACTGTAGCAGATTTTCAGCTTAAAATGGAGGAGAAAGAGGCATTTGTTGGGAATTTCCGGGAAAATTGAGAAGAGAAGAGAAAGGGAATTTGGGGGGAAAAGAATAGGGAGAAAGGAAGAAGACTTAAAGCTTTACCTATTTGTATTCTCCAAAGTTTGAGAACCAATTTGTCTGCAGTTGTAACCCTTGAGAAGGTGGTCTTTCAATGGTTGGAGAGGGCTCTAGGGATTGGCATTCAAGAAGCTCCAATAGCTGATGTCCAGTGGCTATGGAGAGGAAAGGAGAAAAGAGAGGATGGAGAAGGGGTCTTCTCTCTCGGCTGAAGAGAAGGGAATGGGATAGAAAAGGTTGAAAACAATTGAGGTTTATATAACCAAGGGAAAAGGTATCTCAAGATGCCAAGTGGAGGGGCTAAGGCCAAGTGGAATGGCCTGGAAAAGAAACAGTTGTTTGTTGTCAACAACAGATAAAAATATTTTTATTTTTTTATTCATTTATTCGATAGTTTTAAAAATTATCCATATTCACACCTCGAATATCGGATTTCGATGTGTAATATCTCATTTTGATCGTCTCTAAACGACGATCAATATGAGTATAATATCCATATACTTTGGATCGAAGATGAATCCTCGAAATTTCTGAGATACGGTCTTGATTGGTCATTAAATTTTGCGATTTTAAAATATCAAATGACCTCCGATCGACGAACGGTCGATTCCGTAGGTCTTGTTTCGTCGAATCGAATTTTATGGTGGTTTTGGTTTGTTTTGTGATTTCCGAATTTGCGTCGTGGCTTTTTCGGGCATGCATTACGATGCGATCGATTTTTGATCGATTTCGCCCGAACGACTTTTGATTCATGATTAATTGATCGATTTATGTTATTTAACATTGATTAATAACTTTATTGAGTTATACAGACTCTAATCAGGTCGGGTTCGGGTTTGTGCAGATTCAGATGTTACAAATATAAAAACCACAAAGGGAGTCGCGTTCTCGAGACTCGAGTCAAGGTTACTTTGTATCTTGTTTGGATCTCATCTGGCCATAAAAACCTCAAAGGGAAAACAAGTCATGATCATTCAATATTTATAATTAAATGGGCTTGTTTTGACAATTACCTTAAAGAGTTGTGGGTATCGTGCCCGCATATCCGCTTTAGTCTTCCATGTTGCCTCTTTGACATCATGTCGGTGCCATAGCACCTTTATTAGGAGAATCTCTTTGTTGTGAAGCTTTTTCACAACACTATTGAGTATATGTACTGGCCTCTCCTTGTATATCAAGTCTGACTCAACGGCAAGATTCTCGTAACCGATGACGTGGCGAGGATCGTGCACATATTTCCTTAGGTTGGATATATGAAAGACATCATGTATGGCTGATAGGTGTGGAGGAAGGGTTACTCGATAAACCACCTTACACATACGAGTAAAAATTTCAAATGGTCTAACATATCGTGGTGTAAACTTGCTATAAACACCAAATATCTGTGCTCCCTTCATGGGAGATACTCGTAGAAACACTCAATCTCCTTCCTGTGTTTTCAGGAATTTCCATCGATATGAAGGATTAAGTTGAATATTGATAAGTTACAATTTGAATGGATTAAGAGAAGAGGATTGGATTACCTGAAACTCCAAATCTCTTTTCTGACGGTCTGCATAGCTCTTCTAGCAGCTCTAAGTCATCAGAAGCCTTCCCTTTACAAGATCGATCAAAAATCCTCGTAGTCCCTTCCAAGAGATCTATAGAGTAAAGAGTGTGTTCACCTATCTCATGCCAACTAAGAGGTGTGAGGCATCTTCGCCCGCATAGGGCTTCAAATGGTGTCATAATAATATTGGAATGATAGTTGTTGTTGCACGGGAATTCTACCAACAACAAGTGGTCCTTTCAAGACTCTTTCCACTCAAGAGTACATGAACACAATAAATCATCAAGTATTTAAATGGTGCAATTGCTCTGTCCATCGGTATGCGGATGATATGCAGAACTCATCTTCAGCTTTGCTTGTAGTGTTGTCATGATTTGGTGCTAGTAGTGAGATGTAAACCTCGAGTCTCTATTAGATACTACCTTACGTGAGGATGGCTATTAGTCAAAGCTGCGAGCATATCCCACATGTATAACTAGTTTGTCGTATGCGTATGAGCTTTCCTGCTAAGCGCATCTAACACCACGTTTTCTTTAACAGAATGGTAAGAGATTGTGTAATCAAAATCCTTCAGTAGTTCAAACTACCGGTGTTGTCTCATTTTCAGCTCTTCCTGACCAAAAATGTACTTCAAACTCTTTTTATATGTGAAAATCTCAAAATTCACCTCATAGAGATAATGACGCCAGATCTTCAAAGCGAAGACAATTGTTACCAACTCTAAGTCACGGATGGAGTAATTCTGCTCATGCAGTCTCAACTGACGTGATGCATAAATAATCATGTGACCTGATTGCATCAGAACCACTCCTAAACTTTCACTTGAAGCATCTGTATATACTGGAAAATCCTGTGTGCCTAAAGTGTAAGAATATTTGCAGTTGTCAATCTTTCCTTCAGTGTCCTGAAGGCTAGTCTGCATGGATCATTCTAATTGAATGGAACTCCCTTTTGTGCCAATCATGTCAGGAAAAGAATGACTCGGGAAAAAAAATATCGATGAAGCGTCTGCAATAGGCCACTAGTCCAAGAAAGCTATTGAATACGAATGATTGTCTTAGGTTGCTTCTCAAGACATGATTGTCTCAATCTTCGCAGGGTCAACTGCGATACCTGCTCCAGAAATGACATGCTCAAGGAATGAGACCCGGGAAAACCAGAACTCACACTTGCTCAACTTGACTTGCAACTAGTGCTCTTAAAGTGTGTCCAAGACTATCTTCGGATCATTTGCATGATTTAATTTATTTCAAGAATATATCAGAACATCATTTATGAATACAATTGCAAACTTGTCCAAGTATGGACGGAAAATCATGTTCATCATGTCCATGAATGCCGCATGTGTATTCGTGAGCCTAAATAGCATCACAACAAACTCATAATGTTCATATCGAGTCCGGAATGATGTTTTCGTAATATTCAACTCTTTAGTCCACATCTGATGGTAGTCAGATCGGAGATCGATCTTTGAAAACATCGAAGATCCATGTAGTTGATCAAACAGATCATCAATGCATGGCATAAGATATTGGTTCCTCACCGTTTTCTTTTTCAGTAACCAATGCATAATCTCATCGATCTGTTCTTCTTCCAGACAAAACAATGGGAGCACTCCAAGGTGAAGTGCTTGGCCTCACGAAACTTAAGTCAAGTAACTCATGTAATTGCACCTTTACCTTTCTCAACTGGCTGGTGCCATGCGGTACGGAGCCATCGAGATTGGTTGTATATCTCGTAGTCATGTAATCTCGAACTCAAACTCTCTCTCGGAACGGTAACCCTGGCAAATCATTAAGAAACACATCGGAATAATCCGATACTACCCTGATGTCTTGAGCCATCGATTCCATGAAATGTCTCTCGGACAAAAGCTAGAAATGTGTCACATCCTCGATCTATGGGTCTCCGGCTCTTATTACAGAAATGTACTCTATTTTTGAGTTATGTAATGTACCCTTAATGGTAAACTCGGATAAGTCCCGAATACTGAAGACAATCGTCTTCCTAAAACAATTAACTAGGCATAATAAGCCGACAGCTAATCCATGCTTGTAATCAGGTTACGCTTGTCAAGCTGTAGTAGCAGGCAGTCTACGATCATCTCGTAACCACCAATCAACATTGGAAACCTTCTGACTATCGGTCTTATAATGAACAACTGGCCACCTGGCCCATGGATGTGACATGGAGGATATAGGGCCACTGTAATTCTACCTACCGAAGTTAGAAATCTCAAAGCTCATTGATAGATCCAGAATCAATTAGAAAGGTCGGCTCTAAACGACGTGGTTCTGTGTGAGAATCAATATCCTTAATTACAGTAGTTAATGTCCGCGGATATTTCTATTATGTGTTTTCTATTCTTGGGATACAATATGGAAATTAGCTTCAATTGGTGACAACTGTGGTCAATGATTTTTTAATGTCATTTTTCCCTTTCGAACTTGCGACAAGTCAAAGGATTGTCGGTATCCGAGAATTAATGTGATCGGAACTATAATACTACGAATGTATGTAGCGGGGTACCACTGAGTATATGCGTCATTCTTGTACCACATCTAGTGTTTAGTCATGCATCTACCAGCGATGGGACTTGGAGGGCATGTGGAGGCTATATAAGAAGACTTAGGCCTCCTGTACCAGATGAGAAAGTTGAATAGACAACACAAGCCCTTTGAGTCGTTCTCCCGTGGTTTCATCCCACTCCTTTGGGAGTAGGGTTCCACGTAAAAATCCTGATGTTCCATAATATTTTTATTTCTTTATCTAATATTAGCTTCCACATTCGTAGTTTCTAACGTGGTATCAGAGCAGGTTCGATTCTCGTGGATTTACTGTTGGAGATTGATGTTTTGTTCGAGATTCGATCAATTATTGTTCGCCTTGAAGATCATTTTTATGAAGATCATGATCTGAAGATCGTCAATGTTTTAGATTCTATATTCAGTTTTATGGTTTCTTGAAACCCTAATTTTTACATAATAACAAAGATCTCCAGTCGCAGGTGCTCCAGACAGCCATCAACCCATGTCGGCGGCGTTCTTCTTGCTTCTCTGATCTCCAGTCCAAAGGATGCAGCAAGCACCCTCTACGGCGCGAGATCCATCGCTTCCCTCGCTCGCACCTCCAGGCAGCGCATCTTGCACAGGCGGTGGCATCTTCGCTCCCCGTGGGCCTCTCCCCGTGCGTGCTTCTTCGCGCGAGCCCCTATCAGGTGACGTAGCTTCAACAACTTCGTGCGACAGAGGAGACGCCTCATCCTCGATTTGGAAGGACCCCTGAGGAGGCGGCGGAAAAAGGCTTCCCATCGTGGGAACCCTAGTTGGTGAAAAAAAAGAGGCATGATGGCCTTTTTTAATTAAAGGGGGAGGAGGGCTGCTCTGTAAAAAAAGGAAAGAAACAAAAACATGGGCTATTATAAGGGCCCAAGTGGGCCAAAAGAAATAAAAGAAAAAAAATGGGAGAGCCCAAGTGCGTTGCATTTTTTTGAAAAAAAAAGAATTTGTTTTGAGAAAAGGCACGCACAAAAGAAAGTCGTATGCAAAAAAGGAAAAGCCGAAAAAATGATGATACAACTTATTTTGAAAAAGAAGAAGGATGTGACGGCTATTAAAAAATGAAATCAACAACAACAACAAAGTCTTTTCTCATATTAAGTAGGGTCAGCTACATGGATTCTTTGCCTCCATTCAGATCTAATGGGTCATTCTCGAACATAGATCCAAAAAACTAAGATCCCTTCATACAGTCTCATTCGAACACTTCTTGGGCCTTCCTTGCCCTCTCTTAGTCAGCTCAACATCCCAACACTCGCATCTCCTCATCGGTGCATCAACTGACCTCCTTTGCAAATGGTCAAACCACCTTAAGCGATTTTCTCGCATCTTATCCTCGATCGAAGCTACATCAACTTTCCTTCTGATGGCATCATTCCGAATCCGATCTTTACATATGTGTCCACACATCCACCTTAGCATTTCTGCTACTGCCATTTTATGCACATGTCTATGGTTCACAGGCCAACATACAGATACATGGAGCATAGCAAGTCTCAAGGCCTCAAATTTTGATTTCGGTCTCCATTTCGGTGAGTGACCAAGATAAAATTTCGACGAATTTCGGTCGAAATTCGATCGAAATTTCGGTCATTTCGGTAGTTTTTGAACAGGGTACCCCAAATTTCGACCGACATCGAATTTTGGTTACCCACCGAAACCAAAACTCAATCGAAATTCGATCGAATTTTGCCGAAATTTGATCCCATAACAGGTCTCATAGCTGCTTTGTAAAACTTTTCTTCGATTTTTTTTTGAAGACCAAAAGAAGGGGTAGCACGCTAAGGTGCCCTCCCCAATATATTAGTTAAAGAAAAGGAAAGGAAAGAAAAGTACAAGGGAAAAGAGAAATCACAACAAGGACCAGGCTTCCACAAAAGCCTTGGATTGAGACAACATTCTCGCTATAGAACCTGTGGCCCGAGAATAACTTTTCTTCGATTTTCAAAGGAATTTTCTTATCAGAGAACAATAGAGGTTCCTCTCTACTTTAGCAAACATGCATATATTCTATTTGTAACATCTCCATCAATTTCCCCATCATGTTGCAAAATAGATCCCAAGTATCTAAAAGAATCTCTCCTCTGAATGTTATCCTCACCAATCTTAACATCGATTCCTTCATCATTGCTTCCATCAAAAGTGCACTCCATATATTCCCTCTTAAGACTCTTAACCCTGCTTATACGAAATCCTTTAGTCTCCATTTAGTCTCCAATGCATGTCTCCAGACCTCAATCTTCTCATTTAATTTACTCCATCTCTAGTCTCGTCAATCAACACACTATCATCAGCGAATAAAGATACACCAAGGTATCTCATCCTGAATGTGACTTGTCAACTCGTCCATAATCAAAGTAAAAAGGAATGGACTCAAAGTTGAACCTTGATGCAGACCAATGTTGATGTCAAAATAGTCAGTCTTCCAAAACTGTATCCTTACACAAGATGAAGCCCTATCATACATATCTTTTATGAGGTACTTGTCTTCTCCAAAAATCTCCACAATATTTTTTTATGAGAAATAGGGTGAGATCCCATTGTGGGATTCACCACACGATTTATTCATTAATAAAATTAAGGTACATTAGCGTGCGAGCCAAAGACGATATAAAGCGTTTACATGAGAAAACACATTTTCGTAATGGAATCTCTGGTTTCTGAAAACGAGCTCGTTCCTTGCAATCCAAATGCACCATAGCACAGCAAAAGGTTTTGTGCAATCATCCTGTGAATTGCCCCCCACCTGCCTGATGGAGATCCAAAACTCGGACGCAGTTTCCGTTGTCAACCACTCACACCCAGACTTAGCCCATATCTGCATGGATGAGGGGCATGTGAAGAACAGGTGGTCGGAGTCTTCAACGCTGTCATCGCATCCGTCACACTTTACGTCATCCGCCTAAAACAAGCGGCTCCTCCTCGCCTTGTCAATCAGCGAGCCTCTTCTGAAAACCCAAAGGAATACCTCGACGCGGCATGGAATATTCGAGGCCCACATGATCTTCAAATTGTTGGAGCATTCGTTGTATGCGCCAATTATGTTGTAGCAGGATAAATAGATCTCCTCCATCTAGTGTTTAGTCCTACATCGTCCAACGATGGGACTTGGAGGCTCTGGAGAGGCTATATAAGGAGCCACAGACCTCCTGTATCCATTGAGAAAAAGCAATGGAGCATATGCCCCTTTGAGGGATTCTCCCGTGGTTTCATCCCGCTCCTCATGGAGTAGGGTTCCACGTTAAAATCCCGCGTTCTTCCTTGTTCTTTTATCTTGTTCCATGTTTACGCTTTCACTTTTTATTTTATAACATGGTATCAGAGTGGGTTCGATTCTCGAGGAATTGTTTTATGTTCTTTCATTTAATCGAGTTTCGATTCGTTTATTGTTCGTGGATTTGTTCATGTTTGGATTCTAGGGTTTCATTTTGAAACCCTAGTTCTCCATGGATTCAAGATTGTTTCTGTCCATCGGCATCACTGCGATCAAGTCAACAACTTCATCCACGCCGCCGTGCACGGAGTCTGCTGAATCTCGGTTTCCAGTCGACGGTCCAGGTCGCATATAACAGCATATAGCTACGTAGCCCTAGCCCAGGCAGAAAAGGGTTATCTGTGCGCGATCCCATTCCATCTCCAGCAATCCTCCAGTCCTCCAGCAGGTGCGCATCAAGGCGCAGCGCCCTCAGCTCTAATCAGGGCCCTCCTTCGCGCGCGACACCCAGATCTCCTCCTTGCACGGCGCACACGCAATCTTCCAGTCGGCGAGGCGGCGAATCCCCATCACCATTTCTGTCGTGGATCCCCACGGCATCCTCTCTGGCATCCACCGCAAGAGCCCCACGATTCTTCCAAGGATGACCTTCCAGACTCCAGGCAAGCAACTCGCTGCTCCAGGCCCCAGCCCATCCGTGGCGCGCAACCTCCCCATGCGCAGCACCCTACTTGCAGGCGGCGCACCGCCGCACCTCTTCCCAGTCAGTGACACTCCCAGACGAGTCCCAACGGCGCTCCTCTCCCTCGGTGAGATCTAGTCCCACTGCGCGAAACCCATTGCGCCGAGCCCCCACGCCCAGCACGCCTCCCATCGCCGCCCAGAACTACATCGCCAAGCCCCCAGGCGCGACAGCATGAATCCCCTCCTCCGGTAGCGGCAGACCTCCCTATCTCCATGCGACAACTCCACCTTCACATCAGGCGGCGGTTCCTCCCATCTCGGTGGCACATCCCCATCTCGGCAGCGCATCCCCAGCCGCTCGCCCCATCGCTCCAGGCCGGGACGAGCTCCTGCGCAGCCCATCGTCGTCCTCGCGGCATCCCCAGATCTCCTGCGATATTCTCCAAGGGGCGGCGTGCGATGAAGAAGAAACCTATGTAATCTAGGCCGCGTGCTCCAGCGGCGACGCCTCCAGGCCCCGGCGAAGTCCTGACGCATGTTCGGGAAGAAGGATCACCTCACGGCGGCGGCATTGCAATGAGATGGGTTCCATTGGGAACCCTAGCGGTACATTAAAAGAAGGGGCCGATGTTTTAAAAAAATGTTTTTTAAAGGCCCAGGTGGACATAAGCCAAAGGGGGCTGCAAGAAAAAAAAAATGAGAGAGAAGTTGGGCCCAAGTGGGCCAAGATGAAGTAAAAAAAAAAGGGGTTATCAAAAAAAAGGCGCGTACACAAAAAAACCGTACGCATTTTTAAAAAAACAGAGGAAAGCCGTAAAAAAAGGGGATTGATGGCTTAAAAAATGCGAGAAAAAAAAAGCCGTAAAAAAATGAAACGATTTACGAAAAAAATCATTCAAAAAAAAGTGACGGCTTAAAAAAAAGGAAAGCCGCAAATTTCATGTTTACCCCTATTTATTATTGTCTTCTCGCAACATTGTCGATGTCCATGTTTTCCGACAAGTATGGGAGAAAGGGGGAGTATATATGTAGAGTCACGGGTCTTAATCCAGATTCCAGATTCAGATGCCAGTCTCCAGACCAGCCATATTTTCCAGACTCTACTGATGATCAGTTGTTCAGACTCGATGATTGATTCCGGGTCCAGTTTCAGACACGCACGAGTGTGCGGTCAATTTCAGATGAGCATATGTTGCCATCTTTTGTTTCGTGGTCCCCATCATTCTTCTAGTTGTCAGGCCAGAGTTTTTCATGTGAGCCATAGGGACTCTAGAGCAGAGGACCATTCCCTTGAGGGCAAGGGTTTTCATGTGGTATCATAGGTACACCAGAGCAGTGCACCATTCTCTGAGCCAGATGGGAGAGACCCAGTTCTCCGACGAGGAGACTTCAGTTCAAGCGCAGTTTCAGACTCGATGGTCAGATTCCGAGTCTTAAGTTGACTTACACTCCAGGCCGTTCGTCCTCCTCACCTGCACGGCATGAGAAGCAACGTCCTCGACTGCAGCAATGTGCGCGTTGGGTTGATATTGTCCGTAGTGTCCTATAGCGTTGAGTTGAGTATCTTTCTGTTTGTCCAAGCTGAGCATTGCATGCTCCAGCTTGAGGGGGAGTATTGGAGCATTCGTTGTATGCGCCAATTGTGTTGTAGCAGGGTAAATGGATCCTGGAGGAGATCCATTTACCCCATCTAGTGTTTAGTCCCACATCGTCCAACGGTGGGACTTGGAGGCTCTGGAGAGGCTATATAAGGAGCCCCAGACCTCCTGTATCCATTGAGAAAAAGCAATGGAGCATATTCCCCTTTGAGGGCTTCTCCAGTGGTTTCATCCCGCTCCTCATGGAGTAGGGTTCCACGTTAAAATCCTGCGTTCTTCCTTGTTCTTTTATCATGTTCCATGTTTACGCTTCCGCTTTTTATTTTATAACACAAATCATGGCATAGCGCAACATCCTGTTCACCTCCCACCGGTCTCAAAGCTTCATACAACTTCTTAGCCGACTGGCCTGAACCGCCCCACCGAAAGTGGTCACGTTCCAGCGTGGAAAAACCCAGTTGTGGGAGTTCCCCTATCATGTTGATGAACTCCTCCGAGCGCCGATAGGATAGGTCATTGCAGAAAGGTGGGGACCAGTTGCCCGAGTCCGCCACCTGCAACAACGTGCTATCTTTTTCCGTTGCCAATGCATATAGGCGGGGGAATCTAGTCAAAAGGTGTTATCGCCCGACCAGTTGTCCAACCAGAATCTGAAAATCTTTCCATCTCCCATGCACGGATGCAGGCTCGGCCGCAGCGACGGTAGAACCTCGAACTCTGCTTGGTCACAAACTATCGTCCAAGGAACTCCTTGGCAGCCTAAATACCTTGTTCATCGCTACCAGTAACAACAATGTCATCAACATAAACTAGAACAACAACTGTACCTTCCTGAGTTTTCTTAACAAAGAGAGAATGATCTGCAGTAGATCTGACAAAATCATTTTTTTCAATCAACTCTGAGAGATTCTGAAAGCAAGCCCTCGAACTCTACTTGAGGCCATATATGGCCTTGTGAAGTCGACACATCATAGTAGACTCCCCCTCAGCAGCAAACCCCGGTGGTTGTTGCATGTAAACTTCTTCCTGTAGATCACCATACAAGAAAGCATATTTCACATCCAGCTGGAAAAGCGGCCAGTCACGTACCACAACAACTGCAATAAGTATCCGCAACGTGGAATGATGTGCAACTGGTGAAAAAGTATCCTGATAGTCCACTCCATACGTTTGGGTGAACCCATGAGCAACCAATCTGGCTTTATATATGTCAAATGTACCATCTGCATAGTGTTTCACAGTAAACACCCACTTGCTGCCAAATAATAGACGCACCTGGAGGAGCCTGTACAATGCTGCACGTACCTCAAGATTGTAAAGCCGTCATTTCTTCTTCCATTGCTAGATGCCATTGATCAATCTGCAGTGCCTTTTGATAAGAACGTGGTATCTCCACTGCTGACAACCCCTTAACGATCATCTGAAATTCCTCGGCAAGGCGATCCAACGACACATGGGAAGCAAGAGGATGCATAGTGCATGCACGTTTCTGCTTCCGTAGAGCAATGGACACATCTAGATCTTCAGTACTCACAGGAGGTGTGGCATCTTGGATATCCTGCACCACATGCTATATATGCAAATCACCATTGCCATTATAAGAACTCAAATATTCAGAACATACCTCGGGCGTGCTGGATGATTGGCGAGGCACGTGAGCACGAGGTCGACGCTGATAAACCTGGGGAAAAAATGGAGGTGGTGGTGGTGGTGGCGGTGGTGGAGGAGACGTAGGAGGTGGTGGAGGTGGTGGAGTAGAGATCGGAGGTAGAGGCATATAGACCTCTTCCCCATCTTCAGAAGAAATGAGCTTGTCACCTGTTGGAGAGAAGTACATAATAGACTCAAAAAATGTTACATCAGCACTAACATAGTACCTTCGTCGAACAGGGTCGAAGCAACGATATCCCTTTTGGGTCTTGGAGTACCCAACAAACACACATTTGACCCCTCTAGGAGAGAGATTGTCAAGACCAGGGGATATCTGATGAACGAAAGCCACAGAACCAAAAATTTGAGGTGTGAGAGAGAAAAGATCTATCTTGGGAAACACAATCAAGAACGGGATCTTTTCTCCCAGAGTAGAATAGTACATACGATTAACAAGGTAACAAGCAGTTAGAACCGCATCCCCCGGTATGAATGAGGAGCACGAATTTGAATCAAAAGCGTCCTTGTAACATTCGGAAGATGGCGGTGTTTTCTTTCACCCACTCCATTCTGCTACGAAGTATATGCACAAGATGTTTGATGGACAATACCATGAGACGCAAGAAACGTGGCAAGCTGATTAGTACAAAACTCCAAAGCATTGTCAGAACGTATATACTTGATTTTTACAGAAAAAATGTTTTTTATTTCAATAATGAAGGACTAAATAATAGGACCAGCACAAGATTTGTTTCTAAGAAGAAAAACCCATGACAACCTTGAAAACTCATCAACAGCAACGAGATTAAATATATGCCCCTGATGATCAGGGACACAACTGGGACCCCAAATATCAAAATGAAATAACTCCAACAGACCATGACGACCCTGACGACTCTGGAACATAGACCGATGATGCTTCCCAAGCTGGCATGCCTCGCACTGAAAGGTAGAGCGAGGGGAAATCCGTGGAAGAATGTGACAGCTTTTGCAGATGAAGATGACCAAAATGAAGATGCCATATGTAAGGAGACGCAGACCCAGTGCGAATGGAAGAAGCACCATCCTAAGGAGATTGCACCAATCTGTAGAAACCTCCTTGCTCACGACCAGTACCAATCACCCTGCCCTTAGAATGTCTTGAAATACAAGAGCAGATGGATAAAAAATGGCACGATAATGTAAATATTTGGTGATTTGACTAATAGATAATAAGTTCATTGAAAACTCAGGAGCCTAAAGAACATTCTGAAGTTTCATCGCAGGAGTTAGCTGCACTTCCCCCTGACCAGTAATGGGAGAATGTGTTCCATCTGCTATCACAACAGATCGTCCATGCTAGGTTGGACCGAAAGCACTAAACTGACTTCTATCACCACAGAGGTGATGGGATGCATCTGAGACCATAATCCATTCTGCTAAATCTGCCATGTAACAAGTAGTAAAGGCATATGTTATACCTGATGAAGACGTAGGAGCAGAGGCAGCTACCTTTGAGGATCATGAAGGAGAGCTAGATGGTCCTGGAGTAGGCATGATCTCCCTGAGTCTGGCCACAAGTTCGACAAATCTCTGATCAGCAACCGGAGAAGAACTCCCAACCTGTTGAGTCTGCTCTACAACTCTAGCAGAAGCAGGAAACGCATGCTTAGTGTAGCAGGTTCCCTCAGAGTGGCCAGTCCTGTGGCAGAAGGTGCACGGCTGACGTGATCAACCACCTCCTCCTCTGCCACGGTTAGATCCTCCCCTACCACGATATGGAGTAGGGTTCCCCCTACCACGAGATGCATCCATAGTTGATGATGTCTTAGACTGCATATTACAACCATAGGATATAGATATCCTACTCAGTCTGCGATATGCCTCCTCCATTGGAGGTATGGTAGCATCTGTAAGAATTTGGGCGCGAGCTGAGTCATATTCAGGATCAAAGGCCACTAGAAAGACCCCAGTCATCACAGAATCTCTGTAAGCCTTAAGCTGCTCTGGAGTAGCAGTCAAGGGAATGTAGCTGTAAAGCTTCTCAAACATGCCCCTCAAGGAAGTGTAGAGGGTATGGAGGGGTCGATCATTCTACTTGAGCTACTTTGAAGCCCCCCAGGATGGAAGATCAGCTTTGTTGTCAACCATGATGACAACTATCACTAGGACTAGGACTGCAACAAACAAGACATGTGTCTACACGAACATATGGGAAGATGGTTGTGGGTGTAGACTCATACTCCAACCTCTTCCATTCTTTGAAGGAGCCTTTGGGTGGCTAAGGTGTTTTTAGACGATCACTTCGCACCCTAGAGGTCCAAAAAGGGACCTAAACTGAGACCAAGATGAACAAGAGCAGCAAAGGGATATCCACAGGGGCGGTGGTCTGCAAGGAGGCCCGCGAGAGGCAAATGCAGCCCGAGAAGGGTGCAGGTCATGAGGGGCGGCGGTAGCCTGAGCAGGGAGGCAGCACGCGAGGTCACGCGCGTGCGGGGAGGGGTACGCGAGGGGCGGCCATGGGCGGCGACGGCCCGCGAGGAGGGAGGTGGCGGCTCGTGCGGCAACCTGCGAGCAGGAGGTGTTCTTGGTGGGGAGGGGCTAGAGTTAGGTCACAGGCTCCGGTCTAGGACCATCGCTCTGATACCATGTTGAAGGTGTGGAAAGAAAAGTTGTATATCACGTAGCCCTACAACCCTCTTATATAGGAGAAAGGCTTTAGGGAGAAATTACATAAAGATGACGGAAAAACTAGATAAATATAAATAAAGACAAAGATATATAAGAATTTTCTCAACAGTATTGATGCCATGTAAGTCATCTCATGTAACAATAATGTCATCAACATAAATCGGAATGACAATAATACCTCTATGTTTCATGTGTACAAAGATCGAGTAATATGCAGTCGGTCACTTGAAGCATTATTGCTCTATTAAGTCCCAGAGCTTCTGAAACCATGCCATGGGACTTTGTTAAAGGTCATAAATAGCCTTATGAAGTATGCATATCTTCTGACACTCTCCCTCAATAACAAACCCAGATGGTTGTTGCATATAGACCTCCTCATGTAGGTCTCCATACAAGAAAGCCTTCTTGCATTGATGCAAAATGGATCTTGCGCGGCGAATAAAAATTTATTTGAACGGTGGAATTTCGGTGGAGAAGAAATTGGAGGGGAGAGGAGAAGGCGCGCATGTTGCGCGAGACTTGGGGAGGAAGAAACGTGAAGACCACGTTGAGAGAGGAGAGAAATTAGAGAGAGGGAGAGATAAAAACTCAAATTTTCATATCACTGAACTCCCTAACACCATAGCCTATCATCCCTTTATATAGGAGGGATGAGTTTACAAAAATAGACTCAAATTCAAATTCAAACTAATTATCCTAAATTGACTCTAACCGACTAACCGACTAATTTGAAATTCAAATTTAAAATTGACTACTAATTTGGAGATCACACGCTATCTCGTTATTTAAATAAAATGCAATGACTCAAATAAATGTAGATAAAATTAACATATAAATTAAATAAATATGCAGCCATATATTTCTGTCCCACGCTGCATCAACTCTCCTCCGCTTTAAAAATTCGTCTCCCGACGAATTGTTGGATCTGCAGGCTTGGAGGCTGATAATTTCGAATACGCGTTCTCTGTTATCCCCTGGAAGAATTGGTGTGGAGCGAATGGCGGGATCCAGACATGCGTGACGCGGGCGTTGGCGATGTGGGCTTCGTGGTGGAAGAGCCGGTGTGGCGCATAGGCGGGCGTCTATCCGGATTTCACCTCATTGACGTGGTGCTCGAAGAACTGATGAGGCATCTTCATGACGATCAAGTCGGCCTGTGGAGAGTCCATAGCAAAGCAATAGCATAAGGAGAGTAGAGGAGGAGATGTGTCCAGGGAATTAAGCCATGGGGTCTTTAAATAGGTGAAACCCATGGCCCTAGTCCTATTTGGATAAGGAGGGTTCCCAGCTTTCCTTTTTTCAGCACTACTCTTTAAATATTTCTACAGCAGGGGGTTTGGTTGCAATTTTCGTACCCTTTCAATTAAACAAATCTTGTGAGAGGGGCCCTTGGCTTTTCCTTGTGAATAAAAACCTCTGCATGGGGGGCCTTTCATGTAATTTTTCCCACTTAACTCCCAATCCCACAATTCATGGGATTCGAACCCCTTAGAGATCGGACCTCTTGTTAGGGTTCTCCCTTTCTTCTCGCGCAGGTTACGCGGACAGTGGGGGCTACGGTGGCAGCTAGGCTGGGGCGGCTGGGGGTCGTAGAGGCGGTGGGAAAGGGTAGTCGGGCTGGGGTGTTGGTGGCGGTGGCGGTAGTGGTTGAGGCGGCTGGTGGTCACAGAAGCGGCGGGAAAGGGGGGTCGGGAGGGAGGTCGACAGGCGCAGCAACGAGGGGGAGGTGTATGCGGGACTGGGTGGGCGAAGGCGAGGCGAGTAGCGGCGATGGGGAGGCGGAGCCGCGTCGAGTAGCGTGCGGAAGGGGGAGGGCCTGGGATGGGGCGAGGCGAGGGAGGGAGGTGGAGGATGGGAAGGTGGCGGCACGAGGGGGGGTGCGCCAGGGGGGTTCCGGCCTGAGAGGGAGGGACGAGGATAGAAGAGGGGGGTGTCACCGAGGAGGTGCAGGTGGCGGCGGGATGGGGCGGTGCAGCGAGGGTCGGAGAGGCCTGGGTAGGCGTCGGCGGGGCTGGGGGCTAGGCTGGGGCCGCAGGTGCTGCGAGAAGGGGGCCCGAGGGGGTGGTCGCGGGTACGGAGGTCTGGGCTGCAGGGGCAGGGGCTTCGGGGATGGGGGCTGGGGGTGTGGGGGTTGCGGCAGTAGGGGATGGCAGCGATGGAGGCGTTGGGGGGCTCACCATGGGTGCGGTGAGGGCGAGGCTGGGCTGCAGCGGGGTTGAAGCCGTGGTCGGGGGTGATGGCATCGGTGGTGTTTGATCTGAAGCATCCTGGACTGCAAGCATTTTGTTGCCGACGGCGATCTTTCCTTCGTCAAAATCGGTTTCGGTGATTGGTGTCGTTGGAACCTTTGATTTGGCGGCGCATAGGGCCTCGAAGTTAGCCATAATATCTCGAAACTTGGATTGGAATTGGGATTGTAAATCAAGTAGCATGCTCATCGTCTCCTTGTTGTAGGCGTCGTTGGCTCGCCGTTTTCGTTCGGACGAACGATAGTCCCTCGATGCATGTCGGTGCGAACGTCTGGACGGATCGTCAGATCGTGAGGACGATCTGTAGGCCATGCTCTGATACCAATTAATGCAAAATGGATTTTGCGCGGCGAATAAAAATTTATTTGAACGGTGGAATTTCGGTGGAGAAGAAATTGGAGGGGAGAAGAGGAGAAGGCGCGCCTGTTCCGCGAGACTTGGGGAGGAAGAAACGTGAAGACCACGTTGAGAGAGGAGAGAAATTAGAGAGAGGGAGAGATAAAAACT
The DNA here is from genome assembly GCA_037367405.1 of Ottelia alismoides. NCBI lineage: Eukaryota > Viridiplantae > Streptophyta > Magnoliopsida > Alismatales > Hydrocharitaceae > Ottelia > Ottelia alismoides. The sequence continues at coordinate 519,183 of JAZKJV010002934.1, forward strand.
CAAATTTTCATATCACTGAACTCCCTAACACCATAGCCTATCATCCCTTTATATAGGAGGGATGAGTTTACAAAAATAGACTCAAATTCAAACTAACGGTATGTCTCCAATATAGAACTCTCCTGATGTGCTACATGCTCAACTTGTAAAGTCTCATGCTATATAGACAAATCACCAGCGCCATCAATAAAAAAACAAGTACTCAGAATTAACCTAGGGTGTATTGGATAATGAGGAAGGCACAAGAGTAGGGGGTACAGTAGGTGGTCTATGGATGGAGAAATAATGCAAAGTCAAAGTCACAGGAGGAGGTAGTAGAGGAGCCACATGAGGAGGAAGATCACAGGGTGTTGAGGCGGTCGTGGTGATGGAGGCAGAGGAGGTGGAATGTAAACCTCCTCACCAGACTCAGATGGGGTCCTCCTGTCACCTACAAGAGAAAAGTACATGACATACTAAAAAAATGTGACGCAAACATTAACATAGTATTTCTATCTGATAGGATCAAAGCATTGTACCCTTTCTAAGTTCGGGAGAGGCCTAAAAAACACAATTGATAACTCTGGAGGAGAGCTTATCACGACCATGAGGTGATGAACAAAAGCCATATAGCCAAAGATGTAAGATGTTAGAGAGAACTTCTTGATTGGGAAACAGAATTGGAAAAGGACCTCTTCTCCCAACAAGGAGGACATGATACGGTTAACCAAGTAGCATGTAGTAAAAACATCACCCGATAAAGAGTGGGAAGCACGACTCAAGCCTCAAGGTGACAGTGTTTGCGCTCAGCAACACCGTTCTACTGACATGTGTAAGCACAATACGTATGATATATGATGCCAAGGGACCTAAAGAACTGAGAGAGTTGAATGGTACAAAATTCCAAAACATTGTTAGAGGGAACATGCTTAACAGTAGCAGAAAGATATTTTTTATTGCATTAATGAAAGTTTGAATAGCAGAAAGATATTTTTTATTGCATTAATGAAAGTTTGAATAACAGCCGCAGAATTGTTATTCAAAAGAAAATCCCAAGAAACTCTAAAATAATCAACGACATCAACTAGATAGTGCATGTGCTAGTGGTGGTCAGGAACACGATTAAACCACCAAATATTAAAACAAACTCGAATAAAGAAGTGACAGCTGACGATCAAGAAATATTATGACTTTGACAATCATGAAAAATGGAACGATGATGCTTCCTAAGCTGGCAAGCCTTACACTAAAAAGTAGACTAAGAGATCTTTGTGAGGACTCTACCTAGCTTCTGCAGAGGAAATCGAATCAAAGATGAGACATGTACAGAGAGATTGATCTAGTAGGAATGAAAGATGTGCTTGAATAAGGAAACATTACCAGTATGTAGAGCCCCCCTTTCTCAGGGCCACATCCAATCACCCTATACGTGAGTATATCCTGAAACACAAGAGAAGATGGGTTAAATATGGCATGACAATGCAGATCATTGGCATGGTTTTAAAAAATGCGTCTCGAGGCGCCGAGGCATAAGCCTTGAGGCGGTTTTCTTGAGGCTATAGCCTCAATCTGGATATCTGAGGTGTAAGCCTCAAAGACCCGAGGCGGTATCGGGGCAGTCGATTCCAGAGAAATCGTCTCATTTTCAAACCTTGGCATACAGTCGTTTGAGAAGAATCAGTACCCCTACCCCCTTTCAGTTCTACATCTCAAATCTCCTCAGCCATGACAGCATCATGCAGCAGAGGGGGTTCAACTTAATTCAGAGAATGTGGTGTCTGCAGCATGGAAACGACCGTCCTCACCCTTAATACACGTATTGCAACCATATAATGCATTCTAAGGATATGTGCTATCAGAAGCATCGCCAACCTGCCTCTGCTCATGTTGTTGAACAGTTTGAGACCAATGCCACTCCCGTAGATCAGAAGTATGATCTTGTTTCTTGTCTGAGGGAGATCATGAGCCCTTCGATTGGCACTACTAGCACTCCTTCAGCCTTGTCTAACATTGCCGCTTCCGTGCTCACCTTAAGTATTGGTTATGCTCTTACCACATGGCGCAGCATCGATATTACATACCGATCAGGGACTCGAGAGCATTTCATCATCTCTATGACGAGATCATTGTCTATACATGGGTTTTATGAAGACAATGTAACCCATCTAGGTAGATCTCTTCTCGCGACCCGACGGTTGTAAGTCCTTACCTTATCTTGTTAATATATTTATGGGGCGAACACCTCCATAGTATTTCCCCCCCTTTTTTGGATAAAAAAATCATCTCTATGACGACAGAGAACAACTCACATCTTATAGCACCATTCCTCCGGGATGGTCTATCATCAATGCGGATGGGAGGCGTTTTCCTATCACATGATTGGGGGGAGGGGGTTCAGTTGATGCCTTCAATGCATTTGCAAAATGTTTTACATGACCAGAATCCTTTATGAATTTACTGTCCATCGGTCATATTGCTAAGGAACTAAATTGCCGTGCAATTCTTTACCCTTCTTCTCTTGTGTCTTAGAATATACTCACGTAAAGGGTAATTGTATGTGGCCGTGAGCAAGGAGGTTTGTACAGACTGGTTCATTTACCTTACGCTGGAGGATACGTGTGGCATATACGATTTGCTCATCTTCCTTTGCAGAAGCTGTATAAAGTCTTCTCCTCTCTCAAATCTCTTTCGAGTCTAGTTTTCATTGTAAGGCATGCCAGCTTAGGAAGCATCATAAAACCAGTTTTTCTATTTGTCAACATCGTAGCAATACCTCCTTGTTTGAGTTCTTTCATTTTGATATCTAAGGTCCCGTCGTATATTTGATCACCAAGGGGACATGTTTTATTTGACTGTTGTTGATGATTTTCTAGACTATCTTCGACTTGAATTTGTCAAGAACCAAATAGGACTACTAACGAGTTAGAGAAAGTATGTTATTGACCTCCTTCTAGAGACTGGGATGGCAGACTGCAGACATGCTCCCTCCTATGGATCCCAGTATGAAACTATATAATGATGAATCTAATCACATAGATAAGAGGAAATATAGGGAGATTGTTGAGAAGCTCATATATGCGACAATCACCAACAGACATATCATTTGTTGTAAGCAAAGTCAATCAGTTTATGCAGCAACTATGCCAGGCATATATGGATGCGGTCTCAGTGATCCTAAGATACATGAAGTCTTTACCAGGTACAAATTTACTCGTCAACAAAGGGACATCTCTTGAGATCACAACCTGTGCAGATGCTGATTATGCAAGATGTCCTAAAGACAGGAAATCAACATGAGGATTTGCAAGGTTTATTGGAAGCTCATTGGCTTCATGGAAAAGCACAAAAAACTGTAATTATTAGGCCAAGTGCTGAATTTGAATATAGAGCTATGGCGCATGGTAGCAATGAGATGATGAGTCGTGTCTGTCATAACTGACCTAGACATTGAAACGTATCTTCTTATGCAGTTACTATATCACAGTCAAGTTGCATTACTTATTGCAACAATCTGGCATTCTATGCGAGAATCAAATACATCAAGGTGAACTGCCACTATACCAGGGACATGATACAAAAGAGCTTCATTTCTGCATCTCCAATATCTTCGTGTCATTTTTGCTCATACTTCCTCTTGGTTGTTTACTTTTTTACAAAAAAAACAAAAAAACCATGTAGTCTAAAATAAATAAATGTTCAGAAAGAACTTTCTACCGAGGATATACAAACCATTAGTTCTTCTTTTTAATTTGCTAGAATTCAATTAGGATTGGCCGATGATATACGATCCAACCATTAATTTTTCTTTTTAATTTGTTAGAATTTAGTTAATTCGTTACAAACTTTATTACTAAATAACACAAAATCAATCAAAAAATAATAAAAGAATAAATCTCTTTTTAGGAATCATTACATTGTGTAAATAATAGTTCTAATGTATCATAGAAATTATTGAACAAACAACAAATATATTCACTAAAGCACTAGCATGGGGGGTCATTCCAGAAATGTTCACCTAAGCTGAGCTTGACAAAAATCCATACTCTGACTTGAGGGGAAGTGTTATAAAAAAAATATTATGGTATTTATTTCATACATTATTTCCTTTTAAATTTATTTCATTTCTTTTGTTGTAGTGTCATCCAGGGTCGATCCTCTATATAAAGGATTCATATGACCTCGTAATAAACAATTCACTCATTTCTTTCCGCAATTACTAAAATAAAATACGATTACATTGACATAACAGCAAATAGTTATGCATCATTATCTCTTTCCTTCCCCACTTCACATAGCGAACATCCTATCACGTTCCCTTTCCCTGTGCTTTTATCCAATGACAGCAAAATTTATGACCATGCCTTCTATTCCCTTCCCACTCCTTTCCATTCCCTATTTCATTTCCTTATTCAATTCCCATCAATCCATTCTGCCAAATATTTAGTAACATGACAACTAAAGAGACTGTATCAACTGATCAAATAGAATTAGAACTATGGCTTTTTCTTCTTGAACATTGACATCACGCACATCAAATGGTTCAATTGCGCTATTATTCTAGTACTTTAGTAACTTTATATGTGATAGATATTGCCCGCCCGTACTTATAGATACATATTTGCAGGGGTGGAACCGAAGTAGAATGTGGGGGTCCATGGCCCCTGCATGATTTTTGAATGCTATGTATTTCTCCTTAATATCAAGCAGCGAGGAGCAGAGATCGGTTGTGTTGCAAAGACTACAAAATAATCCTGTGAGAGAGCTTGACATCTCAAAATCACTTGCCAGTCATGGATGTGCAATTAAAAGGGTTGGTAAAAAAAAAGGATGATTCCCAATAACATTATAACTAGATGGTAGAAGCTTCAATTGAAGCAATCAAGATTCAAGGAGAACGTTTTAAAAGACTTCTCTTGGGATTATAATGGAAGTGCGAATGAGAGTGGGAGGCAGTAGCATCTTGTGTCCGAAGGGTAGCCAAAGAAATCCTAAGCGAGTCTAAGGGAGAAGTCCCGAGCCAAAGAGAGGCTTGGTGGTGGAGTGAATGAGTACAAGAGAAGCTTAAAATGAAAAGAGCTTGCTTTAAAGCTATGTATAAGGATAGAACAGACAAAATTGCCATAAACTACAAGATAACGAAGAAGGAAGCAAAGAAGACTGTAAGTGAAGTTAAGCCAAAAGCTTATGAAGCTATGTGTAAAGATGCATTAAAGATGAGGAAGAACATGTTCTTGTTACTCATAAGGATATAAAGGCTAGATGGAAGCAGAATTTTCACAAGCTTTCTATTAGGGAAGGGATTAAAGAGATCATTTTGGGAGATCTAGCTAGTAGTGAAAGGTACTTGAATCTTGCAAGCTATAAACGGATAGAAAGGAAGGAAGTATTCTTTCAAAAAAAACAAAGGAAGCAGGTAGAGGAGGCTCTGAAGCTATGAAACATGGGAAAGGTGTAGGACCTGCTGACATTTCTATAGAAGTATGGAGAATTTTAAGTGAACATGGTTTGACTTGGCTCACAAATTTATTCAATGTTATTTAATGAAGCAAGAAAATGTGTGAAGAATGGAGGAGAAGCATCGTGGTGCCTCTTTATAAATAAAAGGAGACATTCAATATTGTTCGAATTATAGAGGTATCAGACTGATGAGTCACACTACGAAAATTTTGGAACGTGTGAATGAAAGAAGATTGAGTCAAGTTTCCAAAGTAACAGAAACCAATTCAAATTAATGACAGGTCGCTCAACTATTAAAGTTAACCACTTGTTGAGGAGAACAATGAAGATTTATATAGATAAAAGGAAGATCCATATGATTTCTATCGATTTAGAGAAGAATTATAATTCAATCCCACAAGAGACTTTGTGCTTATGATTCAATCCCGTGAGAGATTTTGTGGAGAGTTTTGAAGAATAGACAAGTGTATGTCTTATATATTAACCTTATAAAGGATATGTATGATAGGGCTTCATCTTGTGTAAGGATACACTGACCCTACTTGATGTGCGAAAAGGCTTTGTTGTTGTTCAGTTTGTATAGATGCTTTCCATTTATTCACATGTATAATTTACTCTTTACAATATATTTATATGAAACTAGATGATCGGGTTGATGCAACAAAACATTAAACTCTCAATATTTCCCATAAACCAAAGTTTCTACTGTTTCTAAACGTTGTCAAGTTTTAGCAAATATTGAAAGTCAAATGTATTATTCCTTATCATATTCATTCATCTTGTTAACCTTGTTGGTATTGACTGCAATCATTGAGAGAGTATTTTCTTCCGTGAAAATTTTGAAGCCAAGTTCTGTAGAACAAAATAGAGGACGGTGCTCTTCTAAACTGTCTAACTATGTATAATGAATAATCAAATCACCCAAATGTTCTACACTGATCAACCGATAAAAGACTTAGAACCTGGATTTCTATCTTATCTTATGAATTGTTTTCCCCATTTACCTCATTTTAGTTCCATCTTCTTATGAACCTTGATCATTTCCTGAGCTTAGCAGCATTCTAGCAGCCGAATGAGAAGATTCACGTGGCATTCAGAAGCAGCCAAGTACAGGGGGTTAGAGTAGGAAAAAGACTCGCTCAACTCTCCTAGCTAGATCCTTTCACGAGCCTAACTGAAAAGTGAATAGCACTGTCTGTTTGATCTTTTTGATGTATTTTTAAAGCAGATTCCACTAATATTTTCTTCTGCGAGTATTTTTCTGTCACACGATTCTACTTTTTATTTTGAAAATAATGTGATTCAATAACAAATAATACAATTAGATATCATGAAGTATTGAAATTGGTAATGGCCATAGTTAAGCAGCTTAAGCTTATATGGCCTCTCGGCCAATATTCTAATTCCGCATCTTCATATATGACAACCAAAGTAGATAAACACTTTGTAAACATCTTACTTAGCAAGTTAGCAGAATGATGGGAGAGAACAAATCAAGGTGGAGTAGGTTAGGTGGTTTCTTACGATTCCCTCGTCTAAGGGAGGAAGCGAGGAGTCCCCGTCGGGGCGTTCAATGTGGGCGCCGGATAGGAACAGAGCAATTCCACACATTTTGTTGGCACCAAACCCTAAACCCCCTTCGTAGAGAGTATCCCCGTTGTTGCAGATGTCGAGGGAAAAGAATGAGGAGGAGATATCGGGGACGGCGCCGGAAAGGGAATTGTTGCTGAGTTCGAGCGAGAGGAGTCATAAGGTAGAGACGGCGGCGTGGAAAGACCCGAGAGAGTGGCAGAGGTTTCACCGATGGCAGCAGCAGCTGTGTTTTTTTTTCCAAAATCAGATTTCAAAAATCAAACCGCATATCTAAAAATATTATTATTGTCCTACAAGTTTATCAAATATCGCTCAAATCCATTGTCTATAATTATTTTCTCTTAATGATAAACAGAAAATTCGTCATTTAAGAAACATAAATCATATTTTCAAAAAGAGAATGAACTTTTAACCGTTCAGATATAATAGCTAGAATTATCTGTTTATGCGAAATTTGATAAGCATGTATAACAATAATCATGCACTCAATTTATAAAGTTGGATTTTTTAAGTCGATTTCGCAAAAAAATGGTGTCGAAGCGAGGGAGATTGTTTGAAAAAATAAAAAGGGAGGAGAATGTTGTGTCTAAATTTATAGCATGGCTCCAAAAGCAAATCCAATACCCCCCCCCCCCCCCATTCATGATCTATATATACCATATCACTAGCTCCAAGAATCACATTATGTTATCTCTTTAACTACGGATCATCACATTGTTACCGTTGAAGATATGACAAAGGTATGATAGTAAAGAAGAAAGACAAATAAGAAACCTATTGGATAAGATTTACAAGGGAATGAAGATAAAAGTTGGATTGTACTGCACATGGAATATAACGTCACAGATAAAATTTGACTACATGAACTCCGATATCATCATTTTCTATGATGAATAATTCAATCGTATCTCACTTAGATAAAAAGTACTACTTAGGTGATTGGAGATTTTGAAAATGTTAAACAACTAAATAAAGTGTAGTTAATAAAGTAAATATGATATATGAACTCAATAAGAAAAAGTGAGAGCCTAATAGGACATAGTGAGTGAGTTCGATCAAGTAAGCTTGATTTTATAAGCCATGTTAATTAGGTTAGATCCAATTGCGACCTAGCCAACTTTTCACTTTTAGTACGGAAGAATACAATGGGATTTCAAAATTAGTCCATGCTTGGGGTGTACCCTACGATGCAACATGACCCACCCTTCCCAACCCTAGTAGAGGTTCCATGATCAGTCACTTGTTCATTTGTCTTTAACAATGTGCCTTCTTCACCTAGAGAGTCTCTCCTCCCATTTTAGTCAAGTTTGGAGCATGGCAATTCTCATGAAACTCCTCTGAGGTTTTCTTAAGGTAAAACTATCATCCTTCTTTTGATGGTATAGGATACATATTGGTTGACATTGCACTCCATCTTAAGCCAAATTTTCATGACATCCTTAACAAATGTGGAATGGGAAGGCTTGAAAAGAGGCTTAAGTACAAGGTATCGTGGCTTCAAAGAAGTGGGTATGAGGTTTAAAGTTTACTACTTCCCCTATTTGGTCTCATCCCTTTGAAGTCGCCTTGCTTTTTATGAACTCATGCATTCTCATGTGGACTCTACTAAATCAAATCCATACATAATTAGGGTTGGATTAGTAATTTGGAATCATAACGAGCAGTTTTATTTATGTTTGGTTAATTGTATACTTAGAGAGCTTAGTAATGTTTTGATGTGATTTGGGGTTAGACTACATTATATCCCAACAAGTGATTGCATTGTTGAGTTTCAATCTTTATTATTCGAAATGCAATCTAAATATCATTATAAATCAATATATAGTAGTACATGGGAGCTATATGAGAGGACAAGGCACATGACCATTAATACAAGTATATATATTGAGTTCTAATGATATAATTTTAATACTCATAAATCTAGTAACAAACGTGTATAAGTAATAGCCAAGTCATACATGTACAAGGGATGAAGATGCAACACCAAAGTTTATTGTTTGAACCCGTGTACATGTATGTATTTGTCTCAATATATCAATACATGTGGCAGCTCCTCGATTGCCTGAAAGGCTTCTAGATGAGGTTAGAAGCGAAGAGGAGGCTTGTCGACGCACTTTCTTCTTTCTAGGGGCGAGCGTTGTCTATGCTTTCCGGAGATGGAAATATATAGATTCTTTCACGAGAGAAAGAATGGCGAGACCTTTGAGGAAGTCTAAGCACTTCACATGCATGTGGCTCATGCTTATATATCTAGTTCTCTATCCCACCCCCAATTAGACATTAGAAGCCCCTGCGCTACCGGTATATATGCCCTCAGATGCGCTAGTTGTATAACCATACCTCTGATTCTCTCCGATTACTGGATAAGCACATCATTCCCTTCCTGACTAGAGAAATTGCAAATTCACACTAAGTCTTGTTGTATGTGTAAACCTTTGTCTATGCTGGTAGAAAAAGCTCGAAAGATTGGTCTTATTCTTTTGATTGATTTAATGTTATTATAACTTTTTATATTAGTATGTGAAAGATGATGTTACATTTAGATATTTTCTATTAATCCATGTTATCAAAATAAGAGCTTTGATTGTGAGCTTGAAATCATTTTTGGAAATCCATAATGTAAGGTGATCCCATGTAGTTCTTTTCTGTATAATTGGATCAATATTTTGGTATTGAAGGCAGACTCTAATTTGATTTATAATATAATAGACTTTGTTATTTTTTTCCACTATCCTAGCCAAGAGACAATGTCAAGTGATTTGAGGTTGATGATACACTTAAAGTAGTAAAGGACTTTGACACAATTTGTAGACTTGCCCCTAAAATCAAGAAAGAGATAAAATCAAAGGTTGTCGATAGACCCTATAGACCCCCCCCCCACCCCACAACCATTCTACTTATCTTATCTATAGAGGACATATTTCCTATCCAGTTAGAAGGGCTAGTTTTGGAGGGAGTGTCCTTAAATATATGGGACACAACACCTTTCAAGACTAGATCAAAGTTACCAACAGCATGCACTCAAGAAAATGATTCGAGGAATGGAATGATATCACATTTCTAGTGGATCCATTTTAAAGATTTTTAACGAGCTAAACAACCATGGTGTGACTTTAAAGAATGGTTTAATCAAGAAAGGGGAGTCAAGGTTGTCGAATTGGAGTTGATCAAGGTATTTAGATGGTACAAACAATGATAGAATCAAGCCTAAAGTAATTCGGAGACGCCATGTGCATGCTCTAGTTGAGGCATCTAGAGGTAGTGGGTGAGACCCTCGTAGCACCACACATGGAAGCCATGTAAAATTCACAATATCTTTGCAAAATTCTTAACAAAGCTCATGTGATCTCAAATGGAAAATCAAAATATAAAAGTTCTTCAAAAAAAATTGAGATCCACAACTCTATAGCATGGAACTTTTACAAACTCGGATTGATATTTATGTACTTCATTTACAAAATAGTGATAACCAATATCATTTATTTACCGAGTGCTTTTATATAAATCAGGTTTCGGCTTACTTAAAAATACAATGAAAATTTTAATTTACCATGAACAATAGACAGAAAATAGGTAATATCTTATATACGACAAATTTATCTATATACAACCTATATATTTTTTGTTTCTATTCGGGTTTTATTTTTTTACCTATTTATATTTCATGTAAAAATAAGGCCATAAGAATATAGAAATTGCAATAAATTAAAAAGAAGATTGAATGTAACTTGCACAAATTTATTGGTTTCAAATACAAGTATACAAAAAGTCCCACAACCCATTTTTCAAAATGAAACCTACATTTTTTAGCAAGCTGCAACATCTATATTCATCATCAAGTAAAGTCGAAAGGTGGTATTAGCCCGTATTCAAGCCAACCAAAGAAGTGATGTGAGAGTTCAGATTACACAACACATCATATAGGAAAAAAATAATGATGGCATTGTTCAACCAAATATACATTATTAGGGGGCTTCAACCCTGAGCCTAAGAGACACTGACCACAAATTTAACCCAAAAAAAAGAAGAACAAAGTAGATTCTTCATTAAATCTCCCAAAAAACCATCACCAAAGGTGGACTTTATTCTTGGTCCGTGCTTCCTCGCAGACTCAGATTCATTGGGCCCAACTTGGAGGACAGTATTGCAAAGAAAATCGAAAGCATATGGAAATGAATTATAAATTTTAGAAATCCTTCCGGTAAATTAATGTAAGAGAGAAATCCTTCTCTATCTTGAGAACCCATATAGGGGTCAATTTTTAGCATCCCAAAAATTCATGTAGTGTTCTTTCCATAGTTGACATAAAGCAATTTTGATAAGGTTTGCGCAGCTCGAATACAATATTATACTTATATGTGCACAATAAATATAAAGTGGTAGTATGTGGTGTATCCGCTAGCAACATCTCTATTAATCATGAGGAGTAGTTGACCACAATAAGTGTCTGCATAGAAGGCGAAAATGATTCACTCAAAACACCGCATTTTTGAATATGTGGAGTATTTATCATAGCATAAGAGGCAAAATATAGCCCGAGGTCACCTCCGAGCCATCCAAGAACACCACATTTCAGAACACCGCATTTTTGAATACGTGGAACCGAGTCACCTTTGAGGCACCTCGGGTTGCCACGTGGCCCGGGGCATCTGCTACGGCCCTGAACCTTTATCATGAGCCACCACATGCATGCCACTCGCGTGAATGCTTGGGAAATTTGCATCTATGCCCACGCAATATTCAAGATTTGCAATCAGGTCCTATACAGGTGCAGGTGTGTGTCGTGCCTGGGAAAATACTATCGGATTTTCATATTTACATTTATGCCCCTATAGGGACCTATCAGTGACGTCTCCTATTTATTTCTATGTTTTTCTTGCAATTATGCCATTGGGCCATTTCTTTAATATTGCGAGCATATGGACTCCTTTGTCCATGATTTCAGTTTCATTGCAACGATTATTCGATGTTCTATCTTATGACATTGATTCACTGATTTGACATTTTAAAATCATGGAATAAATTGATTATTTAGGGTGTCATTCGTCATATATTAAAATGTTATATGCTTTGCATAGATCAAAGTTAATTTTCTCTTACCAATGAAACTGAACCTTAATTTCTTGCTCGATTTTATTAATTATTCTAGGGCATATTTGCATATGTAAATAAATATTAGAATGATATTGCATATTATAGCATGACATCTGCATTTCAACCTGAATAAAAATCAAATAAAAAATTACACTCTTTTCATACTTACAACATACATTGCATCACATGCATACGATTCATTCACCACATGCATTTCATATCATTTTGTTTCATAATGTAATCTCTTTTAATTGGCATAAAAAAATAAAAAATGCATGATATTTAGTCATGATTATTTAGCATGCATCATTGTCATGCACAATTTTTGCATCATCTTTTGCATCATTATATGCATGTTTATCTTTTGCATTTGTTTGCTTGTAGACCTAGGTTCAGAAAATTAATCTCTTAATTTAGGTATTGAAATATGATTAATCCTTGAAGAGGCTCGTGTCAATGTGTTCGACCTTGATATGCTTACCAAGTTTAAATACTCCACATATTCAGAAATGTGGTGTTCTGAATGATCCATTTTTACCTCATATGCTATGATAATTTGACAATTAAAGAGGCGAAAATGTGGCTTATCAGATTGCGTTGTTGGCGGGAAATGTAATCAGGGTGTCGAAGGAGAAGAAGGCAGAGGCCTTAGTGAGATCTTCCACGCCTCTGGCAGAGCAGAATTCCTGGAGTGGAGGGGGTATGCGAAGGATTGGAGAGGGTGACCTGAACCTCCCACGAGGGTGAGAGAAGCTCGACGGAGCTCGAAGGTGGTTCAGTTAAAGGTGGAGCGATCGGTGAGCATCAATAAACAAGGAGAAAGCATAATAAAGAGCAGAGAAGCTTTATTTGGAAATCGAACAGGAAAGAAGGATGCAGAGCGGGGCTTGGGATTGAGGACCTGGGGTCCTCGGTTTGTCGCCGGACTCCTACAGCCTACGTGTAGCAGCTCATCGACCGAGTGAGGGTCGTGGCTTGGCCTGAAGGCCAAGGGTCAACAGCGGCAACAAAGGCCATTGCAGAATATTGACTCCCTCCTCCCTTGGCACAAGAGGAGAGGATTACAAGGTCTTCACGCCTGAAAATGGTGGACAGAGAGAATGGAGGGTGGAGGAAGAGATTTTGTAGCACGGGGCGACAATTATAGGTGATGATGGAGGTGGATTGTAACCGTCATCCCTGGCCCTAGGTTTTAGGTCGTGGGGCATTGAAGGTTGGGCGAGCAGGAGGGGAGTTAGGGCTACATGGGAATGAGGTTATTGAGTGAAGATGAGGGCTGAGGCGGTAGAGAAAATTGAAAGAAGAGAGGAGTGTGGCTAGGCGTAACGTGGGGAGAGGGGGAGTTATAAAGGAGGAAGATGGGCCTGGAGCCGTTGGATCTTGCAATCCAACAACCCAGATGGCAACGCGAAGCGACACTTCAGATCAGATCAAGAGATCGGATTGAAGGGCGGAGAGTGAGGTGCGGTGAGATAGTCGGGATCAGAGCTAGAAGAGGTGATCTGACGACTAGCGGGTAAGCAGGTGGGCGGTAAAAGAGCGAGCCACGTGGGCAGCGCAAGGGGGTGCCATGTGGCAAATGAAATTACATAAAAAAGAAAATAAAGAGAAAATCAAAAAAATTAAAAGGAAGTCAAATAAAAAATCAAAACATGAAAGTTGTAGATCTCGATGAGATCTACAAGTCTCATGTTGAACAAGAAGCCAAAAGAGGTCATATGCGCAAAGTATAATTTTTGCAAGCATTTTTAATGACTTAAAAATACCACTTTTGTTATTTTGCCTTTTTTGTATTTTTAATTCCTTTTTAATGATAAAATAAATATATACAATAATTATCCTTTTTGGAAATTTTAATAAAGAGAAAAAAAGAAAATAAGGAAAATAAAAGAGTGTTAGTTATATAGTAATTAGGGTCACTTATTAACAAAGGTTAAATGTTAATTAAGATGAATTGTTGATGATTTTACTGCTTTGTCTAATCTAAGAGGATAATAGATGAAGATTGTGATGATAAATCAGAGATTCGTCACTCCCTATACTTAAACCATGCTCGTCCTCGACTATCTAAAGAATGGAAGAGTCGGGTTAATCCATGACAGTAAATGTGAATAATTCAATGCTTAATTCAAAGGGCCCATGACTTGAATGATCATAAAATTTCGAGCTCAACCAAGCTCTAGTCAAAAGGAATCCAACTTCTCTGATTATCAGACTCTCTGTATGTACATATATAAGGATATGACACTTAGTGTACTACAATCATGATAGTTGAGTCGAAATGCCACACAAGGTCCCAATCCAAGAGACTCTTCTTAAGACCTAATCCTCAACACTAGGAAATAAGTCAATTCTTGTGTTCAATCCACTTTCTTGGTAGTTATTAGATTTGAAAGTATAGATGGAAGGCTAGCTGATGGAAGGCATAGGATTGTGTTATTTCTTCTCTCACTCACAATGGAACAAGGGTCCTCTTGAGTGCTTTATTACTCAACACATATATCTTTTTTGTTTGTTGATAAATGTGTCTATCAAGAGAGCTCGGAGTCGCCTGCACTTGTTTTCTTGGGAGTACACCGGAGTGTGCTCTTTTGAGTATCTAAGATACCATCGACACCTAGACTTGTATCACTATACGATGCAGAGCCCTTTTTGGGTGCTAGCCCGACTCCTGGTCCTAACAGCTTTGTCCAAATGGACACTTTCAAATGGTTGGGAGCGCTCGCCTTTGATGGAAGCTCTTTGAATTGACTTTGTATTGAGAACTTTGTCATTCAACATTTCTTTTCTTTTCCTTGAGGCTAGCTCCAATGCTTTTACCAAGTTGGCGTACACTGATCAACAATTTATTTAGTTTCATCACACCTTGGAACATAGGTCAAAATCAAAAAATAGCATTGGAAATTGTTCGCATACTGGCTAGGGTTTGCTGACACTCAGGTTTCATGAAACTTTCGTCGACTTTATCATATCCTCGAGCATCATTAAATCAAATCTAGGATCAAATCTCAAATCTTAATTCATTAAGTGAAACCTCAACTTATCCTATCATTCATGCAGTTGTGGAAGTGATGTGTTGATCATAATCCTTTAAAGGTAAAGATCAAGAGTGTCATAGAGGGCTCATATTATTCAAACTAGGGAAGTAAGGATTATTAAGTCTCAAACCCTAATGACTAAGGCTGGTTAACTCACACTTTCAAGATCTCAAAAATCGAGTGTTCTGAATTCCTTAAACCTTGAGTGATAGCAATTGTGTCAGGGATATACCAACTCAAAAGTTAATGTTTTTGTGCTTTTTTACAACTTTTAGGGAAATTTTTCATTTTTTATTTAATTTTGGATTCTTTAGAGAAATAATGACGGGCCTAAACTCATATTACTAGTTGCATCTACTTCTAGCCAGTATGGGTGTAAGTACAGACCATCAGACGACTACCCATATTTCTTCAAGATGGTGCCATAGACATTGTCTTTTAACCACATGCTCTACTAAGGGAGATGGTAGTTCCCTCACTGAAAAAGTAGCTAATCATTTTTAAGTTTAGTAGTTAGGATTATTACTATAGGAATTTTTTTTTCAGATTTTTATGGATTTTGAATAAGGTTAGAAAAAAACACAAGTTAGTCTCATTTAATCCCTCATTTTTGAAAGAATTTTGAAAAGACTTTCCAAATCATGTGACATAATATAAATATTTTCAAAATATTTTTCAAACAGTTTTCAAAACAGTGTCATACAGTTAGAAAATTATTCAAATTATTTTACAAATATTTTTACACAAATCAGTTCAAAATATACTTTACTCTAGTCCCAAAAAGTTTGAAATTTTTGAAAATATGAGCTATGGCTAAAGTATATATCAAATATATACGGTATACCCCTCTATACTTAGCTTGTTCTATGTCCTCATAGCATTAAGTAATATGAAGCCATAGCTCATGCTTAATACAAAGGTATATATGGGAACTGACTTGGGACATCCTCCTATATTTAGGTTAAGAATAACCTAAGTATAAGAAGAGGACTTAAGGAAGGGAGCAAATGAGTGGAGAGGAGAAGGTGACAAGGGCTCAGAACCCCCCCCCCCCCCTTAGGTTGAGAAGAGCCTAAGGATAGAGATATGCAACGAAGATGGAGGGGCCCGAGGTGAACAATCAAGGAGGTACATGGTTCTCCCTATACTTATGTTGAAGAGTAGCCTAAGTATGTAAATGTGGAACTAAGGTTGGAGGTCATGTAATAGTTAGGGTTACAGTGAAAATGAATTTACATAGATGGTTGAATCGGTGGAGATGAATGAATCTATTGAGATAGAAGATGGAGTAGTTAGGGTTATAGGAGGGTTGGGTAAAATACACAATCATGGCTCAATCAAGCAATACACCCTTGGTTCACCAACTCACACATGAAGACTTAGAAATGATGGACATTTATCTTGTTAGTTTTATTGTTGATTATACAAATTTTGAGTCCATTACACAAGGCTTAATGATAAGTTTTGAGCACTATCTCGGAATACGTCCTCACCTATCACCATGCAACACATCCTACATACAATGTGAGTATTTCTCTCCCGAAATCCAAGGTGATTTTTTCTCCATTTTATTAAGGTTGATTTGCATTAATAGTCCCAATTTTATGCTTTATGTCATCACTGAATTAATGTGAGCATAGATAAAGCATTCATCGTCCAGCAGTCATTCCCAATTCCATTTATTTACTAAGTGATAAATCAAGGAAGATATTGAGAAAAGTTGATGCATACAAGAAAACCATGATGCACGCTTTAGAGAAAACTTATAGTGCTTCCAACATTCTCCATGCACGTGCAAGACTGAATTTGTAATTATCTCTATATATGCATGCAAATCGAATTAAGCTGCACCTAAACATGCCACTATTAGCGGGAAGAATTAAATTAATTTCGACTAAATAGGTCGATGTTTAAGTACGCCCCATTGAATCATATGAGATGAAGTGAATCTCATATATTTTTATTAGTGTATCCTAACCTACGATCAAACATATGTCATATAGAAATGAAATAAGCTTAGAGAGGTGTGTGCCTAACCCTAGGTTCGAACACACAAGTGGAGCCACACCCGGACTGGGGTTAAACAAGCTCCATACACCGCATGCAATGTCCAGGTCGGTGCTACACACACGAGCCCTCAAACGAGGACCACTAGAAATGCAATTATCACAAATAATATACAAAAAATACAGTGAACAAACTGCTAATTAAATTCCTTGATGTCTTCACAAATTCCTTATATGGCTCCTTACAACGAGAGCTCTCAATTCCACGTCTCCATGTTTCACGAGTGTCCCTAGTCTCCACGAGCCCTGCCACAAAAGAAATTTATTAGATGTATATCAAGAAATTTAATTGACAACTAAAACCATGCATAAATAAACACATCTGAAAATAATCAACTCAATATAAAACATTAAAAATCTAAGAAATCAATGAGGATGAGTCGTATCCCCTGCAACAACGTCATCCGATAAGCTACATTTTCCCCTCTTTAATTGTCAAATTATTGTCGCATAGGAGGAAAAAATGGATCATTCATAACATCACATTTTTGAATATGGAGTATTTAAACTTGGTAAGTATACCAGGTCAAACACGGGGACACGAGCCTCTTCAAGGATTAATCATATTTCAATGCCCAAATTAAGTAATCGATTTTCTGAACCTAGGTCTACAAGCAAATAAATGCAAAAGATAAACAATGCATAAAATGATGCAAAAGATGACGCAAAAATCGTGCAAGACAATGATGCATGCTACATAATCATGAATAAATATCATGTATTATTTTATTTTAATTTTATTTTTATGCTAATTAAAAGAGATGACATTGCGCAACAAAATGATATGCAATGCATATGATGAATGAGTCATATGCATGCGATGTGATGTATGTTACAAGGATGAAAAGAGTGCAATTTTTTATTTGATTTTTATGCAGGTTGAAATGCAGATGTCATGTTACAATATGCTATATCATGTAAACATTTATTTACCTGTGCAAATATGCCCTAGAATAATTATGAAAATTGAGCAAGAAATAAGGTTCAATTTCATTGGCAAATAGAGCATTAACTTTAATACATGCTAAGCATATGGCATTTTAATATAAGATGAACGACACCATAAATAATCAATTCATTCAGTGATTTTAAAGATGTCAAATTAATGAATCAACTATGCCTTAAGTTGGAGTATATAATAATCATCGCAATGAAACTGAAATCATGGAAAAAGGAGTCCATATGCTCATGATATTAAAGAAATGGTCCAGGGGCATAATTACATGAAAAGATAGAAATAAACAGAAGAAACATCACAACCAGGTCCCTGTAGGGTGATCGCAAAATACTAGAGTAAAACATATTTATCCTTCATCTATCTTCATGCATATGCACAAGGTAAAATGCAGAACAATGCAGATATATGATGCATGCAATTTTTTTAGTTATTTTTCAATGCAAATGTAGGAGTGTGCATGAAAATAATGCAAGGGTAAATGTATGCAATTGACTACTACAAATATACCCTAGAAAGACCAATAAATTGAGCAACATAAAGTAGATGAAAATCAGGGTCATTTTGAGCACAAAAATATGAGCAATCATCGAATCAGGGCAAAGACATGTAGAGCAAGGATCCTCATCTTAACATAAAAATTCACTTCATTTAAAAGGTGTTAGATGAGAAAATTAAACATGACATAAGATAGATGGAGAAACAAGGAACAAAATGACACTAAAATCATGCAATTTGGACATACGATGCTCAAGTTATGGAGAAAACAATGCAAGGGCATAAATGTAAATAAAATGTAGGAAATATAAGGATAGATATTACAAATAGGTCCCTAGAGGGACCTAGTTGCAATTTCCAAAAACCGGTGGGGTCCTTTGTAATTTTCTCATTACACGCGGGGACCAACTTATAAATCTGTAAACCCACTATGGCCTCCCTGTAAAATACCCAAGCGCGTACATGATGGCAAGTGCCTGGGGACCAAAATGCAATTTCCAAAACTTCATGGGTCCTTCCTGTAAATTAACCTGCCCCCACGTGCCGGGCACGTGAGGGGGCCAGGTCAGGGAGTCGTCGCAGGTGAGGAGCTGACGTAGTACACATCCGTGGCTTGGTGTGAGGTTTGGGACCTCCGAAGCTGCAGGTTTTATACTAGGCTCAGTAGGGACACGTGTCGACATCAAGACCGTCCGATCGAAGCGATCGGACGGTAGCTGATCCTCTTCTTCCGCCGCTGGCTGCCAGACAAGGTTGTGCTCCGTCGTCCTATGGAGCTCCACCATGCTCCAGATTGTCGCCTAAATGTCGTGGAAGAACACTGAGGGGCTCGCGAAGATCCTGGAGCAAAGGTGGAGCTTCATCATCGCTTTGGAGTAGCACGACGGAGGACGGTTGTCGGAGGTCGAGCTAGAGTTTGACGAGGGGATGCAAACTCCAACAATTGAGCACCTGCATTGGTTAGTGTATAGCCTAGGCAACGTGTGATGGGTTTGCATGACTTATGTGAGTGTAATGTGGTCCCTTGGAGGTGGTCAGAGCGACGTACCAATGCCTTCTTCTCCGGCGAGACAGAGAAGAAGGTGGGTGTGGTGTCGGGGTTGTGGAGAAGGGAAGTATGGGAGTAAGGGGGTCGACGAAGACGAATGATGGTTGGTGAAGGTGGTTGAGGGGTCAGATGGCGGTGACGTCAAGTGAGGGTGTCGGGAAAATTGAGAGAAATTCAAAAGAAAAGAGGCAGCAGGTACCTGACCAGAGCTAGGCGGTTGACGGAGGAGGAGGCATGTGGTCGAGCTCTGTTGGAGCTAGGGGTCTTCGCCCAGCGTGCCCAGCCGATGCACGAAGCTCGAGCGGGTGGAGCTACCACGACAAACCTGCTTTAGTTGTGGGTCGACACCGGGGCGTAAGGTCGTCATTGCCTCGACGATCCACCCCTCCGCTGTCACCGGAGGGGCGGGGGGAAGCTAGGCTAATGCCTGGAATGGTGGATGGCGGTGAAGTGCGGCAGGGGAGGGGCTTTTATAGGCAGAGGTGGAGGCGTTTCAGGTGGTGAGGCAGAGTTTTGCAACGGACGTCTTGAAGGTTGGAAGTGATGGAGATGGTCGAAGGGGGTTACGCGAGGGAGGAGGAAGATAGGGCTACGTGGATCAGCCGTTAGGATGTGGAGGGAGTAGCTATGGCGGCTTCCAAAATAGGAAAGTGGTGGTGCAATGGTGAGTCGAAACAGCTGGATCGGAGGAGGACGATGAGCAGTAGCCGTTGGATCTAGCGATCCATGGGCTCGGGTGGAGGCGTTGTTTAAAGGTTAGGATTAGATCATCGAACGACTGAGTGGGGGACGCATGGCGTGCGAGAGGCGTTGCACAAAGGAGTGGTTGGATATGATCAGAAGTCTGATCCTACGGTGGTGAAAGAAGGTGTTTTGCGAACGACTGGGATGGAGATGGGAAGGGGATCTGACGATGGGAGAAAAAGAGGTGACGTGGATGATTGAGAGGTGTAGGATGAGAGGGCAATCGGATGGCTGAGAAGTGGGCGCGAGGGAGTGGCTTAGAACAGATCAGGGATAGGATCAAACGACGAGAGATGGAGCGGAGATGAACGACCGAGATGGAGGCGTGACGAAGAAGATATGACGATCCAGGAGAGGTGACGGGTGGAGGAAGGAGGACCGGGCCACGTGGGCGGCCCAGAGGGCGCCACGTGGCCCAATATGAAAATTAGAATTTAGAAAAATAAAGAAAAATAAAAAGAATTAGTTAGATGTAAAATTAGGAAAAAGTCAAAACATGAAAGTTGTTCGTCTTGATGAACGAGTTTTATGTAGGACGAAAAGCCAAAAGAGGTCATTTATACAAAAAGTATCTTTAGGGGTATTTTTAAGGGGTTAAAAAGACTGAATTTGGGTTTTGAATTGTTTTTGTATTTTTTAGTCATTTTAAGGGTTAGGAACTTATAGACAATTAATCCACCTAATTGTTTAGGGTTTTTTGATGAGAAAATAATTGCAAAACAGATAATAGTAATTACATACAATTAGTTATAGGTTAAGAGTGTACAATATAATACACGATAAAATGAATGAATTATTAGCGGATTTTATTGGATTAATTAAGCCAGGGGTTTAATTAGTGAATTTTAGCATGATGAATACGAGATTCATCATACCTCTATACTTAAACTATGCTCGTCCTCGAGCATCTAAAGAATGAAGGAGTCGGATTAATTTCTGACAGTGCAAGTGAAGAATACAAGGCTCAATCTTTTGAAAACTCTTAATTTAAGTAATCCTAAAATTCTGGGCTTATCTATGCTTTAGTCAGAAGGAATCCAACTTCTCTAATTATCATATTCTCTTTTTGTACATATATAAGTATATGAAATTAAGTGTACTGCATTTCATGAGAGTCGAGGCATCACTCGAAGTTCCAGTTCAAGAGACTCTCCTCTAGTCCTCATCCTCAATACTAGGGAATAAGTCTTATCTTGCTTCAGTCAACCGTCTCATTAGTTCGTCAGACTTAAAGAGTAGATGAACAACCAGATGATGGAGGGCATATGATTATGTCTATTTTTTTCTCCCTTACATTGGAACAAGGGGCCTCTCGTGTGCTTTTTACTCAACACAAGTAGATTTTTAGCTTGTTGATCAATGTGTCCGTAAGAGAGTTCGGAGTCGTCTGCACTTGTTTTTTTGGGAATACACCAGGGTGTGTCTCTTTTGAGTATTTAAGATACCTTCAACACCCCAGACTTGTATCTCTTACAATGCAGAGCCCTTTTGTGGTGTCAGCTCGACTCCTTGGCTAATTAGCGCTTGGCCAATTGGACAGTTTGAAAATGTTTGGGAGCGCTCGCTATAGGTGGAAGCTCTTTTTGTAATTTGATTTTGATTGATAGAGCTTTTCTTTGACATTTCTTTTTCTTTTTCTTTTGTTGGCTAGCTCCATTGCTTTACAAAGTTGGCGCACTCTTATCAACAATTATCATTAAGTTTCATCACATCCTGACACATAGTAGATATCAAAGAGATAACATATGAACTTGTTGACATAATGGCTAGGTTTTGCTGACACTCAGGTTTTCTAAAGCCTTCATTAACTTTATCCCATCCTCGAATATCATTAGATCGGGTCTAAACTCAAATATCTAGTCCTAGTTCCTCAAGTGATAACTCAACTCATCTCATCAATCATGCAATTGTGAAAGTGATTGTGCTGATCATATTCTTTTGCATGTAGAGATGAAGAGTGCAATATAGCGCTCAAATCTTTCAGACTAGGGAAGTGTGGATAATTAAGTTTAAAACCCTAATGATTAAGGCATGTTAGCTCAGACTCTTTAGATCACAGAAATCAAGTGTCCTTCAAAATCCTCAAGCCTTGAGTGAATGTGAATGTGTCATGAATACACCAACTCCTTAGTTAGTGAATATTTTTGTGTGATTTTTTTGTTTTGGCTGATTTTTATGATATTTTTTTAATTCTTTGGAGAGACAATGAATGGCCCAGGCTCAAATGAATAAAAGTATCTACTCTCAACCAATATGGGTGTAAGTATGGGCCGTTAGACGGACTCGTGCTACTGAGGACGGAGCCATATACAATGTCCTCTAAAACACCCTCTGCTAAGGGAGACCGAAGTTCCCTCACTGAAAGTATCTTTATTTTTTGAACAAAAGGGTTATTTACACAAATTAATCCTCAATTTTTAAGAAAACATTTATGTAGGGTTTTTACAAAACTCAGTTCCCAGGAATTCTAAAACCAAGCTCGAAAAAGAATTTTCAAAAAGTTTTAAAAGTACGAGCTATGGCTAAAGTAAATATACAGTAATATATGGTATACCCCATATACTTTATTTTTGATATGTCCTCATAGCACAAGTGATATGAAGCCATGGCTCGGTTAAATATAGGGTGATATAGCGGAACTGAGGAGGAGAGTCCCCAATACTTAGGTGAAAAAATTGACCTAAGTACAAGAAGACAATGCGAGGGATGGATGAATAGGTGGGTCCCCCCTATACTTAGGCTACAAATAGCCTAAGTAAAGGATCAGAATTGGGGGTCTATGTTTGGAGGAGTAATTACACTAAGATACAAGGGGGTGAGGGGGAGGATTGTATTTTCACAAATGGCTAGGAGGCAGATGAGGGGGGGGGGGGGAATGTAAAATATACAGAGAGAGAGAGAGAGTAATGGGGAAGGGGTGAGTGTATATGTGCAAGTGTGTGTGTGGGGGGGGGGGATCATCTAGTAATCTTTTTTTTACAACATGCGAGCCCTATAATGAGGATTGTTAAAATAATGCACATGCAACAATTTTTTTACAGTATGCAAATGCAAGAAGGCTGATAAAAATTCCTAAAATTTCTCCACCAAATCTTTTATGGCCTCTTCAGCGGGAGCTCCCAACTCCACACCTCCATGGAAATCAAGCGTCCTCTATCTTCATGGGCTCTACCACAAAAGCAAAATGTTAGAAAAAAATAGAGAGGAAATTAATCAGTAGAAATGATGTAAAAATAATGCATGAAAAAGAAGACATGTGAATCTTAAAAATACTCAACACCAAAAATAAATCAAAATTAATTAAATAAATAAAGTTGAGCCGTGTCCCGCAACAACGCCATTTGATGATCGCGAAATCCGCCTCTTTAATAATCGTAAATTGTAGTAGTATAGGAGATGAATTTCGATCAACAAAAACCACACACTTTGAATGTTGTGGAATATTTTAACTTGGCAAGTCTACCAAGGTCGAACACAGGGACACGATCTACTCTATCTATTTATCGAATTTCGATCAATTAAGAGCAAGTGTGAATTATTTTTCAATTTCAGGTCTTCATGGAGATGCACAAGGTAAAATGTAGAACAATGCAGATATATGATGCACGCAATTTTTTCAGTTATTTTTCAATGCAAATATAGGAGTGTGCATGAAAATAATGTAAGGGTAAATGTATGCAATTGGCTACTACAAATATACCCTAGAAAGACCAATAAATTGAGCAACAGAAATAGATGGAAATCAGGGTCATTTTGAGCACAAAAATATGAGCAATCATCGAATCAGGGCAAATACATGTAGAGCAAGGAAACCTCATCTTAACATAAAAATTCACTTCATTAAAATGGTGTCATGTGAGAAAATTAAACATGCCATAAGATAGATGAAAAAACAAGGAACAAAATGATACTAAAATACATGCAATTTGGACCTACGATGCTTAAGTTATGGAGAAAACAATGCAAGGGCATAAATGTAAATAAAATGCAGGAAATATAAGGATAATATTACAAAAAGGTCCCTGGAGGGACCTAGTTGCAATTTCCAAAAATCGATAGGGTCCTTTGTAATTTTCCCATTGCACGCAGGGACCAACTTGTAAATCTGTAAAACCGCGAGGGCCTCCCTGTAAAATACCCAAGCGCGCACATGCTGGCAAGCACCTAGGGACCAAAATACAATTTCCAAAACTTCCTAGGTCCTCGTGTAAATTACCCAGCTCCCACATATGGGGCACGTGAGGGGCCAGGTCAGGGAGTCGCCGCAGGCGTGGAGCGGACGTGGCACACATCAGTGGCTTGGTGTGAGGTTCGGGACCTCCGAGCTAGCATGTTCTGTACTAGGCTTGGTAGGGACATGTGTGGACATCAAGATCGTCCAATCGAAGCGATCAGATGATATCTGATCCTCTTCTTCCGTCGTTGGCTGGCCGGACGAGGCTGTGCTCCGGTGACCTATATGGAGCTCCACCGTGCTCCAGATTGTCGCCTAAAGATCGCGGAAGAACCCTGAGGGGCGCGCGAAGATCCTCGAGCAAAGGTGGAGCCTCATCATCGCTTGGAGTAGTATGGCGGAGGACGGTTGTCGGAAGGTCGCGCTAGAGATCGGCGAGGGGATGCAAACTCTGACCATTGA
This sequence comes from Ottelia alismoides, assembly GCA_037367405.1. Classification (NCBI taxonomy): domain Eukaryota; kingdom Viridiplantae; phylum Streptophyta; class Magnoliopsida; order Alismatales; family Hydrocharitaceae; genus Ottelia; species Ottelia alismoides. The sequence continues at coordinate 544,291 of JAZKJV010002934.1, forward strand.
GCACCTGCATTGGTTAATGTATAGCGGAAGCAACGTACGATGGGA